>OY726518.1:78435215-78852715 GCA_963383655.1 Bathymodiolus septemdierum
CTTGATGTTTTATCTGGCGAAATAGAGAAAAATCTGTATAAAATCTGTATATTATATATATAAAGACACAAGTTTTATTTAAAACTATTCCAAAAACGGAAATGACCTGAACAATTTTTCGGGTTCAGGAGCTGACACAACATGCTTTTATGCATCCCCTTCCTTTTGCAACCTTCTGCCATTCTTTTTCTTAAAGATAGTATGTAATAGAAATAGTTAACACTATGTCAGTCTATGTGTACACATACCAAGATAGTAGGTCCAAATATTTAGACATTTCATTTCATTTCAATCTACCAATTTGAAGTGGCCGCCAAATTTTTTTGTTATTACCTCTCTTTTCGGTAAATGCTAGAGTATTGTGACAGTTGGTATCTTACAAAATTATATACAAAAACATTAAGTAAAAATAAACTACGAATGCTACTTACCGTCAATTATTTTTTGATAGACGTAAAGCAAATAATTTATTTGTCAACTTTATTTGCTGCCGAACCGGAAGTTATGACTACATAGGCTAAATTTTAAAAACAAGAACGTCTGTCTGCTGTGAAAAAAGACAAATAGGTAGGGAACAAAGCAATGTTTGGTACAAATAAACTATGCATGAAAGGGATTTACCGTCCAACATTCCAACGTAGCATTATTTTACGGGCGAACGAAGGTTACACAAAATTTACACAGTTATTTTTTAATTCCATGCAAGTAAAAAAGATCCTTTTTACTGATGTCTTTTTTTCCTGATCATTATGCTTGTTAAATATGTTTCCATCGATGGTATTCCCCAAACATTTGTATTTTTTCGGTTTGTTGACATAATCGACATAACAGTTCATGACCGTTTCTGGAATGTAGGCCAAGCAAATTGTATTTTAAAATACTTTGAAAATATGATGATTGATCATTCAGATTCCACCATTTTCTAGAAAATGGACGATTTTACCGGGAAAATACATGCAAGTGCTCTCCATTAGTCACAAAATGGCAGATTATTTTGCATTTCCACTGCTGCTTTAATAACAAATATACCCCTTACTTCTTGGGGTAATGAAATGAAATTCACAGAGAAGATAGAAAAAGAATTAATTTAACAGCAATAATCAAAATTTATAGCATAAATTGAACAGAGAATAAAATTAAACCAGACAGAAAAATGAGATTTTCTGGGTAAAAAAAACCTGTCATTATTACAAATGGCATCAACAAAACTGTATTGTTACCACTCTGTGATAATACATGTGATTAAAATAAATTGAAATCGGTCATTAATTGTTTTACCAAAATATGTCGGTCTAATAGATTGTATTGACAAAAGCAAAAACACCAAATTCACTGGATTAAATACTTTTTATGTGGGTAAGCAAGTTTAATATTTGCATCAAATAATTAATTTTTAATATTTCAATTTCAAACTATTTAAAAAAAACATCTTTTGAAATATTTCAGACAAATCAATTACACTGAAAAAGCTAAAATACTGTACTTTCTTAATCTGGTTTACTTTTTAAGTTTGGTTGGCCTATGACAAAATCATGTGCTTTATTGAACTTTGACCGACTTTATGTGACCTCATACGACGCCATTTGGAAAAAGGATGGTAAACAAATATGGGTCAGTATGTAATTATTATCGATCTTTTTTCCATGGAACTTTACACATGTGAGTAAGAATAGATGAGGAACATAATTAAAAAGAAAAAAATGTTTACTTTTCAAACATGAAAAAAATAATGAAACATTATCCAATGACTGACCGACTTATTGTCAGACGAGGATATATAATATACAGATTTTATACAGATTTTTCTCTATTTCGCCAGATAAAACGTCAAGATACTGTGATGTGTCTTTATATATATAATATACAGATTTTATACAGATTTTTCTCTATTTCGCCAGATAAAACGTCAAGATACTGTGATTCTACATTACAAAAAGAAAAGGACAAACCATTAACTTTGGGATCATTGCTACCACTTCGTGCACAAACAAAACATCCTACAGTAGTCCATGGTCCACTTAATGAAAAATGTAAAATATGGTTACATGGGTAAAATGACATGATACAACTATTGAATTTTAATGAGCTCAATGTTAGGAGCTATCAACCCAATAAACATTAATCGTAAGCCGATGTGAATATCACGTTTTTTTGGAATCCGGGTCGTTTCGTCCCGATTACCTGTTCGCCCTGGGTCGTTTCGCCCCGCAAAGTGAGTCGATTCACCCCACTTAATCGCTATTATATTATAATAGATGAAGTCTTTTTTGGAAATTATTTATTTATTAGTTGTATGCAAAAAAAATAATAATTCATTCATTTTGGTCTACTTTAAATATTTATTTATTAGTTGTACATACAAAAAAAATAATAATTCATTCATTTTGGTCTACTTTTGTCAAAGATCTCAAGTGAAACTTATTTTTGCAAAATTTACAAAAACAACACACAAGAACAGTAAAAAGGTTGAGGTTTTTTAAGATGCTGTACAAATGCGCAAATAACCTCTTTTTTAATGAATTACGCATCAAATGCTAAAATAGTATAAATTTAATCAGATGTCAAACAAAGAGTGAAGGAATACATAATATTAAGCACGTCAAGAAAGCATGCTATGCTCTAATTCGTACATCAAACTAACATAAAGTATTTATTTTCAATAAAAACACAACACCGTGGTATGATTATGGGAACAGCTTCTTAAAAGGGGGAGCGTCGAATAACTGAAGACTAAGTTTGATGTATATTGAAAACAAATTTCCACCTTAAACGGAATAATCATGCAATGCATGTATTCATATCTATATACAGGTATAAAAATATCATTCACCAATGAAAAGCGTATTTGTAATAAATACATACACGTGACAGTAATAAATAGTAAACATTACCGCATGTACAATACCACGTGTAAACCGTACGAAAATAATATACATTTAATTATGAGGAAGACAAAAATAAAGTACCCATGAACAAGCTTTACAACATCCAAAATACGAATATTTGCAATGGTATTTTCCATATTTAATTTTTTAAAGCACTATTAATAAATCAGGGCGAAACGACCCTGGGCGAACGGGAATAGGGGCGAAACGACCCGGGGAGAACGAGAATAGGGGCGAAACGACTCCGGGGGCGAACGGGATTCAGGGCGAAACGACCCTGTACCGAACAGGCGCAATCAGGAGGCTTAAGACTTGAAATCGTCAATAATGAGATCATGCAACTCCTTCGTGTAGTTACATATTTATGTTGCTATAGGTTTGGTTGATGTATACGAGATTATAGGTACGGACTGATTCTTTAAATATGGTGGAATTTTACATTTGACTGATTGATTTCTGATGAAGGATATTGCCTATGTTAATGCCATCAAGACCTTTGATGGAAAACGACAGCTGTAGAAAGGAACGTGTGTCTATTTCATCTTTCTTAATGTCAACAGATTTGAAAAGTCTGTGACTGGTAATATCCATGACGATTGCTGCAAGTTTGTATTCATTTGAATTCGGATTTATAAAATGGTTTCCTAAGCATGAGCTGAACAAGGCATGTAATTATGAAAGGGGTAGTGCATTCTTGTCAATAAGTCATAGACTTTAATTTCGTTTCTCGTGTATTAAATTTGTATATAAACATTGGTGCAGATTAAAGGTATACAGGCTGTCAGAATTGAATTTTTTTGTTTATATTAAAAGTTGCCAATATTCGATGTTTTATACTAATAAAATGTTCTGAGCAAGCAGCCAGGTTTAAAAAATATAAAATAATGTCGTAATGAGTGAAAAGAATTCGAATGTCTGTTGGTAAAATCGCCATTAACACGACCTAATTATAAGTCGACTGCTTTTCCGAAGTTTACCGAATACTGATAACTGCTATGAATAACCAGGAAGCATGTTGCATGTAAATTCGTTAGAATTAATATAATTTAAGAAATATATCTATGAAATTGGATCCCGGGGTAATCAGGTAATATTATATAATGGTATTTAGTAAGAATGACACTTAAAATCGGAAATACGTGATGAAATCAATAAAAACAAACCCAAACTCTGCAAAGGGGCCCGATCAAGGGAAAATTGTAAACAAATTGTATTACATATTATTGACAACACTTGACAGACATGAAGTTCATTATTTTAGTCTCTAATTTAAAAGAGATATCACCTAGCGTTTTCTCCTGAAAAAAAAAAAAGAATATATAAAAAAACTACGATGCAATTCTACTGTTAAAATATGATTCGGCCGAAAAAAGATACTAAGCTATGCTTATGTGTTGAAAAATGGAGTAGGGGTATTTAAATTTTTACACAAAGCTTCCTGAATCCTCTATTTTTGTCGTTTTCGTATAGAATCCGTCAATGTTTTTGTTTAATTCCAAGATTCGATTTGTGCCATGTGCTTTCGTCATCAGCAAACCATTTCGCACATGCGCAAACGCTTTGCCGAATGAGTTCACTGTCAGGTCGTATGAATATTGCACGGGTAAACATTGGATTCTTTACTGGATTCAAGAAAATAAAACAGCGACGTATTTCCTTCGTTCTATGATATTATGAAAAAATGCAACTGCAATTAGTATAAAACATCAAATATTGGCAACTTTTAATGTAGCAAAAAAACATTCAATTCTGACAGTCTGGATGCCTTCAAAAGAACACCTTAAATTTCGACTGACATAATCATATAAATTAACATTAGAGTCATATGCCATTTTATACGTGTTTTGATTGGTTTGAAAAGTTGAGGTTATTTTCATATATACTGAATCTGAAAATATACATCGTTCTCAAGGCGTTGCATGCCGTTACCATCAGGCGATTTTCTTTAAATGAGGCACCTTTGGGTTTATTTAAATGCATTTCCGATTATTTGTCTTATTTTGGGAAAATAAATATACATGTATAGTATATGCTTTATTATATGTCTAGACACATCATATGTAATCGGATCTTATGACTTTGAGTATGCTGAATGCAAGTTATTTCAGAAATGCATTAAGCGCACTAAATTAGATTGATATGTTGATTATATTCTTTTCCTATATGTTTTTATAATACACAGATAAGTTATATCACTGAGCATGGGCAATTATATTTTTGGAATTTCGAACACTTTCTGTAATATTGTATCATATGTCTCCTCCTGGTCTTGATCTGAAAGAATGGTATCTTCATAATGGGTTTCCGTATTACTTGCCACTGCAAAAAACAAAAGCATTATATCAGAATCTTTGAAATTTCAGTTGCATTTTTTCTTATGTAGTATGAACAATATCAAAACAATCATCTGTTTAAAACTGCGTTACGTCAGCAATATTGATTTATTTTATTGCACATGCATGTGTTAATTGACTTTGCTATGAAATATCTGTTGTTTGGAAGTTGGTCTTCCAGAATTATATTTTGATTAGTTGATGTTGTACGCCAACTTCAGCAATAAATCAGCCACATATTTGAGCGAAGCTATACATTTTATATAAAGTTGAATGATAACCCAAAGGTAAAATAATGATGTTAATTTAAAACTATGCAGTAATGTGTGTAAATGAAAAAAAATGATTGCATCAAAGAGATTAAATTATATTATAAGAATTGTCTATAATAATGTATATTTTATCATACAAATTGATATCTTTTTAAAAAGATTGACATTGTATTGCGTATATGTCTTATTTATGATGTGCTCCATCTACTGCTAGGGTGTATGTGTTTGGTGTTGTTTAATGTTGAATGGAATGAATGATCTACGGATGCTTTTATCGTTTAAATATATGAACAGATCAGATTTTCAACTTTTAATGCTTTTTCAAAATGTGTGTATGTAACAATTCCGTTTTCTAAAACGGACCAACTAGGATTATCTACATCATTACTATTAGAAAAATGTACCGACAAAACTATATGCCCTATTAAAGCACTGTTACATGTCCGTTCACTCAGACATCAGAACTAGGGACTTCTCATTTAAATCGTCAAGGTGTTACCCGATATCAGATTTCATAAATCGCTCAAGTAAAAAACGGTATAATACACATTCATTCAGAATTTGATCAGATACAAATGAAGTTCTTCTAGGTTTATCAGACAATGTATTAATGAGAACGAGTCCCTGTAAATATTCTTCTTTTAAGCAGTACAGTAGAATGAATGAATTGTTTTACCAGCATAATTGCAAAAACAAGTTACTTTTCAGTGAGATGATGCCGAGATTAGCTTTGAAATAGAACAGCATGCTTAGTTAAATGTTCATAGTGCTAACTCAGTGAAACAACACTCAATGGATAGACACGGACACATTATCTTGATTCTGAGTCCAACCAGTCTGTGTAATTACTCCTTAATAATGTGTGCTTATCGGAGAAGCTGCAAATACCAATGTTATAGTCTTGATTTGACACCTACGATCTACCCCACTCGAAACGAGCACGGGTTTTAGTGGGGTTTGTGTTACTCGATCTTTAGTTTTATGTGTATGATTTGTAGATCGTTCTTTTTTTTCTTTTGGCAAATGCGTTGTCTATCCTTCTTCGATTTACAGATTCTGATTATCCCCCTCGTTTCATCAAACTATTCTCATTACACCATGCGGGTAAATACATTATAATTGACATTGTTAAGTTAGTATTGATATTACCAGATCGATATGTTGTTTGTTTGTTTGTTTGTTGAGTCAAAATTAATATGGAAAGTAAATACCCATTTATAGAACAGACGACCGTTTCACTAAAGTGATCGTAAATCGTAAGTCTAAGATCACTCTTAAGATTTCCTTACGTGCACGTATACGTGCGTTTCCCTACACTAGTCCTAAGCTTAAGAGTTACGACTTGCGTATATAATTATAGATGTTATTCTTATATTCTTTGTTTTCATTTTAAAGGTTGACCAAAGAGGTGAATAATCCATATTGCATCGTCAGTCGTGCTGCAAAATGCAGAAAATGTTACGAGTAAATCAAATATATTCTAAATAACAGGTAATCCCGCACAAATGTAAAAAAAAGTCTCAGGTATATTTTACAGGCAATTGTAATGCTCTTTCTCTGTGCATTAAAAGTGATACCTGTTAATCCTCAAATCCACGGAAATGTAATGTGCCCTCTGTTTGTGCTTAACTTTATTTTTGAACCATTGTTTGTACATGCACCCGATATCATTGTTTTCTTGAAATTTCATCTAGGTACATACACTCGTTAACAAAATATGTTGATATTGTAAATGCAGAACTGATAGAAAGTACACTGAAACAAACAATAATGAGTAGCAGTTTTAATGATTTTGTATGGCTCTCGAAATATAAAAATGTTCCATGCATCTAATATTTATTGATTGCTTCATTTGATTAATGTTCATATTAAAAAAAATAGATAGTAATTCTTCTCTTCAAAAATAGGTTTACGTGTACCTTCCACCACTCTTAACTTTGCGATCACTTTTTATCGCAAGTCGTAAATCCTAACTATTAGTGAAACGGTCGTAACTCTTAAGAGTACACTTACGTCTACGTTTATGACTTACGACCTTTAGTGAAATGATCGCCAGAACTGCATGTATCAACTTAATTCTCCAAAAGCATAATGTTTGCATATGCTTGGGGAGTGTGATCCCATTTGTAAGCAGTGTACACAGCTTGCTTTATTACACCGGCATTCCTTAGCCACTATGCATTCTCTGTGGAGGGCAATTATATTTGCAATACTGCATGAAGTATACATGTATACCATATGAAAATTACAATTGCTATGATGTCCATAATGCTTCCTAGATGTTCCTTAATTTTATCACACATTTTACCATGATTATCATTACAATTTTGTGATAGTGATTATATTTCTTTTAAATTCATTCATAGACACAGCTTACTGTCAAATTTAAGATAGCATTGTGCATAGAATATTTCAATAGATCACAACGATGTTCTTTTGCCTATAATTATACAACATGACAAAAAGATACAACATTACCTGCTATTAGTGTTTTGTTAAACATTGTTTGTGTAAGCATCATTGTTGAATTCTCTCGGTTTTTGTCCACAATGTTTCTTTGTATTTCCATCATTTTCATGTCTTTTATATCTGAAATAAACATTATCTATTAAGTACATGAACGTGGGTTTTTAATATGACTTCTACCTGCCCAACAAGCAAAAGTTAGGTGCACTATATAACTGCAAAATAATCTGAAAGAACTGCATAAAGGACACCATATTGATGTATAAGGTCATACAGTTTGCTTGTGGCTATACTCACACACATGATCCAGCAACTCTCGTATTTGCTTTTTCTTCATTGAGAGTAACTGAGTATTGTGTAAGATATGCACAATGCAGAAATGATAATACAAAGAACAAAAATACCACACCATCGAAACTGTCCTATAATCTTATCATAATCTTAGCGACAAATCGTAGAAAGAGGCAAAATCAACACCCTTATCACATGAACGGTGTCCTACAGTACAGAAAGCGACATACCGTGATTGATCACTCCGAGAGACATAATTTTTAATCCTTTAGACATATCATCACGGACATAAACCCACTGTGATAGACCTAAAAAGAACCATAAAACAAGGTGGTGGGGATTAAATTTGATGGCTCTCGGTCACCTGTGCGCCGATTGATATTTTACCGCGAATTAAGAGATTAGCGTTACCTGTTCTACCTGTTGACTTAATATCGTAAGGCGTAATTATTGCTACTGAAGGATGTATTTTTGACAATTAATTTTGTATCCTCTTGCTGTTAATATTTGACTGTTTGTTGCTTTTCATTGCCAAAGAATGTCTGTCTTGTTATCGTTTTCGTTTGTTTTAGAAAGTTCTACTTTATGACCTCGAGTTCTATATTAAGAATTTTGTTGAAACCGCAACTGAACTTTATCTTGTTTAATTTTAATTTCTCATTTTTTTTTTCTACTGTTGGGTTGTATTCAGTATGTATTGAAATATTCGTAAATACGGGCTACTTCATCAATGTATTTTTTATTTATAAGTTAAACCGCAGTCGCGGGTTTTTGAAGCACGGACTTTGCAAGCGCGGGTTTTTAGTGTTTAGTTGGTAAAGAGCAGACTTAAAATTGATTATTGGTTTATTTTGTGCTTTGGACTTTTACCACTCGTATTGAAAAAAAATTAACAATTCAAGTAAACTGTTTTACACACATGGCTTGTTACGTAATTTCGTTATAGATGAAAATAATTTTCTTTAAAATTGCAAACAAAAACCTATAACAATCCAAATTTACGTAGCCTAATGGCTACAAAATGAACAAAAAGCGGAAAACTATGAGCATGCTTTTGATTTGTTCCATAAACTTTGAGTTTTTTTTACTGTATTTTGTCATAAATCTATTGGGTTGAAAGCCAATTAAGATTTGAATTTGAATAAATAAATAAATAAACTGGTGACATTTGATTTTGGTCAGATACTGTGTAATGTCAAACATTTGTAGGGGTAAAATCATGATGAAGGTCAATTCCTTATTTCCTTTCACGTTTCTAAACATTCTGCAGATTAGCCGCTAATTTCCAAAATATATCCGTAAATTTAGTGACTTTTGGACATGTAGTACTTCTTTGAACGATCTGTTTATAAATATTTGTTTCGTTAATTCTTAATCAAATTCTTCAATGACCGTATACAGGTATAACAATTATTTAGTACGTATTTCTACAACGAAAAGGGTTTTAACTGGGTTTTCTACGAAGATTAAAATAAAAAAAATTACTGAACGTATAAAAAATATTAGTGAACTAAAATGTAATATTGAACTGGAAATACGCTTTTATTATATTACCTTTCTGCTAATTTCCAAAATATATCCGTAAATTTAGTGACTTTTGGACATGTAGTACTTCTTTGAACGATCTGTTTGTAAATATTTGTTTCGTTAATTTTTAATCAAATTCTTCAATGACCGTATACAGGTATAACAATTATTTAGTACGTTTTTCTACAACGAAAAGGGTTTTAACTGGGTTTTCTACTAAGATTAAAATAAAAAAAATTACTGAACGTATAAAAAATATTAGTGAACTAAAATGTAATATTGAACTGGAAATACGCTTTAAAACGTAAAATATTAGTGAACTAAAATGTAATGTTGAACTGGACATACGCTTTAAAACGTAACAAATCACGCATATCGCGCATGTGTTTATGCAACTTCATTTGTGCACAAGCCAGGTCACGTGTACACGTGTCAATAAAATACTAGGTGTAGATAGGCAATACACAGCCAAGGTTAAAAAATTTTGAAACATATTTGCACAACCCATGATTTCACTGAATTGAAGTTGAATAATCATTTATTATTTACATTTTATTCATCAATTCAAATGAACTCTCCGTTCTCGTGCTATTTTCTCGATCGCGGGATTTCATTCCCGGGATTACGTTCAAGGATGTTTTACGTTTTGAGGAAAGAAATAAAAAAGTTTTTTTTTTAATTCTGAGGGGAATCGGAGACAGTACCTGAAAAAAAAATAGGCGATTTAAAAACGTAATTTCACCTGTACATCTTATCTGACTAGTTTACCTGTAAAACGACACACTTGATTGCAAGATTAACACCTGGTGTTTTATTGCACCCTGATCACCGACATGAATTAAAATTTTTAATCCCCATCACTCTCCTAGACATGACCACAATCACGGTGATTGATCACGGCATGTCGCTTTCTGTACTGTATATGATGCCTGAACTACATACCCTTATCACATGAACGGTGTCCTACATGTATATCATGCAGGAACAACATACCCTTATCACATGAACAGTGTCCTATATGATGCAGGAACTACATACCCTTATCACATGAACGGTGTCTTATATGATGCAGGAACAACATACCCTTATCACATGAACGGTGTCCTATATCATGCAGAAACAACATACCCTTATCACATGAACGGTGTCCTATATGATGCAGGAACAGCATACCTTTATCACATGAACGGTGTTCTATATGATGCAGGAACAGCATACCTTTATCACATGAACAGTGTCCTATATGATGCAGGAACAACATACCCTTATCACATGAACAGTGTCCTATATCATGCAGAAACAACATACCCTTATCACATGAACGGTGTTCTATATGATGCAGGAACAGCATACCTTTATCACATGAACAGTGTCCTATATGATGCAGGAACAACATACCCTTATCACATGAACAGTGTCCTATATGATGCAGGAATTAAATTAAACGTATTTTATTTTTAACTATATAACATTTGGATCAGACACAAGTCATTCCAACTTGCAAAGGTCCTCTCCGCAGGAATTACATACCCTTATCACATGGACGGTGTCATATATGATGCAGGAATTACATACCCTTATCACATGGACGGTGTCATATATGTTGCAGGGACAAGATACCCTTTGCGAGCACCTTGGTTTAATCCCTGTTTTCTGGTGGGGTTCGCGTTGTTCATCCTTTTAGCTTTCTTTGCTTTGTTGTGTTTTTGTCTTTGTCTTCGTCCTGTGTCTCAAATAATCAAATAACATACCCGGTAAAGTGGCGCAGTCAAGCTACTTTTATGTGCCTAACTCCTCCCCTGTTAGTGTAATTATGCGTTCCACAGGTATGTAAGATGCCTACCATCACATGTAAGCGGGAGAACACCGTTGTGATAGAGACCACTCTAATGTTTAACATTTTACATGCTTTATTTAATCTTCGAAACTCAGAAATTTCCTATGCATACGAGTAGTTCTATTAAACATATACAATGATATCAACCACTATTTATATATTAGTATGTGAAAGATAGTTGCTTAACCCCAGGTTAGTCTATCATAGTGGGAACAAGTCACATTTTCATAGCGAGAACAAGTCACATTATCATAGTGAGAACAAGTCACATTATCATAGTGAGAACAAGTCACATTAACATAGCGAGAACAAGTCACATTATCATAGCGAGAACAAGTCACATTATCAGAGTGAGAACAAGTCACATTATCATAGTTAGAACAAGTCACATTATCATAGCGAGAGCAAGTCACATTATCATAGCGAGAACAAGTCACATTATCATAGAGAGAACAAGTCACATTATCATAGCGAGAACAAGTCACATTATCATAGCGAGAACAAGTCACTTTATCATAGCAAGAACAAGCAACATTATCATAGAGAACACAAGCCACATTATCATAGCGAACGCAAATCACATTATCATAGAGAGAACAAGTCACATTATCAGAACGAGAACAAGTCACATTATCATAGCAAGAACAAGTCACATTATCATAGCGAGAACAAGTAACATTATCATAGCGAGAACAAATCACATTAATATAGCGAGAACAAGTCACATTATCATAGCAAGAACAAGTCACATTATCAGAGCGAGAACAAGTCACAATACCATAGCGAACACAAGTCACAATATCATAGAGAACAAGCCACATTATCATAACGAGAACAAGTCACATTATCATAGCTAGAACAAGTCACATTATCATAGCGAACACAAGTCACATTATCATAGAGAACAAGCCACATTATCATAGCGAGAACAAGTCACATTATCATAGCGAGAACAAGTCACACAATCATAGCGAGAACAAGTCACATTATCTTAGCAAGAACAAGTCACATTATCATAGCGAGAACAAGTCACATTATCAGAGCGAGAACAAGTCACATTATCATAGCGAACACAAGTCACATTATCATAGAGAACAAGCCACATTAACATAGAGAACAAGTCACATTATCATAGCGAACACAAGTCACATTATCATAGAGAACAAGCCACATTATCATAGCGAACACAAGTCACATTATCATAGAGAACAAGCCACATTATCATAGAGAACAAGCCACATTATCATAGAGAACAAGTCACATTATCATAGCGAACACAAGTCACATTATCATAGAGAACAAGCCACATTATCATAGCGAACACAAGTCACATTATCATAGAGAACAAGCCACATTATCATAGCGAGAACAAGTCACATTATCATAGCGAGAACAAGTCACATTATCATAGCGAACACAAGTCACATTATCATAGCGAACACAAGTCACATTATCATAGCTAGAACAAGTCACATTATCATAGCGAACACAAGTCACATTATCATAGAGAACAAGCCACATTATCATAGCGAGAACAAGTCACATTATCATAGCGAGAACAAGTCACATAATCATAGCGAGAACAAGTCACATTATCTTAGCGAGAACAAGTCACATTATCATAGCGAACACAAGTCACATTATCATAGAGAACAAGCCACATTATCATAGAGAACAAGTCACATTATCATAGCGAACACAAGTCACATTATCATAGCGAACAAGCCACATTATCATAGAGAACAAGCCACATTATCATGAGAACAAGTCACATTATCATAGCGAGAACAAGTCACATTATCATAGCGAGAACAAGTCACATTATCAAAGCGAGATCAAGTCACATTATCATAGCAAGAACAAGTCACATTATCATAGCGAACACAAGTCACATTATCATAGAGAACAAGCCACATTATCATAGCGAACACAAGTCACATTATCATAGAGAACAAGCCACATTATCATAGAGAACAAGTCACATTATCATAGCGAGAACAAGTCACATTATCATAGTGAACACAAGTCACATTATCATAGCGAACACAAGTCACATTATCATAGCTAGAACAAGTCACATTATCATAGCGAACACAAGTCACATTATCATAGGGAACAAGCCACATTATCATAGCGAGAACAAGTCACATTATCATAGCAAGAACAAGTCACATAATCATAGCGAGAACAAGTCACATTATCTTAGAGAGAACAAGTCACATTATCATAGCGAGAACAAGTCACATTATCAGAGCGAGAACAAGTCACATTATCATAGCGAACACAAGTCACATTATCATAGCGAACACAAGTCACATTATCATAGAGAACAAGCCACATTATCATAGAGAACAAGTCACATTATCATAGCGAACACAAGTCACATTATCATAGAGAACAAGCCACATTATCATAGAGAACAAGCCACATTATCATAGCGAGAACAAGTCACATTATCATAGCGAGAACAAGTCACACAATCATAGCGAGAACAAGTCACATTATCTTAGCGAGAACAAGTCACATTATCATAGCGAGAACAAGTCACATTATCAGAGCGAGAACAAGTCACATTATCATAGCGAACACAAGTCACATTATCATAGAGAACAAGCCACATTATCATAGAGAACAAGTCACATTATCATAGCAAACACAAGTCACATTATCATAGAGAACAAGCCACATTATCATAGCGAACACAAGTCACATTATCAGAGAACAAGCCACATTATCATAGAGAACAAGTCACATTATCATAGCGAGAACAAGTCACATTATCATAGCGAGAACAAGTCACATTATCATAGCGAACACAAGTCACATTATCATAGCGAACACGTCACATTATCATAGCTAGAACAAGTCACATTATCATAGCGAACACAAGTCACATTATCATAGAGAACAAGCCACATTATCATAGCGAGAACAAGTCACATTATCATAGCGAGAACAAGTCACATAATCATAGCGAGAACAAGTCACATTATCTTAGCGAGAGCAAGTCACATTATCATAGCGAGAACAAGTCACATTATCATAGAGAGAACAAGTCACATCATAGCGAGAACAAGTCACATTATCATAGCGAGAACAAGTCACTTTATCATAGCAAGAACAAGCAACATTATCATAGAGAACACAAGCCACATTATCATAGCGAACGCAAATCACATTATCATAGAGAGAACAAGTCACATTATCAGAACGAGAACAAGTCACATTATCATAGCGAACACAAGTCACATTATCATAGAGAACAAGCCACATTATCATAGCGAGAACAAGTCACATTATCATAGCGAGAACAAGTCACATAATCATAGCGAGAACAAGTCACATTATCTTAGCGAGAACAAGTCACATTATCATAGTGAGAACAAGTGACATTATCAGAGCGAGAACAAGTCACATTATCATAGCGAACACAAGTCACATTATCATAGAGAACAAGCCACATTATCATAGAGAACAAGTCACATTATCATAGCGACCACAAGTCACATTATCATAGAGAAGAAGCCACATTATCATAGCGAACACAAGTCACATTATCATAGAGAACAAGCCACATTATCATAGAGAACAAGTCACATTATCATAGCGAGAACAAGTCACATTATCATAGCGAACACAAGTCACATTATCATAGCGAACACAAGTCACATTATCATAGCTAGAACAAGTCACATTATCATAGCGAACACAAGTCACATTATCATAGAGAACAAGCCACATTATCATTGCGAGAACAAGTCACATTATCATAGCGAGAACATGTCACATAATCATAGCGAGAACAAGTCACATTATCTTAGCGAGAACAAGTCACATTATCATAGCGAACACAAGTCACATTATCATAGAGAACAAGCCACATTATCATAGAGAACAAGTCACATTATTATAGCGAACACAAGTCACATAATCATAGAGAACAAGCCACATTATCATGAGAACAAGTCACATTATCATAGCGAGAACAAGTCACATTATCATAGCGAGAACAAGTCACATTATCAAAGCGAGAACAAGTCACATTATCATAGCGAGAACAAGTCACATTATCAGAGCGAGAACAAGTCACATTATCATAGCGAACACAAGTCACATTATCATAGAGAACAAGCCACATTATCATAGAGAACAAGTCACATTATCATAGCGAACACAAGTCACATTATCATAGAGAACAAGCCACATTATCATAGCGAACACAAGTCACATTATCATAGAGAACAAGCCACATTATCATAGAGAACAAGTCACATTATCATAGCGAGAACAAGTCACATTATCATAGCGAACACAAGTCACATTATCATAGCGAACACAAGTCACATTATCATAGCTAGAACAAGTCACATTATCATAGCGAACACAAGTCACATTATCATAGAGAACAAGTCACATTATCATAGCGAGAACAAGTCACATTATCATAGCGAGAACATGTCACATAATCATAGCGAGAACAAGTCACATTATCTTAGCGAGAACAAGTCACATTATCATAGCGAACACAAGTCACATTATCATAGAGAACAAGCCACATTATCATAGAGAACAAGTCACATTATTATAGCGAACACAAGTCACATTATCATAGAGAACAAGCCACATTATCATAGAGAACAAGTCACATTATCATGAGAACAAGTCACATTATCATAGCGAGAACAAGTCACATTATCATAGCGAGAACAAGTCACATTATCAAAGCGAGAACAAGTCACATTATTATAGTGAGAACAAGTCACATTATCATAGCGAGAACAAGTCACTTTTTGATTAGATAATCAGATGATATCCTTTTAGTGATGAATTAACAAGCAGAGTTAGA
Source organism: Bathymodiolus septemdierum (assembly GCA_963383655.1). Lineage (NCBI taxonomy): Eukaryota > Metazoa > Mollusca > Bivalvia > Mytilida > Modiolidae > Bathymodiolus > Bathymodiolus septemdierum. The sequence continues at coordinate 78,451,673 of OY726518.1, forward strand.
CAGAATACACTGTGACATATTATCCTCATTATGAGTCAGTCAGTACCTGTTATTGCTTCCTATTGTTGCGCACAAATACCAAAGTATCAATTGCTTGGTTTAGACTCGATCTTGGATCGATCTCACGACCTTCCACACTCAAGGTGAACAAGCCTCACAATTACATCGTCTATGCATGAGAAAATAAAATATACCTCAATATTGCCAGCAGTATAATGACACACACCAATGTAGTAATAATGAAAGTTCCAATTACTGCATATGTAGTTTGTCCACCTGATTTTTGTGTAGCTGTAAATCAAAAATACGTGTCATATTACATAGTAATAAAATCGAATGTGTGAAAATAAACAAGGAAGTATATTAGCAATCTGACAATGTGAAGAAATACAAAGATTATTCATTCTATTCCTATTCGTCGTCTAACAGGCAATGTAATAGCTTAACGATAATTTATGCAATCAATAGACCTATTGCACATTCCGGATTTGATTCTAAAATTATACTTTTTTTCATGGGTTATTTCCCTTACAATAAACATAATGGTACCCATTCTTGGAAGAGCAACGGATACGACAATACTATTTTTAATACACATTTATTTATGATAGACATTTAAAAAATCAGGGGATATTATTTTAATAGCAATTCGAAAATTGTAACAAAATTAAAATTGTGAAAAGAAGATGAAAAATGCTATGCTATTTTCATACAAACCTTTCATGCAAGGGAACACCTTTGCCCTCATTGAAGGGAGATAACTCCAAGAAAACGAGTACCGTAAAAACATATAATTTTAGAATCAAGTCGAAAAAATGGAAATGGTGTATTGAGTATGAGGCTTGCCAATACCATTTAGATGAACTATAGTCCCAACTTCTAACCGATAGGCTACATATACCAATGTATAGATAACATTATGCTACACACACCGTCACCAATGTTCATAATGCAGGGCCTAATCATGGTGACGACCATACATTTTAAGAGAGTATTTTACTTTATGTAGCTTCTATTCCTGAAGAGGTAATTTTAGGTGTCTTTTTTAAAGTCTCAATTGGTTGAAGAGGATTTAAAATAGCTTACCAACTGGACACTAATTTGTAAATAAGGATTTTTCAAAACTGGTGTCATACACAGAGTTATTGAAACTTATCCTTTAGACACACCTTTTCTCCTTTACGATATAGTGCTATGATTGTTGTCTGATTTATGATATAGTGTTGTTGTTTGCTATGTTTTATCTATACAGATGTACGAATATGATTAAGTGCACTGAAGATGAATATTGATATTCATAGTTTACTTGAGCTCTAGACAAAAACATCATCTGTGAACCTTGTACCGGTAAATGTGAATGAATTTGCCAAATAAACAAGTATTTAGTTTCCATGATATTATGCATAAATAATAACATTCAAAACACCAGCGTTGATGTTGGTTTATATTTCTTGTAACAGGAATTAAAATGTCAATGCTAAATTATATTTAATGAACCCGAGTAGTATATAAAAGGTTTTCAAGTCACATTCGAGGAGGAGCAACCGGAAGTGATTCCGTGTGCATGCTTGACCGGGAGTGACGTCACCAGAAGTCACGTGTCTTTTCCCAGTACTGTTTTTCTCGTAATTTTTTTCCGTACTTTTTTCTCTGTACTCTTTCTTCCCATATTTTATTTCCTGTATTTTGTTCCCGTACTTTTTTAAGGGCAAGTATGATCTGCTCCGCGTGCGGCACACGTCACAATGCCTACCCTTCCGGAGCACCTGATGATATTCCCTGTTTTTGTGAAGTTCACACTGCTAGTGTTTTATGTTTGTGGCGTTCGTGTTCAATCCTGTTTATTTGTTTTGAAATTGTTATTTCTATTGTCTCTTTTTGTGCAATCTCTGTATTGCCATATTTTTGGAACTATGATGTTCTGGATTATTCGGCTTGTTGCTTCGGTATTCGTTTGCCGATGTTTGTACAACATTTTACTATTATACTTGGATTAAATAGCTCTTTCAATGTTTCATCAATAGAAAAGGTCGTATGTTAGGAAATGTTATGACTGTACCAGCTTATCACCAAAGGAAACGACAGAAATTGCACCAGCTTACCACCAAAAGCAACGACAGAAGGCCACCACATGGAGGTTATTTAATTTTCTCAATCCAGCGATCTGGACCTTGATGTTCATATAGGTTATGGATTATAATTACCCATTTGGTATCTTCAACCTCTTCTTCATATTGTTGCCGATTCTTCCGATAGCTGTAGTGCTCCACGAGGAGATTCTCGTCATTTCATTTATTGAACATCGCAAAATCTGCCGTTGATTTGTCTACCTGTCAGAGGAAATTGGTGGTATTATGATGTGAAGTAGAAATTAGAAACAGAAAACAACAAGGAAAACATAAAAATAAAACGGAGAGATAAACGAAAAGTCAAAACACAAGAGACAAAGATACTTAAACAGACCGTGTCGAATGTCACAGCACTTCGATGACTCATAAAAATACGGAAGAAATCCAAGTTGAATAGTGAAAAGATTGAAAATGCAGAAGAAAATTGTGAAATGATATGGAAAATATGGAAGAAAATAGGGAAAAGATATGAAAAATACGGCAGAAAAATAAATTGAATAATGAAAAGATATGGAAAATATGAAAGAAAAGGCAGTTGAATAGTGGAAAGATTTGGAAAATATGGAAGACAAGTAAGTTGAATAGTGAAAAGTTATAGAAAATACGGAAGAAAAGCAAGTTGAATAGTGAAATGATATGGAAAATATGGAAGAAAAGTAAATTGAGAAGTGAAAAGATACGAAAAATATGGAAGAAAAGTCAGTTGAAAAGTGAAAAGATATGGGAAATACAGAAGAAAGGAAAGTTGAATAGTGAAAAAATATGGAAAACATGGAAGAAAAGTAGGCTGAATGGTAAAATGATATGGAAAATATGAAAAAAAAAGAACTTGAATAATGAAATGATATGGAAAATATTGAAGAAAGGCAAGTTGAATAGTGATAAGATATGGACAATATGGAAGAAAAGCAAGTTGAATAATGAAATGATATGAAAATTATGAAAGAAAAGTCAGTTGAATAGTGAAAAGATATGGAAAATGTAGAAGAAAAGTCAGTTGAATAGTGAAAAGATATGGACAATACAGAAGAAAAGTAAGTTGAATAGTGAAAAATATGGAAATTATGGAAGAAAAGTAAGTTGAATAGTGAAAAGATTTGGAAAATACTGAAGAAAATTGTGAAATGAGATGGAAAATATGGAAGAAAAGTAAGTTGAATAGTGAAAAGGTAGGGAAAATAGGGAAGACAAGTAAGTTGAATGGTGAAATGATAGGGAAAATATGGAATAAAAGTAAGTTGAATAGTGATAAGATTTGGAAAGTGTGGAAGAAAAATAAGTTGAATATTGAAAAGATATGGAAAATATGGAAGAAAAGTCAGTTGAATATTGAAATGATTTGGAAAATATGGAAGAAAAGTAAGTTGAATAGTGAAAAGATATGGAAAATACAGAAGAAAAATGTAATTGATTTAAGTTTACATTATGGCCTACAGTAAGGGGAATAACTCTTCATCTGAAGGGACATAACTCTTTATGTGGGGAATAAGCTACAACTCTGTATATGCAAGGATAATACTACAGTAGGGGAAATAACTCTTTATCGTCACGGTATGGGTGTTCGTGCGTCATCTGTTTTCGTGGTATCCATTTTATTTTGATTTCCACAGCGCACGCATTATTTTTGATGTGTCTTCTGGTTTCTATTTATGGAACATAAACAATACGAAAGCTGACGTCTGTAAAAAATGATAAAGTTTACTTTTAAAGACGTAAGTACCAAAAACAGTGAAGCTACCTACTGAACCATACTTTTTGTAATGCCAAAAATGTACTTCATTTATAAAGTAGCTGGAAAAAAATCCAGAAGGGCTATATAAAATTTAACTATGTCGTCTGCCTCTCAGACACCTGCTCTTCCTGTCATGTAACTATCATGGGGTCACTTATCGTATTTGTAAACAAAATAGCTGACTGAAATGTGCCTGTTTCTTATATAAAATACATGTCACTTTGCAGTGCATTGTGGTTTCAGCACTAAAAAAAACATCAAAAGTATACACAATTTTGAAAGTGGTCATTTTCAAACATTCTGTTATTTTATTTAGATGTAGTATGATTTGGTAGATGGCCAGAACCATGAAATTTTAAAACCAGCCATTTTCCGGATTTTATATTCGTTTCCATCCCGTATATCGGCCTTGTTTTTATTTGCCACGGAAACAGATGACGCCATTTTACTGACAACAAAAGTTGCCAGATAATCGAGAGTATATTAAAATACAAGAATGGCTTTAAAAACAATCTTATGCACAAAGAAATATTTAACTAGCCATTCTTTGAAAATTCCAATCGTCATATGAATGGAGGGTTAACACTGTTAATCGCTATATCTGAAAATCGATAATAGCACGAAAACCGATAACACGATGGTATGTGGAGGATAAAGGGGGTCATCACTCTGTATTTGGACATATACCTGTGCAGAAAGAGAAATACTGTATAATAATGTTACGATTTAGGAGTTAGGGATAAGATAATTGATTGTTTGTATGTATATTTATTATATTTTCTATGTGCTACTCACGATTTACTTTTCTTGTTCAGTTATTTCATTCGTGATGCGTGTACAGCGCGCATAATAAATAAATAATAAATAAATAAATAAGCTTTATTTAGAGTCGGCATGGTTAAAACAACATACAACATAAGCTCTGTTGAGCTTTTAACCGACATACACAGACACAGAATAAATAACAAATAACAAGCATGCAACATACAGCTAAAATACAAGACTAAGTAAGCACTACATGTAAAATAATAACAGTTACAAGATAAGCAAAAAAGCAGATTAAAAGCTGATGTTATAAGCTAAGCATACCAAGAGCTAATGTAGCAAACTATGAACAACTAAAAGCTGATATTATGAGCAGAGCATAACAATTTTATAAGCACAATAAATAAAAACTGGATATGACCTAGATGGTAGAAATTTAAACAAATTTAAAAGTCGGCACAAACTGAACATTTACATACATTTCCATTCCAAGATTTTAAAATATTCTTAAACTGATTAAAATTGGAAATTTTTCTAAAATCATCAGGTAGGTCATTCCATAAAACAGCTGCTGCATATTTAAAACTATTCTTACCGTAGGTAGATGTTCGCACCCTAGGTATATCTACAATATTGGAATATCTAAAATTATATTTACAATCTTTAAAAACAACTAAATCATGTAAACAAGATGGTGAAAGTTTGTTTAAAATCTTAAAACATTCAATAGCCATGGTACGCATTCTTCTAACTTTCAGAGATGGAACTTTAGCTTTTTCTAATAACTCATCATATGTGCTCTCATAGTCCTCGTATATAAATCGTAAAGCCCTCGCCTGGATTTTTTCTAATTTAGAGGTATTACTTTTATTGCAAAAATGCCACGCCAAAGGACAAAAATTAAAATTAGACAAAATGAAAGTATGAAAAATTGTTAATTTATTTAATTTTGAAAGAAAACAACCAATGCGTTTTAAAACATTCAACTGTTGAGAAGCTTTACGACATATATTTTTAATATGATAATTGAAATTAAGTTGGTAATCAATATCTATTCCTAGTAATTTTACCACTTCATCACAAGTAATTTCAGCTGAATCTATTTTAAAAACTGGTGTCTTGGCATGTGTCTTATTGCCAACTGCAATGGCTTGAAACTTATCTGGATTAGCCTGCATACAATTGAATTTGAACCAGTCTATCAATACTGAGCTTTCTTTTTCAAGTATATCAATTAATTTCTCATAATTATCATTTACATAAGACAAGGTGTTATCATCAGCATAATTATACAATGTACCATATTCAATAAAATAAAATAAAAAAAAAATGTATGAATGGACTACTATTTATATTTCAGGCATCGTGATCGCGAATATTTATTGTATGTATATTGCTATTTTATATGGGAAAGTTTGCATGGTTAAGAATAAGATAAAAGTTCGTCCTCATTGTTTGACCAAGTGGGGGCCTACGCACAGGAGTCGGAAGTTCTATCAATAATAAGGTATAGGGGCACATCGAAGATCGCTGGGCAACTATGCCTACGACAGTCCCATCTTTATTTCTCCTTATAAACATTGTCACATTTTCTTACCTATTTCATTCATTTACGCTAGGTTTATGTATTGTACTTGGGTTTGTTTTCCTTAAGGGTAAGCTTTATTAATCCCGTTTTCCCTTTCCTCTTGACATGACAAACAACGTGTTTATACTTTCCGCCATGTATCCTGTGTGTAATTTATAGTGCACATGTGTGTTACCTCGCACTTATGTGGCCCTGTTTGCGGCCCCGTTTACGGTATAATTACCGTGGGAACTTTTGGAGTAACCAACCAATCAGCGGCGTTTGACCCACATCCAGATGTGGGCTTTGCGTATATAAAGACCAAACGTCTGCAACTAGGAGAGACACTTTAACCCGAGACCAGGGCAATTAAACCATCTTACAATTAACCTGAGCGCTACCAGCTAGTTATTTTTACAGTAATCTTTCTGTTATTTAGACTGGTACGTTTTCCTAAGATAGAATATTCCGACCTGTGACCTATATATTTTTACTACGTTCTTCTTCTTCTTTACATTTCTGGCCGTCCTTCACTACTGAAGATTATTGGCCGAGCGCCGTATTAAATTTAGTTAATACATAAGTTAACATATTTTATAGCGCTCAGTAGGATTTTACACTGTATTTGTTAAATTATCAATTGTTATTATAATAAATTTCATGAGAATGTATTCCATATTCTTGTTATTTGTTGTACAAGTATGAAACATTAAGTTTTACCAGTGCCTTGAGCTTGTGCAGATTTAGTCCGAGATTCCTCTGCCGTCCGACGGCTTTTATGGACTTGCTGTAGCCGTGGGACGTCAGAGAGATCTACATACGGAAAACAGCGGATTTTCCCTCCAACTCTGGGTCAGCACATTTCCACGTTTCGTGGCTATTTGATTTTATTTTCTATCAGAAACCCTTATATAAATCACTTCACCGATCATTTATTTATTCATTCATAACCATCTTACCCTCAGAAAGTGGTGTTACACTCCATTACAGCACGATTTTCCCTTAGACCCTATGATTTCGTCATTTCACATCCATTTTGGAACATTTGCCAGTGACTTCGAGAAAACTACGATTACCGCAATGTATCATGGGAGATGATTTGCATATAAACAAACAAACAAATATTTTTATTGCCAATCATAGGCGCCTGTTAAGGCAGAACAATTAACATAAAATTTAATACAGTTGATTATATTGATTGGTAATGATTTTAACAGCAGTAGGGAATTACAGATAACCATAAGAAAAAAAAATGATGTAGTACCTTGTCCAAAAAGGGGGGATGTAACACATGCTCTTTCCGAAGCCCGTTGGTGACACTCTGCCATTGAAATTAGAATCTTTTCTTTCCAACACATTCTGTATTATTTCCTTCTGCTCTGCTTTGATCTGTAGATGGTGGACTGTTTGTCCAGCATAATACGCTTTAATGTATCGTCTTCCATGTGATTTGAATGTTGTTTACGTATGCAAATAATGCTCCAAATAATTTGGCACGCTGCATTAATTAGCTCCCATCATGCAATGCGTTGCTGTCATCATTCAGTTAGTATCGCGAGATCACGTTTGTAGATTCGAAAATGGAAGTCAAATTGCGGAATAATAGGATCTAAGGCAAAACCGTGCTGCAATGGAATGTAACACCACTTTCTGAGGGTTAGATGGTTATGAATGAATAGAAAAATGATTGGTGAAGCGATTTATATAAGGGTTTCTGATAGAAAATAAAATCTGATAGCCACGAAACGTGGAAATGTGCCGACCAAGAGTTGGAGAGGCAAATCCGCTGTTTTCCGTATATAGAGCTCTCTGACGTCCCACGGCTACAGCAAGTCCATAAAAGCCGTCGGACGGCAGAGGAATCTCGGACTAGTGCAGATTACGCTACCAGTAATAGAAATAACCCACTACCAGTGTGATTATACCACCAGTTTTTATACCTGTATATCGTTACCACCCCAGTGGTGCAACAATACGTATCAAGAAATGGCTATTTGGAAATCGATTCTTACACTTATATACAAAGAGTTTTACTTGCCCCAGGCAGGAAAATAGATATATTTAAACTTATATACAGATATTTGCTTGCCTTTGACAGATATACTAAAACCCTGTTCAGGAAGTAAGTTTTCTTACTGCTCTACAAATAGAACACTGTGTTAGGCTGTTATATAAAATAAATTTGATTGTGGAAATTTGAAACTCATCAAGATAGGAAAATAACTAGCAAAAAATTGAATAAAATCTATAATTCTGATAAAAATGTAAATAGATAGGTAGGTAGGTATATGTCTTTGTAAATAAAGGGTTAGGTTTATGGTGTTTAATTCCACATTCAACAATATTACAGCTATATCGTGGCAGTTTGTACATAAAGGAGATATCATAACTGTTAAAGCTTGTTTCCGATAACTGGAAAACATCGCTCAATTCTCTTCAAATAGCTGGAGAACACAATACATATTATAGAGCAATGGGTATTCTTTGAAATAAATTTAAATGACAGGAGAATTTAAAAATTAATTATGTTGGGAATATCATTGAGTGAGTTGTGTAAGAAATGAAGAAAAGCAAGTTGAATAGTGAAAAAAATTGGAAAATACCGAAGAAAAAGTAAGTTGAATAGTGAAAAGATAGGGAAAACATGGATGAAAAGTAAGTTGAATAGTGAGAAGATATGAAAAATAGGGAAGAAACCCAAGTTGAATAGTGAAAAGATATGAAAAATACGGAAGAAAAGTAAGTTGAATAGTGAAAAGATATGGAAAATGCGGAAGATAGGTTGAATTGTGAAATGATATGAAAAATATGAAAGAAAAGTAAGTTGAATAGTGAAAAGATTTGGAAAATACAGAAGAAAATTGTGAAATGAGATGGAAAATATGGAAGAAAAGTAAGTTGAATAGTGAAAAGATAGTGAAAATATGGAAGAAAAGTAAGTTGAATGGTAAAAAGATAGGGAAAATATGGAAGAAATGTGATAAGATTTGGAAAGTGTGGAAGAAAAATAAGTTGAATAGTGAAAAGATATGGAAAATATGGAAGAAAAGTCAGTTGAATAGTGAAATGATATGGAAAATACAGAAGAAAATAGTGAAAAGATAGGAAAAATATGGAAGAATATAGTGAAATGATATGGAAAATATGGAAGAAAGGCAAGTCGAATAGTGATAAGATAGGGAAAATATGGAAGAAAAATAAGTTGAATAGTGAAAAGATATGAAAAATATGGAAGAAAAGTCAGTTGAATAGTGAAATGATTTGGAAAATATGGAAGAAGAGTAAGTTGAATAGTGGAAAGATTTGGAAAATAAAATGGTGGCAAACTTTTGTAAGAAATGTAATTATTGAAATAAATAATGTAATTATGAAAACAAAATGGCGGGGAAGGGACAGATAACCAGTGAAAGGGGTAGTTCGTAGAAAATAATAAGGTAATAGGACACGGATAAGGAAAATAAAATGGCGGGGAAGGGGCAGAATATGGAAAAAAAGTAAGTTGAAATGTGAAATGATATGGAAAATTTGGAAAATACAGAAGAAAATAGTGAAAAGATATGGAAAATATGGAAGAAAACCAAGTCGAATAGTGAAAAGATTTGGGAAATACGGAAGAAAGGCAAGTTGAATAGTGAAATGATATGGAAAATATGGAAGAAAATTGTGAATTGATATGGAAAATATGGAAGTAAATAGTGAAAAGATAGGGAAAATATGGAATTTTGTGCATATTCATTATAAATCAATATCTTGTACATGATATGCATCATCATTAAGCTAACTTCTGATGATAAAGAAAAGCTGACATTGGTGAGATACATTGCTTAGAAACTTTGTTCTTGATTGATGTTATTTTTTTCCGTCAAATCTGTTCGTTTTATAAATTGTCATCGTATCAGTTGTCTGTTATTTATATATTTTTTTTTTTTTTACCTTTATCACACCTCCACGGCTGTCCATACTGCCATCCAGGTTTACATCCAGATGTATCTGTACAGACACCGCTTTCATTATCACATGAATCAGATAAACACCCATCACATGACATATTACAATTGTAACCATAGTTACCAAGACTACATTCTATAATGAAAAAAAACCATCAAAATAGTGGATAATATAACAAAACTCTGAATAAGAAATGTTAATATACGATTAAAAAATAAAATCACAACCGGATCGTGTTTCCCCACACGTAATATTATTTATTATTATACTTCGTGTAAGTTTCTGTAGTTCTTCTTCTTTATGTATACAGTACACCTTCAAGGCGTTGAAGATTGCGTACTGTCGCATGCGTGGGTATTTACAAAAATATTTACATAAATTTCATAAAGTGAAATAAAGTGAAATCAAAAGTGTGAATAAAACAAAAAAAATAAAACTATATACAATTGTATTTAAAATTAAATGTTTAAGAGAACAGCGGGTGTTAGCTGTCCTCTGAAAGAGTCTATAGATGGACTTGAGATAATTGTCTGTGGTAAGATATTCCATTGTACTATAGTGTGTGGAAAAAATGACCATTTGTATGTATCTTTTTGTGTTGTTATATGCCTAAATGTCTGATTGTGTGATTTTCTAGTTCTGCTGTCAGTTGGGATCAGTATGTTGTTTGGGATAGCAATTAAAGCGTGTGTTATTTTATACAACATGATCAATCTGGTTTTAAGACGGCGCTCAGCTAAAGTTGGCCAACCTAGAGTGTCAATCATTGAAGTGACACTGCTAGTATTATGGTAATTGTTTTGAACATAGCGAGCAGCTCGTCTTTGAACCATTTCTAGTTTGTTTATGTTGTCATGTGTATAAGGGTCCCAGATACTACAGCTGTATTCAAGATTTGGCCTCACTAGTGCTTGGTATGCCCGAGATTTTACTTCAGGGTTTGATATCTGTAAATTTCTTTTTAAGTATCCGAGAGATTTATTTCCATTTGAAGTGATATTGTCGATGTGGGTGTTCCATTTAAGGTTCGATTGTAGTGTAACTCCAAGGTATTTTGCTGAAGTTACTGGTTCGAGAATGTGATTGTGAAGTATATAGTCATGTTTGAAGGGTGTTTTCTTTTGAGTCATGGTGAGTACTGTACATTTATCTGGATGGAAAGCCATAAGCCAATCGGCTTCCCACCTTGCAGTTGCATCAAGGTCAGATTGTAGTTTCTTGCAGTCGTCCTGACATGTTATTTCTTTTTAAATGATACTGTCATCTGCAAAGAGTCTTAGTTTGCTGTATGTGAGATATTCCGAAAGTCATTGATATAAATTAGAAAAAGAATTGGGCCGATTACTGTACCCTGTGGAACGTCTGATGTTACTGGCACTGTGTTAGATGTTACTCCATCGATTACTACTGTTTGTGTTCTATCTGATAAAAATGCCTGAATCCAGTTTAGAGTATGGGTTTGTATTCCGTAATATTCCAGTTTGTATAATAATCTACGGTGGGAAACGTTATCGAAGGCTTTGGCAAAATCAATAATAATCAAGTCTGTTTGTATGTTTTTGTTATTGCTGGCATTTAATTCTTGTATGCAAGGAAGGAGTTGCGACTCACATGATCTTGCTTTTCTGAAACCATGTTGTAAATCATATAAAATATTGTTTGAGTCGAGGTGTTTCATAGTGTTGCTGGTTATTATATGTTCCATCAGTTTACAGCAGATGCATGTTAGTGATATTGGTCTGTAATTTTCTGCTTTGTATCTTTCGCCCTTTTTGAATGCTGGTGCAACATTTGCGTGTTTCCAGTCTTTGGATATGGTGCCAGTTTCTATTGATTTTGAATATATTTTGGTCAAGATTGGAGCAACTTGATCATTTAGGTTTTTCATCACTCTACTCTTTATGTTGTCTGGACCGCATACTTTGTGAGGGTTAAGGTTGTTTAAGGGGTTCAACACACCTTTATCGTTTATGTGGATTTTTTCCATTATAGGATGAGGACTAGGTCCTTTGTCAGGTATGTCATGTGGTGGATCGTGTGTAAATACTGATTGGAACTGTTGGTTAAGAATGTTCGTTTTTTCTACTGTATCAGTATAGAGTATACCATCTTTTTTCAGTGAGCTTATGCCCGAGTTGTCCTTTCTAATGCTTTTGAAGTAGCTAAAAAGCTTTTTTGGTTTAAAATCCGAGTACTGATGTTGATCGGAGTCTTTAATGTGTAGGTCAAATATGATGTTCTCAATATATTTCCAGTAAGCTTTGCATTGTTCTTTTTGTACTGTATGTTTCAGTTTTTTATACATTGAAGGATTTTGGTTTTTCTTCCTGTGGTATTTGTTCTTTTTATTTATAAGTTTGCGTAAATTATTGTTTATCCCGGGAAGTCTTTGTTTGTAGGTGAATAGTTTATGTGGGATGTTTGACTCTATTGAATTAATTATGTCATTTTTTAATGTGTTCCAGAGTATGTTTGTATCACTCTTTTCATATATGTTATTTATGGTTGTTAAAGTATTTTCCAGATATTTTTTAATTTTATCCCAATTTGCTTCCTTGTATTTCATTACTTTTCTTGGTGTTTCTCTGACTCTTTTTAACCATGTGTCAATTTCAGCATAGACGATGTCATGGTTTGCTAGCCCAATTGGAGGGAGGGTGCATAATTTATTAAGGTTTGATGGATTGTTCATAAGTAGAAGGTCTAATGTTCTCTCATTTCGTGTTGGTTTGTTAGTTACTTGATGTAAGTTATGGTCTGCAATTATATCAAGCAGTTGGTGGTGTTGTTTTGCATCTGGTTTTCCAGTTATGAATGAAGGAATTGACCAGTCTATGTTACCTAGATTAAAGTCTCCTCCAACCTATATGTTTGAAGAATTTGTTTTGTCTAATCTACTTAATGAGATATTGAGCTGATCAAGTGATGTGCCATCATCTGATGGTGGGCGGTAATAACTGGCTACACAGATCTTTTTTGTACCAGTGATGTTGATTTCAGCACATACTATTTCACAGTTTGTTTTTAGCTCCGTTATTTCCGAGCTAGTGAAATCTTTTGTGATGGCTAATAATACGCCACCATGGCTTTTATCTTTTGTGTTTGGTGCTCAGTCATTTCTATAGATGTTGTACATGTTATTTGGAAAGTAGTCAGTAGATGGTATCGACTTATCTAACCAAGTCTCAGTCCCTATGATAATATCTGGTTTAACTGAGTTAATAATATTTAGAAGGACTGGTTTTTTATTACAGATGGATTGAAAATTTATATTTATAATTTTGATAGGTTTACGTACTTGATTTCCAATTTTTTTCTTATGTTCATTTTTATCTGGCTTCAATTTCGTTTCTTTATTTGGAGATGATGTTGCTTTTGGCAAACCAGGGCTGCTCAATTCAGAGCAGTTGCTAAGGTTTGAGTACTGATTTTCTAGTTCAATTGAATATGTCAAGTTAAATAGCGACGTTGAAAAAATTGTCATTCTGCACTGTATGCATTCCCATGATATATTACTTGCATCCAAGAATCTGTAAGCATTTGAATGGATACCTTGACAGTTAATATGGAACCAAGCATCACAACTATCACAACAAATTGCTTTATGTTTCCATGTGACCGCTTTTGTACAGGCACCACAATGAAATATTGGTCCAGGATTTGTTTCTATATCAAATGGATTTGCTAGCAGAAGTATGAACAAGTACTTTTGAACAGGTCTACATTTGTTCACTTTCAGTGCTAAGCCAACAACACTTGTGAAATGGCTTTGGAATTTACATGTTGGTGCAGTTACATTCTTATTGGTGTTTAATTTGAGTTTTGCATGTTGGCAAACAAGTAAGATACATGAAATGATAAAGATAGTACAGTTTAGTTTCATATTGAATAAATATGAATAATGTATTAATGAGATAAATACTATATATATATATATACCTGAATTCTGGTGTGCTCGAGTCAAGAGTGTGATTGAGGTGTTAAATCTTCGTCCCCTCGGCTACCAAAGGGCACAGGTAATCAGAAATAGCCTTGTTAGTTAACAGGTGGGTATAAAGTAAGGTAAAGATGATAGTACCTCTATTTACTAAACTTGACCGGATGTTGACACTTTTTTTTTATTTTGTTTCAAGTCATGTGTCGATGTACGTGTGGTCATGTGACTTTTTCTGGCGGCATTAGAAACCTGATTGTTTTTGGTGATATTTCCTTAAAAATACAATGTACACGTTTGGTTTTGATAGGATACAAAAATGTGATTGAAGATATTCAAAAATATGTAAAAATTATCATGAAAAATGGATTTTGTAATGTGAAATTTTGCTTTGGAATCGCTCTGTCAAAAACAGAACGTCCTTCCTCCACGCATGCGCTTTTAGTGTTATATTTGGTACTGTAATATTTGATACTGTAATATTTTGGCATATTACTTGGGTAATATTTTGGCATCATATCCAGAAATTGATGGTACTATCCTCATAAATATTCATCATATTTAAATTAGATTTTGATCACGTGACTGCAGTTTCAAGCTTGGTGGATCGTTTATTAGATTTGTCAAATAATAGCATACAATACGGAAATTCAATGTGTCCGTCAATGATTCGAAAATTAAAAGTTATTGTTTATTTCTGCAAAGTTTTTCTTCTGCTAAAATACAAATAGTTTTGTTGTTTTCTTTCAAATTTAGCCATTTTTTAAACTTGCGTGCATGCAAAAATTATCAATTTTTATTTATCATGGGAACCTCGAGTTTAGAAGCTATAAATATAAGGTTTGTGAATAGTAATTTATCCAGAGTTCAGGAATGCAACTTAATTCGGGCAAGTTGACCACAAAATATCATTCGTTGGTAAATTTGGTGTCGAACGCCACCAATTTCATGTATTTCAGACATTTTACATAGACTACTAAGGCCAGTGTAAGGGTTTGCTGCCTTGGATTTTCATACACTCCGGGAACCTCGAATATTGCACGGTTGTCATTCATTTTTTTCTCGTTTAATTTGGCTTAATTCAAAGTCCCATTTTCAATTCCTGCAATTAACATGCATGGAGTTATAAAAATTATCTTCTATATAGATCATATGAAAATTGCAGACGTCCCGGCGTCGCCATCTTAGATATGCAAATGAGCAATGTACCCATCACTTCTGGATATAGTATTACCTGGACAATTAGACAGGTATTAGGCCAAAATATTACCCAGGTCTGAGAGACGCATTACCCTCCCTTTCGGTCGGGGTAGTATGTCTCTCAGACCTGGGTAATATTTTGGCATATTACCTGGACAAGACCACATTATTATATAAGTATCATCCATGATGTCATTCCTGATAACTCATATATTCACAAAATGTGAAATAAAAATAATGGTCTTTCGAACTTTGATAGAACAAAATTATTCTACTGAGTCTCGATAATCAAAATAAAGCTAATCTTTCTCAGACATTTTGGCCTTGAACGTCCTTGACGCTGTTTGTACCAGAAACGCGTTATCCACAATAAATTATATATTTATATTAATTTATTAATAATGTAGTGTTGTATATTTCATCGAATCTCTAACAACTATTTTGCATAGATGTGTCAGCAGTGTTATTTGGCGAGATAAAGTATCTACATTATTCCCTATTAGAGTAAATATGCACTTTAAATAATTATCGATCAATAATACCTATATCGTTGACTGCAAGATGCTTATCCCAATTTAATAATATGAAAATAATTACCAATGGATGAAGGTGACCAGTAAACTTAGTGATGGAGAATGCAATCCAACTGTAGATTCTTAAAAATAATCAACGAGACCCGGAAGAATCTACAAGTTGGAGTGTATTCTATTACCTAATACATTTCCATCTGCAACAGTGTTTTCATTTGATATTTTTACTCTTTTAATGTTCAGAAAGCTAAATAAGCTACAATTAACAAAAAATACTCCTTAATTAACATCGACAAGACTTTTAGAGGACTTGAGTAGGAGTAACACGACAGGTGTCTTTTAAGACAAAAGGAGTTACTGTCTGTGTCTTTTCGATTGTGGATTCACGATTGACACTGCGGTTTTCTCTTTCAATTGTTTACTTGCTCACTCCTACCATCTATGGCTTGTTTTGAATAATTCGACTTTGTGTAAACCTCCTTCATTCTTGTGGTTGAGAGAAATGAGATGTGGTCTCAGAAGCAAGTTGGACATTCGCTTGCCATCACTCCTATGGCCATTAATACCTCTATTAAACTACCGAACCGTTTCATCACGTATATTGGATACCACATTCCAAAATTTGAATGGCATTTTAAATAAACGTTGGAGAATACCGAAGGGACAATCAACAATGATTAATCCAGAGAAACTGGCCATACAGGGAATACAAGACAAAGACAAACAAAACAGACACACAACACAATATATGCATTCCTCTATTTATTTTGAAATTCTAACGTCTTCTCTATTTTTTTTTTATCAAATCAAAATCTAAGTAATATCCTCAGCTAAAATTTCCAAAAATAAAAACATTATGTCGATTCAGATATAAATCAATATATGTTGTAACAAATATTCTATTAAACGCGAGGAGAAATTACTGAAGACAAACAGAGTGGGGGAGGGGGTAGCAGTTCCCGTTTCATTTGTTTTACCTTAAATATATATTTCTATTTCTATTGTAAAATTGTTTTGATCTGTATTACACATATTTCCGCTAAGAATGTTGAATTGTGTAAGGAATTACTTAATTTATAAACGAAAACAGTATAGGTTATGCTATTTTGGTACTTTCAAAACTATTCCACCGTACTACCAGACAGCAGTGGTTATACTAATATACTACATAATCAATATATATATCTATTGACAGTAAAATATGTTTAAAAAAATATTAACAGCTTATTTGTATTAGTATATTGACCAATTTTCACAAAGCACGATACAAGTATTTCAATTCTGGGAAATATGAGCTTTAGAACTGACAAGTACTTGAACTTGAACATTGAAAATGTATTATTGCAATGCAAACAACAACTATCAAACCAACGGTCTTTAATTACAAATCAAGCAGATCATTGGTCAACAGTTGGATCACTTGAAATATATAAATATCAACGGGAACTGAAAGCATGTATTCCAATACAAATTATCGTTTTAGTTTTTGCAATTTACAATCTAATAAAACTTCACAAACATAAAAAAATCTAGAAGGTTTCAAAAATGAAAATTAAAGAACTTTGTTTTACCTGTATTGAGTTAGAAAGTACAATCAAACTAGTAAATTCTACGTGACTTGTTTCAATTACCAAACAATAGCAACACATTAGAAATACGAACAGTTGAGATTATAATTTCAAATATAAATATCGTATATTTACAATCATTTTAATGCTGATTTCCTTTTTTTTAATCTATCATTATAGTGTGTGAGTAGATATGATCATTAGCTATTAGTAAGCTTACCCCTGTCACAGTAGTCCCCATGTCGTCCTAATTTACAACCTTGTGTACAAATACCGGTGGCAGTATCACATATATCATTTAGACAGTTGTCTGGATTACAGCCCCACACACAGGTACCATTACCAGGATAACAATGTCCATCAACACATGTAGCTGGGCATGGCTTACTGCAGGTACTATCTCACCAACCTTTATAGCATCCTATATATAGAATATTGATTTATTATTCAAATATTTACATTATGCGTTCAATATTACTATAACAACATGAAATACAAAAGAGTTCATTGCTTGAGACTAATAAACACTTGGAATACAACCTGTACGATTGGAAAACAAAGATACCTAAGTCATAGTGTTAAATGGCGTCAATATATAACTCTAATGTACGTCTACAAAATTCTGCAATTCGATTTAATTAGATAACACACGAATGTTCATCCCTGGTTTTTAGTGGGATTCGTGTTACTCGATCTTTAGTTTTATGTATATGTTTTGTATATCGTTGTTTGTCCTTTTGTCCTTTTTCTATTGGCCATTGTGTTGTCTGTCCTTCTTCGATTTACGGATTATGATTACCTCTTTGGTATCTTCAAACTTTTCTTGTAAGTTTGCAAGTACGATATATATGCCATCTAGCGATAATCGTCTTATGAGGACTTGATCTCGCTGTACCGGACACCGAATCACCAACTAGAGACTTATTGTGCGCAATACGGCTGGCCCATACTATATGTCATTTCACCTAGAATGTCCACGATACATGTGTGTACAATGAAAACAAATTAAATGCTCCACCACTGATGTTTGCATATACACTTAGCTCCGCCTACTTGTCATGCATGTGCAATGTAAGAATCCCATCATGCATAGCATTTGTTTTATTTCCACTTTTTGACTGTGCATGCATTCAGGCATTAATGGAGTTAATGAAGTGAGCGGAAAATAACGGTTACATAATTAGAATTAGCCACAAGTGAGATATGTATATATATATATATACGTCTGAAAATTAAACCAAACAGTGTTAGAATTAGATTTTAGACCTGTCAAAGTGTTGTTCTTCCCTCGACCGGATTTGAACCCACACCATTGATACACTGCAGCACCATTCGCGTAGCCTTACGTCCAGCGTCCTAGACCACTCGACCACATCCACTCCACTTGATGTTTGTACAGTCATTTGTTATTTACCTGTCACATTTAGAACCAGAAAAACTTACTTAAGATGTACTTACCATGCACTTCTATATAGCATAATTCCACAATAGCATAATTACTTGATCCAAGAGGGTTACTGGTATTAATTCGTTCATTATAGAGAGTCACATGTTTTCCTAATTGATTGCAATTGACATTTTGCTCTGCGGATAAAGGTTTTAGTCCTGTGTGATGATAACAAAGATGACCATCGGTATGTGCACTTGAGTTGCTGATGTATAGAAAATATCCAGCCAAATGTTGAAGTGCTGCAAAAAAAAATTATATAAAAAAAATAATACAATATTCCAAACATTTTAATTATTTGCATGAATATCGCTTTGCAACTGACTATCGGTATTGTAAAGTAACATTGAAACCGGATCATCTCGTACACTACAAAATACACCAACTCCCGCACACCGTTCGAATTATATCTCCTGGTGTCGCCCATTATACATTTATTTACATTTACTTTAGTCAATGAATTCGATGCAATACATTTTGACACATACTTTTTTGTGTTAAATCTCATAGGTCATTAAGGAAAAACAACTAAGTTGAAATTCCCATTTTTAAGAAAACTTACTGATGAACCGGTAATAAATCTTAACATTTGTGATGTATACTGTATCTACAGGAAACGTCAACTTCCACCACGCATTCCTTTGGAAAGGCTTATGCAATGTAATAGAACACCAAACAAATGTATCGTTAGGTCCACCATTAATGGCTAAATCTGCTGTCATATTTTGACCTCCAGATGCATAGTAATAAGTTGTACTCTGGGATGCAGTTCCGTTTGGTGCCAAGTTTTCTATATACAAAACAAAATTCATGATAAATATATGTCGTATCCATGTTTCCTGTTTGATTGTTTTTATGAAATAATAGTGTGTGCAATTTCATTGGCTATTGTTGCATGTGATAAAGTTTGTCAGTGACTTTTGACAGGTCGAGGGTGTTCTATGGGTACTCCGGGTTTCGCCACCAATAAAACTGACAGTCATTATATAACTTAAATATTGTTGAAAGTGACAACATCCTAAACGTAATAGTGTGTGCTTAGCAGAGAAACAACAAATACTAATTGTATAATCTTTGGATTGAACCACGCACGATCTAGCATACTGTAGGGAGCAATCAAACGACCGATGATTAGGACAAGAAACACAACCATCAATGAGATAAAGCTTATTTGCGTGGTACACAATAAGCTAAATGCATGTATATTACGGTAGATCACATTCATGTAAACGGGGTATAAATTATCTGTTGATTGAAGTTTTGAACAAAATATTATCAATAAAGACACAGATAGGGAATAAAGAATTAAAACAGAAGATAACATCAAGACATTACTTCATTAGTTAATGTGGGTTTCTTGAATTCATGTGTTTATTTCTGTATTGTGAGGTACGCTACTATTTCAGCGTAAATACCACGTTACATCTATATCTACTTGCATGTGTTTTGTTTTATTAATGATTTATTAATGTTACTTGTATTTAATTACGCATAGTAGTGTTCTACAAAACTGTCATAGTATGTGCTAATCACGCCGCTTAACGGTAAGCACTAGTGCAACAGGAACTGCTAACCCACCCGGAGCACCTGCGTCCACCCTACCGTTTTAGTGGCTTACGTGTTGCTCAATCTTTAATGTCCATGTAATGTTTTGTAGATCATTATTTATCCTAATGTCTCATATCTTTTGGCCATTTGCATTGTCTGTTCTTCTTCGATTTGCGGCTTCTGGTTACACCTTTGATATCCTAAAACATTTCTTAGTATGCATGTTCGACACAAGGAAAGTGTGGGAACATCATATGACCTGATAAACGAGTCATTTGGCCAATTATTCCAATGAGGATATACCATAAAACAGATAGTAGTATTGCAATATATACCGACGACCCTTACGATAGACGGTATCCTGGATAATCATAGCTCTGTTTTGTGTTCCTTTAGCATGTTAACCAAAGATGAAGAACTGGATCTACCGTCACTCTACTGGATTCCTAAATTACACAAGTGTCCTTACAAACAGCGCTATATTGCTGGGTCTGCCAAATGCATCACGAAAGCTCTTCCCAAATTATTACCATATATTGGATCAGCGATCAAAACCGGGCTTCAGAATTTCTGTAGCACTAGCTATTCAAGGAGTGGTGTGAATCAGATGTGGATTCTGACAGAAAGCTAGCATACTTATTTGTACAATCTGTGCTCCTCTTGTCGTCGACTTGTGTCTTTATTCTTACGAGACAGACTCCTCTCAGGGGCTACTAAATAAAGTTATCCCGATCATTTAACTACAGACCCTGCTATATAGATGATGTCTTTTCACTAAATAATTATAGGTTTGGTGATTTTGTTGATCGCATCTATCCCGTCGAGATTGAAATAATGAATACCACAGATACAGATAGGTCTGCTTCATACCTTGACATACACCTGGCAATTAACAGTGAGGGACAGTTAAGAACGAAACTTTACGACAAAAGAGATAATTAAAATTTTCCCATTTTGAACTTTCCATTTACATGTAGCAATATCCCAGCAGCGCCTGCATATGGAGTATATATATCTGAGTTGATCCGATATTCTAGAACTTGTGATTTCTATCAGGATTTCCTTGATAGAGGTTTGCTGCTAACAAGAAAGCTACTGAACCAAGGGTTCCTATTGGTTAAGTTGAAGTCATCACTTCGAACATTTTACGGTCGCCACCATGACTTGGTTGAACGCTATGGAATAGCTGTGTCACAAATGACCACGGATATGTTTGATTTGTCGTAAACACTTCCCGGGTCTTTCCTCGTTCATGACTTATCAGCGGGTTTGTAACTAGATTTTTAGTGGAGTTCGTGTTACTCAATCTTTAATTTAATATGCAATGGTTTGTAGATCGATGTTTGTTCTTTTGTACTTTTATTTTGATCATTGTGTTGTCTGTCCGATTTACGGATTCTGGTATTTTCAAACTCTCCTTACTTGTTATTCACTGTAATAAATACTTACCTTGCGATTTGACATCAAACAGCAGTGATATCATTACAACGAAGACTCTCATTTTGTTCTAACCACTACCTACATAATAAAAAACAACCATCCATCTAGAAATAGGAAACCCGTTAAGTGTCACATAGAAAAATACGATGAACTTGTGTGACCGAGTTACTACCTGGTGTACGCGAGTTGTTAGCTTGTATGAACTGCAATTTGTGTATTGCAACTCGTCCGCAAGAGTTATTAGCTTGAGTGCAATATTGATGTTTTGGTGCGAACGAGCTTTGCAACTTGTGTGCACGAGGTATGACCGTGTTCTGTTCGCGCAAATTTACTTTCATACCCATATATTATGATAAAGCTAACATGTCGCATTGAATTTGCTTTACATTTAATAAAGGACTAACATAAGTGGAGAATGATACAATCTTTGTGAATAAAGTCTTCCTCCTACCATACCTTCACTGCAATTGAGTTTAACTCGAACATCATAACTGATTGATGAAATCCACTTCAACACTACCTGAAGCCCTTGGAGAAAAAAAACTCCATTCAGATGATTGCTTTTTTAAATCCCAAGCGCATCGTGCAAGGCTCTTTTAATTTATTTATCGTTTCAATGTACAATCTAATTGTTCACTGCAAAAATGATAATTGGTTGTTTATGGTGGCTTATTGCCACTTTCAACAATATTTCAGTTATATCGTGGTGGTCATTTTTATTGGTGGAGTAAACCGGAGTATCCGAAGAAAACCAAGTCACCGGCAAACTTTATATCACATGGAAAAATGACAAATAAAATTGCAGACACTATTATTTTATAAAACAATCAAAGGGGAAACACGGATAAAAAAATATTCAACAAGACATACGATTCACCTTTCTATAATGAATGTGGTGATGAGAAAAGATAATGTAGAAGGAGAACATTTGATCAAATAGGAACACTACTGACATATTCGACAAATATGAATAGTGCGTCCATTAATACTACTGAAATATAAGACATGTATATTCACATTGAGGTACCGATACATTTCATTCAGTGAAGATTTATAATATAGTATGGGTGTAAAGTACATAGTATATTGTATGAAGTCAAAACAACATAGTCATTTAAAAGATGTGTGTCAGTGTAGAATAGGTGTTTAACGCTACTTTCAACATGGCGTTCAGTTTTATTGGTCGAAGAAACCTTTATTATAAATCTTCACTAACATGGTTAATTAGATATATTAATTATTGAAATTTACAGTTCCTAATTTATGTAATTTTTATCAAAGCTAAGATTTTCCTCCCTCAGGTATAGGTGACCTTATCTGATTTCGTCTATCCTGTTTAGACCTTCGTGGTCGTGTTCGTATTGTAGTTGGATTGACAACTATCTATGTCATCAGTACCTATCACCACTGACTTTGTGAGTTAGAATCCCTCTCAGGCGATACCACATTATGGTTTCTCAGTGACTTGCGACAGTTCGGTGTTTTTCTGCGGGTACTCCGGTTTCCTCCACCAATAAAATTGAGCGTCACGATGTAACTGAAATATTATTGAAAGTGGCGTTAAACACTATGCACCAATGTATTGACAATTGTCCCCTGAGGATTTCCAAAAACAAAATATAGTACTTTAGATGAAAACGATCCTGCGCATAACACATCAACGATATCAGATGTATACAAATATATCTCGGAACTCCGCTCATTTATGCTGCTGAACTCCTAAGATATAATAGATCCAGTGATATATTTCTAAAGTAGCGATTTGACGTTTAATTTAATTTGCAATGCTTAAGCTAAGGTTTTTATTTGTAATTTGTTTATTTTTCCAAGAACAGATTTATTCATACATGATTCTATAGCTTAAGCTAAGGTTATATTACATTTTGTTTTTTAATATATATTTAATCTCAATATGTGCTTCTACTATTATATTAAGATAATTTATGGTTTTCCTTTTATTGTGTTGTCAAAGGAAAGTCGTATACAGTTCTGAAAATATCGCTATCGAATATTATGCTGGTGAAAATAAATACCCCACACTATGAATATATATATGTGTTAGGGTTATTGGATTTAACGCCACCTTAAACATATTTCAGCTATATCATGGCGATCTGTTTTATTGGTGACAATACACACATCACAATGCATATATATATAGACGTGTTGCCATTACAGAGGTGACAATATGTATATATTAGAAAATACATTTAAGGATTCATCGCAATTTTTGTTCGGTTCATGAAGAAATAACCTCAATCAGGTTGTACACACCGTGTAACCCGCATAGATTGAGGTTATTTCGAAAGAACCGAACAAATTAAATTAATGTATAGTCAATTGATGACTACATGTATTTGAAAGGCGCCAAAAAAGCTGTAAATACACGTAAAATTAAATTGATTGATTGCTTGCTTGCTTGCTTGCTTGCTTGCTTGCTTGCTTGCTTGATTGATTTATTGATTGATAGATTGATTGATTGATTGATTATTTGATTGATTGATTGATTTATTTATTGATTGATCGATTGATTGATTGATCGATCGATTTATTGATTGATCGTTGCTTGATGTTCAGCGAGGAGTATTTAGTTTAAACATATTTTATTAATTAAGTCAATATAACATTACAATATTCAGCTATATACATTACATAATAGGAAGTAATTAATAGGATTGGAAAACAAGTTACAAGAACCTATCCGTAGGAATAAATTTCATTTATAATATACTGTGAATCTTTAAGAGGAGAAGCAAATAGAACTAATAATATTTGATATAAATTAGCAGTATTTCAGCTACATACTGGACAAGAACAATGTCAACAATATGTAAATTCCAAATAGCAAAGAATGAATGATGGGCCAGTTTTGGCAACGTCTTTTGACTGTCACTGGAATGTTCAAGATTTCGGAAAGGAGGAAAATATTAGTCTTTGGTTGTGGTTGCAATGCACCAACTCTTTTTCGAAATCTACAAAAGAGGATGTAGCGTACAGGGAGCGTGGTAGTCTCCAAAAACGTTGCCCATAATGGTCGATGGTGAGGATTTTTGTATTTTAACCTCACAACACCACCCAGCAGTCTCTCTCTATCTGTCACCTGGGACGTGCTGAGCAGCTCTGTGGGTGAAAGCCCAAATTGAAAATGGCTAAGAAATATCTATGTCGGGGTGGCGCTTGACACCACATTAATCAACAGAAATGTAGCCAACTCCTTTTCCACAGAATGCATGCCTCCCTTTTACCAGACTTATCAGTGCAGAAAACCTAGATACCCACAAGTAAAATACATGTTAAATGATACTGTACAATTTTAAATATCAATCAGGCTTAACTTATTAAATTTCTTATTTCTACCTACAAATGTTAAGTTTATTAAGACAAATTCAGTCGTGTTGTCAATATATTGATGACTCTATTATATTGTATTGTTGCCACTTACCTATTTTATGACAATTATTATAATCCCTGTTCTAAATGATACTCGTTGTCTACATTGTATATGATAGTAAATATATGTCAGATCATTTAAACGTATGCAAATTTACAAAAATACTTTGACCAGAATGAGGAAGCTTTCTTAAGATCAAATGACTAAATACCACCAAACTTTTATTCATATAACAGTGCGACCATTAATTCGATCACAAGAGATTGTCGAATATACCATGCATTGCATTGACAATAAAATTTAGTACATATGCATTGATGAAGGGCTACAGAGTGTATTGTACGATGTTGCAATTTATTTGACGACCTATGATTGGATAGCATCATTCCTAAAAATAACAATAGAAAGGAGAGCCATATATGGAAATCTAGTTTATTTTTCCAAGAACAGATTTATACATACATGATTCTATAGCTTAAGCTAAGGTTATATTACATTTTGTTTTTTAATATATATTTAATCTCAATATGTGCTTCTACTATTAAATTAAGATAATTTATGGTTTTCCTTTTATTGTGTTGTCAAAGGAAAGTCGTATACAGTTCTGAAAATATAGCTATCGAATAGTATGCTGGTGAAAATAAATACCTCACACTATGAATATATATATATGTGTTAGAGTTATTGGATTTAACGCCACCTTTAACAATATTTCAGTTATATCATGGCGATCTGTTTTATTGGTGAACATAAACACATCACAATGCATATATATATATATAGACGTGTAGCCATGACAGAGGTGACAATATGTACATATTCGAAAATACATTTAAGGATTCATCGCAATTTTTGTTCGGTTCATGAAGAAATAACCTCAATCAGGTTGTACACACCGTATAATCCGCATAGATTGATTTTATTTCGAATGAACCGAACAAATAATTTCGTTCAATCCTTATCAATTAATTCTAAGTTTTTCTGCAATGGTATTGATAAATATATTTTTTTTCAAAATAAGGCAAATAATCGGAAATAAATTTAAATAACCCCAAAGGTGCCTCATTTAAAGAAAATCACCTGATGACTACGGCAGGCGACGCCTTGACAACGATGTCTAGTTTCAGATTCAGTACATATACAAATAACCTCAACTATTTAAACCAATTAAAACAAGTATAAAATGACATGTGACTCTAAAATTAAATTAATGCATAGTCTATTGATGACTACATGTATTTGAAAGGCGCCAAGAAAGCTGTAAATACACGCAAAATTAAATTGATTGATCGATTGCTTGATTGATTGATTGATTGATTGATCGTTGCTTTACGTACAGCGAGCAGTATTTAGTGTAAGCATATTTTATTAATTAATTCAATATAACATTACAATATTCAGCTATATACATTACATAATAAGAAGTAATTAATAGGATTGGAAAACAAGTTACAAGAACCTATCCGTAGGAATAAATTTCATTTATAATATACTGTGAATCTTTAAGAGGAGAAGCAAATAGAACTAATAATATTTGATATAAATTAGCAGTATTTCAGCTACATACTGGACAAGAACAATGTCAACAATATGTAAATTCCAAATAGCAAAGAATGAATGATGGGCCAGTTTTGGCAACGTCTTTTGACTGTCACTGGAATGTTCAAGATTTCGGAAAGGAGGAAAATATTAGTCTTTGGTTGTGGTTGCAATGCACCTACTCTTTTTCGAAATCTACAAAAGAGGATGTAGCGTACAGGGAGCGTGGTAGTCTCCAAAAACGTTGCCCATAATGGTCGATGGTGAGGATTTTTGTATTTTAACCTCACAACACCACCCAGCAGTCTCTCTCTATCTGTCACCTGGGACGTGCTGAGCAGCTCTGTGGGTGAAAGCCCAAATTGAAAATGGCTAAGAAATATCTATGTCGGGGTGGCGCATGACACCACATTAATGAACATAATTGTAGCCAACTCCTTCTCCGCAGAATTCATGCCTCCCTTTTACCAGGCTTATCAGTGTAGGCAACCTAGATACCCACAAGTAAAATACATGTTAAATGATTCTGTAAAATTTTAGATATCAATCAGGCTTAACTTATTAAATTTCTTATTTCTACCTACAAATGTTAAGTTTATTAAGACAAATTCAGTCGTGTTGTCAATATATTATTGATGACTGTATTATATTGTATTGTTGCCACTTACCTATTTTATGACAATTATTATAATCCCTGTTCTAAATGATACTCGTTGTCTACACTGTATATGATAGTAAATATATGTCAGATCATTTAAACGTATACAAATTTACAAAAATACTTTGACCAGAATGAGGAAGTTTTCTCAAGATCAAATGACTAAATACCACCAATCTTTTATTAGTACGACCTTGAATTCGATCACAAGAGATTGTCGAGTATACCATGCTTTGATGAATGGCTACAGTGTGCATTGTACGATGTTGCATTTATTTGACGACCTATGATTGGGTAACATCATTCCTAAAAATAACGATAGAAAGGAGAGCCATAGATGGAAATCTAGAGAATAAAATTAATATGCTTTACCTGGCCAGGAGAAAATTCCATTCATGAAAATAACGCGCAGTAACGAAATGATGCAGACGGAAAATTACAGAAGATCAGTGGGCGGTGCTTAATTTTGTGTAGTGGCCATTACGTCTTTAGCCTTAGATCTTCCAAGAAAGTCCGTCAAGCATAGTTCGTGGAAAAAACTTAGTTACTGTTTCAAGTTATAGATCAGCAACATCGTACACAAATGTTATAAGCTCCCGTGACCGACTATGGTTATTTAGACGGTAAGTAAATAGTTGAAGGGTTCGCACTGGAGCGCTCACCCTTAAACAATTTACTGACCGTCTAAATAACGATAAACGGTCACTATGGAGCTCATTGCTTATATTACCTACAATTACATTACATTCATTAGTTATAGAATGTGGTTACTGCAATGTCTTACGGTTGCAATGATAACATCAAAGGAGTGGGGAATTTGTAAAGTTCTGGATGCAGTGAAATCAACGTGATGAGCCTTTTTAATACTATTTCAAGAACTAAGCGTAGCCTTGGTCATAAAAGAATTCAACATCCAAATGTTAAAAAGTCCTCTAAACCAAGAACGTTACAAGATACTTCTAATGATTTACTTTCTAATATACAGAAACCTCTTGGAATTCATCACATTCGTTCAATCTTATTTTCACTACCTGTAAATTACCTCAAAGATCTTAGGGATTTTGGACTTGACAAAGGAGGCGTAGATCCTTTTTCTCCTAAGTACAGATTGTTTAGTATTATATGTGACGTGGCGTCCTTTCGTCTTTTCAAACCAGTTCAATCTGAACCTCTTCATGATAACAACAAAACATTCCTCCATATTCAGTTTGCTAACAAAGGAATCGATGCTATTAACATCAGCAATATTCTTAATAGAAAAGAGGTCGTAAAAGAAATTCCACCATATTTAAAAAATCAATCTGTTCCCATTGTCTCCTATAGCTACACTAACAGCATTGACCGTGGAATTTTCAACTACAAAGAAGCATTGCAAGATATTAACATAGAAGAGTACCTTAAGAATCCTCTGACTTGTGACTGCTCCCACTCTCCTTTTCAATACAACCCATCTGGACATGCAATCACTGGTGATCTGAATATCATTCAACATGAGAGTCTCCGAAAGGTGATTTCTCATGGTCCTAAATTCAGAGAACCTCAACGCATTGGAAACATAATTTCAAGATAATAATAGATGCTGTTGAAGATTATGCCAGAAGGTGGATAAAGAGAGAAGTATACTAAGATCCTGAGTTAGAGTCCTTGTCAGACTGGGTTAGAACAATTAGGTCTCTAGTTCAAGGTCTGATTCACAAAATCAAAAATTGTGTTAATAGTCGACCTAAGTCTGTATTTAAAGACCAAGAAGCTGTTAAGTGTCTTTCCTCTCTTCATGACAAATATGTTATCGTTCCTGCGGACAAGGCTTCCAAAATATCGTGTGTGTATGTAAATCATATTACTTCGAATGCTTAATCAAGGAATCAGGCATAAATAGCAACACCTCTAGTAATACCACATACAAACCAACTTCGTTGGACAAAGATGAAACCCTAGCTAACCACAGATCATTCATGACCTCTTTAAGCATTCCCTCTGGTAAAGAGTCTGATGATTTACCCTATTTATACTGGATGCTTAAATTCCATAAGACACCATTCAAGGAAAGGTAGATAGCGGGATCATCAACTTGTTCGACGAAAGAATTTTCTGTTCACCTGACAAAGATTCTGTCTGCAGTAAAAGAGGGACAACAGAAATATTGTGAAACTGTTTACCCGCGTAGTGGCATAAATCACATGTGGATTTTAAAAAGCTCTACAGATCTTTTGGATAACCTTCAATCAAGAACTTTCTCTCAGGTATCCCTCATCAAAACTTTTGATTTTTCAACTCTATATACCACCCTACCACATGCCTAATTAAAAAAAAACCGCTTAAAAGAAACAATTCACAAAGCTTTCAGTCATCGAAACTATGGCTCAAAATGTACTGTGTTAGGCTACAATTCCACATATTTTTCAAACAAAATTCAAAAAGGTAAAACATGCTACTCCGAGGAACAAGTGATCAGTATGCTGGAGTTCCTCATCGATAACATATTTGTCTCCTTTGGAGGGACACTGTTTCAGCAGGTCGTCGGCATACCAATGGGTACGAATTGTGCTCCTCTTCTAGCCGATTTATTTTTATACTCATATGAGTCGGAGTTTCTTTAAAATCTTGTAAAAGATAAGAAGATGCATGAGGCTAGAGCCTTTAATTTCACAAACAGGTATATTGATGACGTTTTATCTATCAATAATTCTAGATTTGCAGAATTTCTTCCAGAGCTAGAAGTTAAAGTGGCCACAGATACAGCTTCGTCCGCATCATTTTTGGACATATACCTCGAATTTGACGACAGTGGTCAACTCAGTACTAAAATTTATTATAAACGGGACGACTTCAATTTCAAAATCATACATTTTCCAAATATGTGCAGCAATATACCAGCTTCTCCTGCATATGGTGTTTACATCTCGCAATTGATTCGTTATGCAAGGGCTAGAAGCAATTATTCTGATTTCCTGAGAGGTCATTTTCATCTGAGAAACAGGCTACTGGACCAGGACTATGAAAAGATTCGCCTTATTCGATCTCTTTAAAAGTTTATATTCCGATACCAAGATCTTGTCGAAATATATTCCGTCTCTACAGAGACGATAATAAACGATGCATTTTCATATAGTGAAAATGTATAAAGATAGGGAGGTCAACAAAAATGTCAAAGATATTGTTTTATCAATGTGTGACGTAACAGAGTTTTCGACATTTACTTCACTGAATTTGATACTGCTTTGACAACTACTTTACCTATTTTGTTCCAGTATTGCTATGCATACTGTTATAGTGACAGCCGGAACCTTTGAGCCGTAATGAAAGCGGGAGGTTTGGCGTTTTAAAATCTGATTCAACCCACCATTTCTTTAGAAATGCCTGTACCAAGTCAGGGTCATTACGGTTTTCACAGTTTTCCGGTTGTTGACTGATTTTGTCTGTTTATATACTGATGAGTTTTGACTTTCCCTTTGTAAGATTGCTCGGAGTTCGGTAATTTTGTTATTACCCTTATTTTTTACATTACTAACCATATACCATTAAAAAAGAACAGATTAATTTAAAAAACACACACACGCACAAAATAGCAAAATTAATGGCAATATTAAAAACAAATAATAATAACAAAAGGTATCATCTCATTTATGTTGTTAACATAGAGAGCCAGAGATAAAAATAAGATGTATATCAGGAAGAGTTAAAATATCTCATTAATCAGAAGATAAAGAAAGAAAATCATAATAGAAATATAATGATACCTGTCCATCTTTATATATGTGGTTTATTGAACTCAATGTTAAAATATGGGTATTGGAAAAACAAGATATCCTAGTTAAATGTATTAACATAATATGAATGTGTATCCCTCCTCTACTATTACAGAAGTAGAACCGATATATAAAGAGCGTTGAAGTCAAGATTTGTACCATGATTGAATCTGTGAATGGATATAAATAATATGACCCAGTTATTATGTCATATATTAAAAATATTAGAAATATTGTTTGTGCTCAGGAACAAAAGTATATGAACCTTTTCCATTTGTGTTTTTCTATATAATAAACATACATTTTTTAATGAATTAGTAAGAAAGGATATTAATGTAAATGAACATACGATACCATCAACTTCCCACAAACTTGACACATGGACACAAATTGAAGGAGCAGCGACTTTATTGTCGTTCCACACATTACACCTGCACTAGGATAAGTGTGATGACCCTAACTCATATCATTAAATGAGTGAAAAATGGCTCATATCCTGCAGTTGATCAGTACTTTTTAATTTTGTCGATAAACGCGACATCTGTTCAGCTTTGTCATTTTAGTATTACTGGTATATAGATGGCTACTTCGCACACACGGTGCTATGAACACGAAAACAGAATACGAGCGAAGTATTCTTATATCACATTGTGAAACTACAAATATAGCCTAAAAAGGTAATACACACACGCACGAACAGACGGATGGAAGCACACACATACACATGCACGCTCTGAAATTACATCTATTGCCTTCATGTTCACACACACACACACACACACACACACACACACACACACACACACTTTCTCCAACACACAATGTGTCATGTGTATCATATTTAACAAGAATGAAGCAGTTCGATAGTAAAGATTCCGGCGAAAATTCCGTTTGTGTTCCAAACATTAGTTTAGCAGATTTTATCTTACGGGATGTTTATAAATACTGACTTTTCCGTTCACTCAAATGATAAACTTGTGATAATAAATAAGGGACAACTCGATCCGTGGACATATCTGCTCACGATATCTGAGACTGCTATCTCAGATGATCGCAGTCCGTAGAATAGAACTACTCAGATCCATTCATAGGCTAACTCGGACCGCAGTCGTAGTTTATCTATTATGCTCTGTGTATTACTTCAAAAAGAGTCGACCGTAAATTGATGCATATATGTATAAACAAAGCTCAATTAAGAAGCCATTCCAAAAAACACAACATTTCACTGACAATTTCATTTTCAATTAATTTGTCATACAAATTGCTTTAAAATAATACATTGTAATTGAGATATGCATTTACCTTTGCCTTTCTTAAATATCATTCTACAACTGGAATGGTATGTATATTTTGTCTGAGATTACATCCTTTGTGTTATTGTGTTAGATGCT
Source organism: Bathymodiolus septemdierum (assembly GCA_963383655.1). Classification (NCBI taxonomy): domain Eukaryota; kingdom Metazoa; phylum Mollusca; class Bivalvia; order Mytilida; family Modiolidae; genus Bathymodiolus; species Bathymodiolus septemdierum. Next base: position 78,484,209 of record OY726518.1, read on the forward strand.
ATTAAATGTTATTCATTGTTGTATTGTGTGTCCAACTGCATCAGTTTCATGTAGATCAACCATTTTTACAAAGACTGTTAAGGATAATATAAGGATTTTGGCCTCTGATTTTCATTTTGTCCAAGAACGGCGAATATTTCATGGTTATCTTTAATTTTAATTTCATTTTACTTGGCTTGATTTAATGTATCATTATCAATTGCAGAAATTTACATGCATACATGTAGGAATAATATATGCTATATAAAAAATGCAAGCGTCCCGATGTCGCCATTTTAGATGTGTAAATTATCAAATAACCCCTCATTTCTGGTTATGTCATTTCTTGTGATGATTGTACCGGTTCTTGTGGTTGGGTGTAACCACCCAAGGCATCAACACAGATCCGGCAATTGATACTTTTCTCGTAAATAATCATCATATTTAAATTATATTTTGATCACGTGACAGCAGTTTCAAGCTGGGTGGATTGTTCATTAGATTTCTCAAATAATAGCATTCAATGCGGAAATATAAGGTGTCAGTTAACTATTCAATAATTAAATGTTATTGTTAATATTCAAATGATTTTGTTGTCTCGGTAATGATTGCAGCCATTTCTTTGAAGTCGCATTTGCATACCAAATGATCATGTTGAATTTAATGTGAAAACCTGGGGATTAGAAGCTAGAAATACAAGATTAGTCAATAAAATGTCATTTATTATTGTGGAATCCAAATTGATTCCAGAAAGTTTACCGCCAAATCACAAGATCATTCAATGTTAAATTTGTGTCAAACTCGCCAATTTAAATTGTATTTCAGACATTTTGACATAGACTCTGAAGGTTTGTCGCCTCGGAATTTTATTTTTTCGTCCAAGAATCTCGAATATTTCATTATTGCCATTAACTTCCATTTAAATTAATTTGGCTTGATTTAACGTGTGATTTTCAATTCCAGAAATAAACAAACATGCAATCAGGAAATAGATATGTTATAGTTGAAAAATGGAAATATCCCGGTGTCATCATCTTAAACACGTAACTTAGCAAATATCATCTCATCTCTGGCCAATATCATTAACATATATCCTGTACTTTTCAAATAGGAGCAGGCATATTGCATTGACTGGATAATTTGTTGTTATATATATATATACTGTCACTGATCGAAATAAAGCTTTTTCTGGTACCCCTGTCAGATGTTACTTGTTGAGATTTTGAAACCTAGTTGTAAATCCAGTTCTCTTACAGAAAATATCAAAAGATATAATCAAGAAATAATTTTATTATTTAGTTCAAAATATGAACGTCAATTGATTAATGGCATTGTTCTGCAGGATAAACATAATATTAATGCAGTGTCTTAGAATATAAAGTATATGTCTACTTTGGGGCAAAACGGGGTAACGGTTAGATGGACCTCGCCTTTATGTTTAAAGACACTACACTAAAATTGTCCATATAATATGCTTATCATCATATGAAAATAACGATATCATTGTTTGGGAAAAGTAAGAGAAAGAATTATAGCTAGAAAAATGTCTTTACAACAGAAAACAATCCCGAGACATATTAACAGTTTTCATAAATATCTCAGGTTATTATTATCTAGTAAAATACACTTGCGGCCTTGCTAGTAGGTGGATATCCAGAACTATCAACCCATTTAAAGTTACTTGCCCCGAGGGCTTTAGCCCGAAGTGAAATAACGTTGGTGGATTCTTAATTCTGGAGATCGGTCAATATGGAGTCGAAATGAGTGGACGCACGTAAGAGAAACTCCGTCATGAAACTTTAAAATTGCTTTGAATAACCATGACTATTTGAAATTGTTTACAAATTGTTGTAATATGTATTGAATAACACTGACAATGGCATTTGTATGGATTTTGGCAAAGCTAAAAAGAGAAAAAGACGCGAGAAATGTACACAGACCCCACCCAATATGGCGTCATCCATCCATAATGTAAGCAAATTGGGATCGTCCAATATTTCACATGTAATTGCTTGTGCAAATGAATCAATATATGGTCACGAGTGTAGAAAAATAAATTTTCCACCTTCGTCAGTACAACACAGCACACCCATGAATTTCCAACAATCTCAACATATCTCTTTACCTGCCATGTCCTTACCACCTATGTGTATGGCCGATACAGGTCCAAGTACAACCCCTCCTAGTACTAGTGATGTTGCTCAAAATGACATTACTCTACATTACTCGACATAACATACTTTACTCGACTTAAGTCCACTGCGCATGACACACGGGATCACATATTGTTAATTGTTATGTTAATATAATTGATCATACATGTATGTCAATACACACTAAAGAACATTCCAAGTTTTTATTTATACTATATTTTCGGCGAATATCAAGCAAACTGAAAAAGAGAGAGAGAGGCGCTAAGGTGCAAAATTGGTCCCACATTATACAAAAAAATAACGTTTGACATAGAATAAAAACAATTTACTAATTTAATTGTTATATAAACAAATTTTCAAAAAATATATCTTTCCGTGAAATTGGGTGCGTTATGACGTCATAATGACATCATAATTAGACGGATAATGCTAAAAATGGACTATAAACGACATATTTAATGTACATTTTAGCTATTTTATATACCTCCACAGTCTTCCACCAACATCAAATTGAGCAGTTGTTTTGAGTATAGAGGGTTAATGATTATATCAAAATATTTTGTTGGTGGAGGATTGTGGAAGTTATTAAATATTAATTTATTTATAACCTCAGCCAGACCCTTAAATTCAATATTTTCACTCTTCTGATTGTATATATGAGACCATTATATACACAATCTCTGTACATTTCATGATTCATTTCAAGTAATGAAATTCAGCAGTAAATAACTTATGTTTCTGTAAATAATTGTATTTATTTTATATACAGTTTGTGTACACTGAAACCAGGAGAAAAACTCAGTGCATGCAATCCGGCGTCAATGCCATAAAAAGAACTGGGGACTATAAGTGCCATATATGGCCCCATATTTAATGAATCATTATCTTAGAAAATCTTTGATAAAAATTTGATGTGCTTTATATTATAGACGACATCATACTTTTGATGTTAAAACTTGTTTCCAACAAAATCGATACGTATTTGACATCATTGTGATGTCATGAGCGTTATTTGTCTTCCGTATTTCGTGGAATTTTGCCCGAGATATTTCGACGGTTTTCGAAGAAATTAAGCACCTCCGAAGTCGTGCACCAGAAAAATATTTTACCAGATTATCACAATAAATAAAACACAAATACTGTTAAAGTATTTTTTTGGTGCACGAGGTGTTAAATTTCTTGAAAAACGACGGGAAAATGTTCAAATATTCCAAGCGTTTAGATGACGTTTTGATATTTGAGAAGCAATCTTTGCCGTAAAAAACGATAGTATGTCGGCACGTAACAGTAATATACAAATGTAAGATAAAAATAAAATAAACACCACTTCATCCAAAATAGTTTTTTTTCATAAGCCCTCAATTATTGATTATATATTTTCTTCCGGGATACTGAAATAGTTATTGCTACCGGGATAATGAGGTATGTTTAATGGTCTATCGATGCTACTTCTAAATTGAAGTCAAATAGTTTGATCCAAAAGAAGTAGATATTTTTTGGGCACAATCCAACAGATAGCTCTCACATTTTCAATTACAAGCTCCTTTTTCAAGGTGCTCTCCAAAGCAAAGAACAAATACCCCGATATATATATATATACATATATATATATATAAATATATAGATATTTTAAATTCCCAATTACAGTCATTTCAGTTAATATTCACAGAGAGACTTGAAAACAGACTTTCAAGTAAGACTATTAAAGTTTTGTTATCAAATAGAAAATTTACAGGGAGGAAGCGAATTGCTTTTGATAATAATGTGCATAAGATCGCAATATTCTCAGATGAGTTAGAAAATGTAAAACAATAAAATTTTAGCTTACAAAAGTTTGAAAGCGACAACATAGAATTTGAAAAAAGGGTTCTGATTTACATAAAAGTTTACAGGAAGAAATATGTCTTAAGGGGGTTTTGCTAGCAAAAACCCAGAATCTGTCAAATCAACTTGACAGTCTGAAAGATACGAACAGTCGCCTTACAGATTATGTAAAATCAATAAATAAAAAAGTTGGAACCGCGAATAGTGAAAAAGAATTTTCGGAAATTACCGAAAATAACAAATCAAGGAAAATAAAAGAATTTAAATCGAAGGCTGTAACTAAAATTCACATGACATTTCCATAAATTACATAAAATTTCCCCTTTTGCGCCCAAATTAACTTTTTAATTTCTATCAGTTCCATTCTCTTAAATCAACCTCCAATGGACAAATAATTGATCAAAATTTTGTGTATGTAATGCATTGAAAATGCGTTCTGTCATGTGCATAAGTTATTGTTTGCATGATTGACAGACAATATTCATCATATTGTTTTCTAGCTTCTGATCGAGAAATAAATAATATATTCTAGACAGGCAGCAAATAGCCAGTCAATAGTTTTTGTAATTAATATTTCGCTTGCACAATAGTGACCCCACACCAGAAGTGTGGAAAATAGAAATATTCTTCTGTGGTTTAAATGCGAATTAACTGCATTACATGTAAACTGTATGATTCTGTTTGATAAAGTCCTTTAACTAGAACAGGAAAAAGTGTACACTTGAGTGAAATAATGTTGTAATAAAAGATCGTGAACGTGATGTAGAAGTATGAAAGTATGTCATGGTACATTTTAAATGAGGTTGAAACAAGTCATCATTTGATTCGGTTGTATTTCATTTTGACGATTTTAATTACGGAAGACGATCACAACCATATTCTTTTTTAACAATTGGAACTCTGCTGGGTTTTTTTCATAACCTATAATAAAATGAAAAAATATATAGCACACTGTCGGAATAGTTCCAGCATTCAATAGAAAAATCGTAGAGATATGTAAATTCGATATCCCTAGCACACATATAAATGACCCTCCTGGCTTAGTTCAGGTACTTCAATAAAAAGTGACGGGTTTAAATTAGTATACAGTAGACTTTTCTAAGACATTTCTCTTATTTTATAAAAACAATAGAAAGCGAAAATCGCACGATTTTTGCACGACAATCGGTCAATGGTCGGGCGACCGTCGCCGATAATGCATAAATAAGCCTAAAAGGGGCTATTGTTTTACCATAGGACAGACCAGTTTTGGGAGAATGGAATCATTTATTTTTCTTTACATATGAAATCAGAAATGTTCCATTCAATATCCAGTTTTGCATAACTATTATACTGCTTGATTTTCCTTAGTCAGATTATTTTTTCTTTCTCTCAAATCTGACAAAATTATTTATTTGTGCGAAAATTTAAATCAGAAATATTTAAAAAAAAATGTTCTGTATCATTACAGATCTCGTAAGCTCTAAAAATGAATTAAAAACAGCAAAATAACTGATCAACAATTATTCTAAACAACTTTCATTTCCCCCAAACTGTTAAATATCGAACAAGTTAATTTGATTGTAGATTACAATTAAAAATAATTTACTAGCAGACGACAAAAACCAACGAGTTACTTCCCTTTCATAATGTACAATACGAAAACAAACGTCTTGGATGTCGAATACGGAAAAAATACGGCTTCCGGTTGTTCAATACGGGAAAAATAATGTACGGTCACATGTCTTAAATGGGTGTTTTTGATTGGATTAAAATTATAGCTGTATAATAATAGTAGTAGAGTGTGTTCAGTTTTAGTCCCCCTAAAAATCTGTGGCGTTGTGACGTCCCCATATAAGGCCATAGACACACCCATGTCTCATATAAAGGCATAGCCCTACACCCCGGAACTGACGTCACAAAAAAATATGAAATCCATATAAGGTCATGACGACGCTCTCGTCGTAGTATGATTCATGGTAAAAGAATTCCCCGCACCTCCACGACCACATATGGTCCCCCTTTCGATGCAATATGATTCATCACATTCCACCGTCTCGAGCGCACTATGACTCAAAACGGAAGGGTGTCATTCATATTGATGTGTGTTCACCAATCGTAGCCCCACCCCGGACCTGACCTCGCAAAACTAAAAAATATGAAAAAAATACAAAATTTCGACTCGATGACTCACCTTCGAACCGATCGAAGCATACGTACCCACCAATGAAACAAAAAGAATTGAAATAGACCAATCAAACCTAGACACCATATATATGTCGAATTTCTTGAATACTATCGTTATTTTCTCGAGAACCTTCCCCATGGACACACGCGATAAAAAGAAGCTCTTCAAGAATTTCGTCCGTCTGTTGACCGAAACTCCCGTAGATCCCGTGGTAAGACATCTGGTAGAGAAACGCATTCTCAACGACGAATAAGCAGAAGATATTTTATTCCCAAACACGGCGAAGAATAAAGTTCAACAACTGTTGATGATCCTAGTGAGAAGAGGACCCCGGTCTTTTTTCGCTTTCGTCGAAGCCCTTCGCTTGGAAGAGTTCGAGGATTTGGCTGATCGCTTTAATGCAACTGACCAACGCGGATGCAGCCTCGATCTACGCGTGCTGACGTATCGATTGACGAATGCCCGCTACGACCCCAAAGTGTTTTCCACACTCGTTTGGCAACATCGAAAGATAGGAGGAAATTGTTTGTTGTTCTCCAACGGAAAAATCAACTGTAACGGGAAATGTCTATCCCTACAAGATGATTGACGTCGTCTTCGCCGATACGCCAGAAAATTACAAAAGATGAATTATCCCGTACGACTCACCAACGTCCGAGTGGTCACGGCGTCCGCAGCTCACCAATTGACCGACAGAATCGACCCGACTCGAATGCCAAAAGACTTTAGTTACGAACCCGAACTGTTTCCTGTCGTCATGTTCCGACGTCACGGCATGCATTTCATCTGTCACCTGTCCGGAAAAACGATGATCACGGGAATCAAGCGGTCGAGTGACCTGGACGATATTTGTAGCGTACTATTAGAACTCGCTCTATACTTATAAGAGGGGATACGTGGTCGGTGGATAAGACGTACGTTGTTTTACCGTTTGCAGCCAAACCAAGCCACGTATGCGTGGCCTTGAGTAAGACCAATCCCGAAAAAGCGAGAGAATACCTAATACTTAGCGGAACCTCGGTGGAAATACGAGATGATCGAGACATTTCTGGACGAACAGAAGAGGATTCAATAAGACGATGACTTATCAAGACTACTTGGAAAAGATCTATTACGACCCGCAACATCCGGGTTCGTTTGGTGGCGTGGACAAACTGTGCAAGTCCGTCCGCCAAGAAGGAAAATACGTGCTGGGAAAAGCCAAGATCAGAAAATGGTTGGAAACACAAGAAACGTTCGGTCTGCACAGACAGATCAACTGAAAATTCAGGGGACGCAAAGTGATCGCCCTGTTCATCGACTACCAGTGGGACGCCGATACCACCGTGATGAAATCGTTTGCCAAAGACAACGACGGGTACGCTTACCTTGTAGTGGCCATCGACGTCTTTTCCCGCTTCGCACAGACGCTTCCCTTACGCTCGACTCGAGGCAAGGAAATGTCGTCCGCGTTGCAGACTTTATTCCGTCGAGGTTAAAAACCCGCCAAGCTGAGAACCGACAAGGGCGTCGAGTTCCGGAACAGAGAGGTGCAACGACTCTTGAAGGCCGAGAGAGTGGACCACTTCTAGACACAGAGCGAACAGAAGAGTTCTTACACCGAAAGATGCATCAAGACGCTGAAGTCCAAACTCTTCCGTTACCTATCCCGTCATCAAACTCATCTCTGGATCGACGTTCTCGACGAGATCACCCAGAGCTACAACGGAAGTTATTATCGTTCCATCAAGATGACTCCCCGAGCCGTGACCAAGAAAGACGAAGCCCGTTTGTGGAAACTTCAGTACACCACCAGAAAGTACGCCAAGGCACCGACACGACACTACGCGTTCCGGAAAGGAGACACCGTTTGCATCTCGCACGTGAGACAACCGTTCGATCGGGAATACGACGAACAATGGACGATGGAATATTTTGTGGTGGGCGATCGAGGCATGAAGGAAGGCATACCCTATTACACGTTAAAGGATACGTCCGGTGACGCCGTACGGGGTACCTTTTATCAACCGGAATTGAACAGAGTGAAGGTAACCGAGCAGACGGTGTACAGGATCGAAAAAGTAATTCGCCGACGATGCAATGACGCGTTAGTGAAATGGATGGGATGTCACTCGAAATTCAACAGTTGGATACCCACGGCCTCGCTAAAAGACTATAAGAGATCGGGGGGATAACGTCTTTCTAATCATGGATCAATCCCTCGTGTACCGACGCATTCATTTTATCAGGGAACTAGGACAAGCCAACAAGACGATCAGAAAACTGCTCGTGCGCTACATGACGAGAGAACAGATGGAAGCTTTGGCGAAGTCGCGGGCTAGATCGTTCGAGGATCCATTCGCGTCCTCCCACAAGACGCCACACATTTTAGGGAACGGTCACTGATCCTGAGACAGGTCATCGATCCCAGAATATCGTTACGACGTAAGAGAAACACACTGGTGACGTATCACAACCTCGTGCCTCGTCTGCTGAGACCGCACTACCTGAATCGAGCCGTCGTCTTATCGATTCGGTCCCGCGAACAATAATAAGAGGAACCGCGCACCCTACAGACAAAGTGATCATGGAGGAATTTTACTTGTATCTGTACTGCGGGGATTCGCTATCGACCCACGTGAACAATCACGCCGGAGACTTCGTGGTGTACTTACCCAAGACGTATCTGTTGGAAGGACGCTGGGAATGCGCCTTGACGGAACTGACCTTGCATCCGCAAACGGAGCGACGAACCGAACGTCTCTACTTGTGCTCCGATCTCCTCCAAGACTCGTACCTGAAAAATACTTTCCTGCCGGTTTTACGCTCCGTCGACCCGACGCAGGAGGGCACGTTAGACCTAGAATTCGGCAGACCCTATTACACAAGGATGCGTCAGATGGAGTTGAATCGAGTGCGAATATTCATAAGAGACGATCGACTTCAACCCTGTCGATTCAACATCGATCGACTGTACTGCACGCTTCATTTGAAAAAACGAAGATGGGTTCTATAGAAATCTACGATCACAAGAACAAGCGATGGGTACCCTACGTACCCGACTACAAGAAATGGGAGCAGCACTTTACCGACGTGTCGGATGGAAGAGCTCGAGCCGATCACAGAGGCCGATACCTCGTGGGAAGCGGTGCCCGTTGGCGACTCCACACTCACAAAGTCAAACCAGACACTCCCAAAGTCGAACCAGACACTCCCAAAGTCGAACTGGTGACACCGGTGGCGCAGACTCTCGAGATGGCCAAGTCGGAATTGGCTCGACAGAAAGTAATAAGAGGAAAGAAACGCAGAAGTTATTTCAACCAACTGGACGAACCATGAACCACTTGGTAGAGAACCACGAAGACGAACTGTCGGTATTCACACCTCCGCTCACCAATACGGGTGTACACACCAGGCAATGGATCGAATACCGACCCACCAACCAAATAAGCGGGGAATCCCCGTTGGAGTTCCTGATTCCACCGCAGTCTGTCGGATACAAGGATCTGAGGAGAAGTACTCTGAAAATCAAACTTCGACTCACCAACGCCCTAGGAGAGCCCGTCGCCAAAGACCCCAACGTCGGATTGGTCAATCTTCCCTTACAAGCCGTCTTTTCGCAAGTGGATTGCAGTCTCCAACAGACTTCCGTTACGCAGACCGGAGCCAATTACCCGTACAAAGCCTACATCGATACGCTACTGGAGACGGGTGCCAACGACAGAGTGCTACGGGACTCGCAACTCTTCGAGAAAGACTCTCCTGGATACCACGACGACGTGAGAAATGGAGCCAACACAGGTCTGTACACACGTTCCATGTACACGGACGAAGGTCGCCTCTTGGAATTGGAAGGACCCCTTCACTGGACGTCTTTAGACAGAAACGTTTGATCGTCAACGGAGTCAGTCTGCCCTTGAAACTATGACCCAGCAAAAACACATTTCGCCTGATGTCCGGCGATGAAGGAGCCGCCTACGCAGTACAGATCCTGGACGCCAGTTTCAAGCTGTGTCTTCAGAAACCCAACGCCGGAGTGTTGATGACCCACAGTAAACTATTGACTAACGGGACGGCCATGTATCCGTACGTCAATACGTCCTTCAAGATCGTTTCCCTGTCTAAAGGAGAGTACAGCCACAGCGAGAGCAACCTGTTCCAGGGAGACGTCCCCTCGCAACTGATCGTGGGACTCTTCAGCAGCGAAGCCTTCAGTGGAAATTATAAGAAGTCGCCGTTCAATTTCCAACTGTTCGACTGTAATTTTATGGCCCTGTAGGTCGACGGACAATCGTACCCGGCCAATCCGTTACAGCCCAACTTCACCGAAAAAAAACTACGTGGAAGCTACAGAACGTTGTCGGCCTTTAGAAACGACGTCGACGTTTCTTACTCAGCCTACGGTGGAGGATACGCAATTTACGTTCTGAATGTGGACAACGACGTCAACTTCAATACCAAACGCAGAGGAGATTGTCGCTTGGAAATTAAATTCGGTACGGCCCTACCGGAAAGCGTTACAGTTCTCATGTACGCAAGCTTCCGCGGATCGTACACGTGGATCAATCCCGCAGTGTCTTGCTAAAATGAACAATTTGGAACTGGAAAGACGATTGAAAGACTTCCCCGTCAGAGTGACATGTGCGGACGATTTGCCCATCTCGATCGGGAAGAGACCCAGAACGTACGTCGTCAACACTGATCCGTGTTCGCTGCCTGGATCGCACTGGACCGTGTTCCATTTCCCTCGACTTGGACCTCCGGAATTTTTCGATTCAATGTGTGAGTGAGCGAAAACCTACAACTCACGCTTCGAATACGTCCTAGCCAACAACGGACCGGGATATCTTTACACGCCGAACCAAATTCAACCGGAAGACAGCGATACCTGCGGAGCCTACTGCATTCATTTCGTTCGAGAGCGATATCGACACCGTTCTTTCCGCGACGTCTTGAAAGACTTCAGCAGAGAAAAGTCAGAGGAAAACGGTAGAAAAGTGTTGAAATTCATAAGAGGAAAGAAGAGAATACAATGAGGAGGACATCATGGATCGAGAGAGTAGCACGCACAACGAACGATGGAACGTGATGGGAAACAAACTACCGAAATCGGAAATCGTATATTTCTGCCAGATGATAGTCGTCTACGTCATCATCGTCACGTCGATCGTCAACCTATCGCTACAGAACGGGAAAAACGAACTGTGGATCACCTTACTCAGTAGTGCAATCGGATACGCCTATCAAGTCCTACGTTGAAAGTGGACAAACCATAAGAGAAGAAGAAGGAGCGAGCCGATTCGAATCATGGTGTTTCCCTTCTTACCTTGCAGCAGTACATGCGTGACTGGACAAACGGGAAGTGGAAAGACCCGTTCGTCTTCCAATTATTTAAGACCGGCAAGGACATGTACGTCGAAGACCATCCGAACGAGATCATGTACTGTTTCGGCATTCACCAACCGCTGTTCGAAGAAATGGAAAAGACCATCCCAAACATCACGTTTCACCAAGGACTACCCTCACCAGAAGTCATTGAGGAATTCACGGCAGACAGACGTCACCGACTGATCGTGTTGGACGATTTGATGCACCGAGTCGTACAGAATTGTTATTTACCCAGGGATGTCACCACCGCAGACTGAGCGTCGTGTTCATCACACAGAACATTTTCCCCAGAAGAACGAAATCGAGAACCATCGCATTAAACACGACATATCTCGTCATGCTGAAAAACGTAAGGGACGTGTCTCAGGTCGCCACGCTGGGGAGACAACTCTTTCCCAGATGCTCCAAGATATTGACGTCCGCTTTCGCCGACGACACTTCGCTGCCGTTCGGATACCTGGTCGTGGACATGTCACCTCACTCGGAATATACATATAGACTGAGAACACGCGTGTTCCCGGGAGAGGACCCGATAGTGTAGGTTCCCAAACATTTATAAGAGGAAGAACTAGAGACAGGCGAGAAAAAATGAGCCGACTCCTGGAACAACAAGACCACTTCTTAGAGTTGTTACGCACCACTCGTAAACTTCAGAGACAAGCGTTGTTGAGAACCATCGACAAGTCGCAGCTGAAAGCCCTAAGCAAAATCGCTCACAACGTCATCAAAGGAAGCGTCATCCTGTCTCCGTCTGATAAAAACAGACTGAAGAAGTACAAGAAGGTGCTGAGCCTCTTGGGAAGAAAGTCGACGAAAAGACGGGATAAACTAAAAGCTCTACAAAGCAAGACCACCGCCATCGTTCATCTATTGAACGTCGTAAGCTCTCGACTATGGAGAAAATGATATTGATACCATACGAGAAATACCAACGTCTCACCTCCAAATCGACATCTCAACAAAACGCCATGGACGACGTCACAGAAGGTGGAGGATTCAAGACTTCTATCGAGAAAAAAAGCAAATTGGGACCACCGGAAGCTCCGGTCAAGCCTTACGACAGACATCCGAAAACGAACACTTCCCTCCGAGCAGAGACAAATCGACCTGGATCACTCTGTGACTTTTTACATGTATTTTCAGAATATTGTGTATTGCTATATTGTATTTGTACATTTTAAGAAATGTGTAAACTTAAAAAAACATTGTATTTGTGTGTACGGTCTATTGTGTAACTTCTCCATGAGCCTGATTTAATAAAATGTGTAGAAAGAAATACGAATTTTTGGTGTTTAACTATACTTTCAACAAGATTTCAGCTATATCGTGACGATCAGTTTTAGTGGTGGAGGAAGCCGGAGTACCCGGTGAGAACCACCGACTCTGGGCAAACAACTGGTAAACTTTATCACTTGCGAAAAAGAAATACGATGGAGTATGTTGTTTATTCACACGAGAAACATACAAAATATATACAGTCAAATAATATATACACAATCCGGAAAAAACCCAAATCATATTCACTTTCTATCGTCCTATAAACACAATATACACTCAGAAAATAAGTTCAGACACATAAAATCATACATACAACATCAGACGCAATTAAAAAAAGATGCGTAAAAATTACACAGCAGAGGAAAAATATTCGAGTCCTACGTCATTTCCATAAGGGTTTAAACCAGTAAAAATAAAGTATTTATTCGTCGATCAAATTTCTTACCCTTCGCTTTTTATGCGACTAAAATTTGACCCTCTCAGATATTTATCGCTCAATTTTTGTTATAGAAAACATATAAAAACCGACAAAATGTACTTCACGTGTCATTTTTTGGACATTGTTTGTTCACAGTCGATCGATTTTAAGTAAACAAAAATCAGACACAATCAAAAAAAGATGAGTAAAAATGTCATAACAGAGGAAAAATAATCGAGTACTACGTTATTTCCATAGGGTTTTGAACCACTAAAAATCCATGAATACATTTTTTTTGACGATAAAATGTCTTAACCTTCGCTTTTTAAGCGACTAAAATTTGACCCTCTCAGATTTTTATCGCTCAATTTTTATTATAGAAAACGTATGGGAAGCGTTCAAAAAGTACAACATGACCGATTTGTTCAACATAAATTGGACACGTGAAAATGTATTCGATACGAAAAAAAGATTCATAAGAAATCAAATGTTGCACACAAAAATATGCCCTATCTATGCTTTTTACATACATTTTTACGGTAATGTTTACGATATAGATGGAAAACATAGTAAAACACAATGGATACAATTCTAAAAATGTTACAGGGTAAACTGTCACTTTTCGTTTTTAAAGTTAGTTTCCAACAGATGAATAAGGTATTTATCGTTGTCGTTTAACACCACAGGAGTATCCACCTCCATCGACGTTTCAGTGCCGTTGACTTCCATGGGTTGTTCCTCTCCGTCTATCGGTTCTTTTTTGATCGGACACAGCTCTAGATCAAGGGGTACGGTGGAAACCCCGTCGTCCAAGACTCTCCTCTTGCAGCAGAAGTACAAGAATCCGTTTCTTTTCTGTTGGTATGTGGCTATGCCGTTGTTGCGGGCTCGGAAACCTTTTAACGTACTCGGTCCGACACGTTGGGTGTTGAAAACGTGTCGAAAGGTGATCATGGGAGCCTTGACCCGTCTCTTGGTGATTTTCTTGGAGCTAAATTTCACTTCGCGCACCTGTCGTGGACGATGGACGAGTCGTTTGACCGGGAGTTTCTTGGCACGTCTGAGGAGTCGGAAGGCTGCCATCCTTGTGTTGGAAGTGGGAACGGTCTTCATCTTTTGAAATATATAACCTTTCGAACAGAGTCCAATCATGACGTCACCCTCGTATTCGAGTTTAAATAATCCGGGGGTTCTCTTATCGTATTTGGCATGCTTTGTACAACAGGTGCGCGGAAACCATTGTGGATCGACGTCATCCCTGCAACATCCGGTCAGTGCTCGTTGGTATGAATCTTTCATTTCATGTTTGACGACGGAAGCGAACGTGGGTCCCGACAGGACCATGTATGCCGAGTCTGTATCCACCTCACAGTACGCGAAATCGGCTCTGTCGACGTACACGTCCAGGTAGTCGTAATACAATTGGAGCATGCGTAATTTCGCGTACTGTAAGATGAAGTAGCCTATCTGAATGGGTAGATTTATGTCCAATTTCTCTTTGGCTTTTTCCACTTCGAAGTATTTGTCTTGATCCAACAGAGTCGTCATTTTTTTGAATTGCGGTTTGTTGGCTTCTAGCATGACCCTGCCCTCGCCTTGGACGTAGGTGACGGACTGGATTTTTTCTTGGTCCATGATGGTGCCGCCGTATGCACTATTGCCTTCCACTTTTTTAGTGTCCCCTATGATGGCTTTATCGGGGTGCGCGTCACCTAGTCGACGACCGTCCGATACCTCTTTCACGAACTCTTGGAAACATCGGTGCGGCGTCAATTCAACGACTTGATAGATCTTGGTCACCACTATGCCGTGTTCTAAACACCATTTCAGAAGTGGAGTTGCGATCAACATCTCCCACTTCTCGACGACTTTGTATCTTTGAGCCTGGATTAAAGTGGTGGTCTTCACGGTCTTGTCGTACTTGGACTGACGGGTTTCACGCCATTTCTGATCCTTGACATTCTTGGTCATCTAACTCTCGTGACCGTGCCAGTAGTACCCGTGGAAATGGTAGACGGTGTTGGTATTGGCGTCGTAGGCGTCGACGGGATACGGACCGATCTTCATTTCTTTGCGGTGTTTAATTTGTGTCGAATGTGGAGACCTTGTCGTACATGAGGGTGTACTTATCGCGTTTTTGAGGTTTAAAGCTGTCTGCCAGCCTACGTCGAACACACGTACCCGTCGGCATCTCGTGGTCGATGGACCAAAGATATAAAGCGTTGGCGTCGAAGCCAAGGATCTTTTGACACGGTCTAGTGAAATCGCTTCTGATGTAGGTCTGGTCCACTTCGTGGTGTCGGTTGAAAATGATGGAGGATCCGCCAGTTAAATTCCACTTGATGGCATCGTAGAGGTCGCTGTTGGCTTCGTCGAAGAGGGCGAAGGAAACTCCTGCCTGGCGCCCCGTGTCGAAGAGCATCCGGCGTGCTAGTCCGGGTACGGAGATGGAGGTCTTAAAAACGTCGATACCACGGTCGAAATAAATCTTCTGTAAATTTTCCACGGCCTGGACGAAAGGCCCGACGACGAAATTATTGTACCATATCAGAAAATCTTGGAAGGTTGACATCCCGTAGTCGGGCCAGACGTGTTGACAGAACTGGTATTCTTCCGGCGAGATGTTACAATCTTTCAACGAACTGTAGAAGTCTTCGTGAGATGGTAGAGTTGGATGATTTAATTTGTCGACGCCGCCGAACCATTCATAAGGAAACAATCTTTTATTTTCGACGACGTCGAAAGCTTTAAGGAATTTGTCGTAACTCTCCCCAGGACTCATATAGGAAGTGACATCTAACATCTTGAAGGTCTCGTTGGCCAAGCAAGCATAGCTGTTGTTACGTTTGACGGTAAGTGTTTCGCCCGGACCGTGCATGTCGAGTTGCTTGGCGAGATGTGTCTTGACGAGGTTCATGTCGTATTTCGCCGAGTTAAATCCAAGAACGATGGTTTGGCGACAGTAGGCGTCTAGTTCTTCTTTTAATTTTTTTGTAGACGTTCTTCTCCTTCTCGGTTTCCTCTTGGAGTTCGTTGTCGTCGAGGAAGGCGTTGAGTTTATAGTCATCGTCGTCGTCGTCTTCCAGGAGAGCTCGTATTGGATTGTTGATGTCAGCGTCGAGTTGGGCGAAAGCATCGGAAAATATTTGCTGAGCCAGTTCGTACGACCTTAGGGCGATTCTGGTCATGTATTCCACCATTTTACGCACGAGCGTTTCGACGTCGGGTTCGACGATGTAGTGTGGCTCCGTGAATCCCTCGACGTTGCTGCAGACAGAGACTGAGATGGGTTCGTGTCGTTGAGTCCACATCAGTTTGGCCGAATTCGATTTTATAATGGGGACGAGCATGGCTTCGAAATCGTAGAAGATGAACCAAGGATAGACACGTCCTGGACGTGGATGTCCTGTTCTTCCAGCTTGTCGAAGATCGTTTTCGGGTTGATGTGGAATCCACCCTTGAAATTGCAGACGGTCTGACCGGTACATTTCAGTTGGTGACGTTTCATGCTATTCACGTGCTTGAAGTGTCTGTCGCAGGTGCCGCACATTGGAGATGTAACTGAGATGATGATCGAACTAGTTGACGTGCATCGTGTCGTCGTGATGACATCGGGATTTATAGACGATCAGAGCCACGCCGTCGTCGCGTAAGTACGCCATCTGATGTAACGGAAGTCCCGTGAAGGTAGCGGTGTCCACGCAAACGTCTAAGTCTTTGTCTTTGGCAAATTGGACCCATCGATCGAACAAGGCTTTGGTGTGAGTTTTCAATCGGTCTCTCAGATGTCCTCGGTGCACGGCGAGACACCGGAAGGCGCAGAGGTGATCTTTATAGTGTTTTTGATTGTGAAAATTTTTGTCAAGAGCGACGATCGATTTGGACGACGTGAGGTATTCTGGTAGTTGAACGACGTTTCCCAAAGGATAATTTAAGTGGTACAAGACGAACCGGACGTTGGTGATCAGGTACGGTTTCCATTTGGTGTCGGGTCTCTGACGTAAGATGTAGTCGGAAACGTTGAAGCGTTGAAAACGGAGATGCAGTCTGTTTAAGTCTTTACGTCTGTAAATGTAGACGGGACGCTCGAACAGAGATTCGTTGGCAAATGGACGGAAATATCTGTACTCGCCGGTTTCCGTATGTCTGAGGATGAGTCCAAACTCTAAGTGGAGGCGGAAAGCGTGTCCCTGACGGTGGTAAATGCGCTCGGCGTGCTCCATCATTTCAGGTCCGGTGAAGTCGTTGGTGAGCGGGACATCATAGCTGGAGGATACTGAACTTTTCTGGTGATTCTCCAGTATGATGGGTGCGTTGGCCTCGTACACGTTCTTGAGTCGATCGTCCCCTTCGAATCCCCAGGGTCTGGCTTGTAAGGCTCCACCGCCGGATTGGTAGTGCTCCTGCATCCCGTGGAGGTAGAGTTGACGACGGGCGGGAAAACGCTGGGTACATCGCCGACATCTGTACTTGTTTTCGTCCTGGGTGATGGATGGTTCTGGTAGTGAACTGGGTCCCGGTTGCGGAGAATGAACAATTTAAATTCCATGCCGTCTTTTAAAGTATACCGTTCCCAGTCCAGGTCGTATTTTACATTATATTACGAATTTAGTTTGTTACACATATTTTCATTGGTTCTTCAGCCCTGAATGTCAGCATATATTCGGAAAACAGACGGGGTATATATTTCAGTCCCCAAAAACGATTAAAACATGGACGAAAAAACATTAGGCTTCACTGAATCAATGTTATAATACGGGATAATAAATGTATTTTTTCCAAATTAAATGCTGTTTTTTTTGGGGCCACACCAAGGTTTTATTTACATGTAGTTAACATTTAAATTATTGAAACTGTTTCGCAAACCCGTTGCTTTGTTATGTGATATATTAATGTTATATTTATAAAGTTTATAAAATTTCCTACATATGAAACTGTATTGATTTAGAAATTTAGTACAGTATTTTCCTTCATGAGACACCCTATACATGAAATATGACGTGACACATATTTTGACGTCATTGAAGAATGACGTCAAAGGTACGGACATCTAGAGATACGAAAAATGAAAATCAAAGAGGCAAATTGATTTAATACAGTTGGATGTTGTATTTAAGAAAAAAAGGTTAAATCCGTAATATATCTGTTATTCAGCTATCAGACAGGGTATATAATGTGACATTCCCGGCTTATGATATAGATTCTAAGCCGGGAATGTCACATTATATACCCTGTCTGATAGCTGAGTAACATATAATAACCCAGTAATTAACATGATAAAATGTATCATTATGGCTATAAATCCATTGCATGAGATCGGCACGTCTTTTACTGTATACCGTTCCACATTCCCGTTCGGTGCCGCACTTTACAGTATACTTCCTTCAAAACACTGGAGATAATTAAATTCATTTCACTTATGTTTGTTCACGTGCTAAATGAACGCTTTTGCTTAAATCCAGAAATAAATAAACGAAGGCTATTGATAATGTAAGACTATACATTTAATCATTTTAATGGGTGAAAAAAAAAAAATGCAATAAGATAACGTTAAATGGGAGCTAACTCTTATCATCTTCGACATACATTTTATGCATTCGAGTTATAATTCTTTTCATGAGAGGATTTGCTATGAATCATCTTGATGTAAATTACTTATCATCAGATTTTATCAGTTTTGTGTGTAGCATAATGTGTAAATTGCTGCGAACGAATGACACGATATCTCGGTGTATAGATTAAGGAACCAATCGTAAATAAATTATAGTAAAACAGGATTGTTCTATTATTTTCAATTTATTTATATATAAGAATGTGATTGTAAATATTTGATTAAATATGTAAATATATTGTTCTATTATTTCCAATTTATTTATTTATTTATTTATAAGAATTTAAATATTTAAATATATTGATGTACCTATAATATGAAACTACAAGTTAAATAAGTACTCGCTAATTAAATTATATACAACATTCTGATCTTTACGTCCCACATGGAATATGAAATCTAAAAAATTACTTTTCTTCGCACGAATACTTTTGAAATAAGACCACAAAGTTAGCGATCTGAAAAATACTTCTTGAATTTCCATGGTTTACAAGACGAAGAATACCGGTAAATTTACACATACTTTAATACACAAGAAAATAAAATGTATCCACATACACATGTCAAAATAACAGTATACACAATGTCATTCACTAGTCCGGCATTATAACAAATGTCACAATCTATTCACCATTCCGCACAATGATCTGGTTTGCATTCTGGACAGGATAAGAAACCCAACTGGTTCATGTGGTCCGATCTGTAAGGACACGGTACTACCGAATTCAATTCTGGTGCAAAGTCACAGATCACACTGGCCACATTTTTCAATTTGGCGTATTCTCCCGGTCTTAACGTTATTCCCTTCTTGGTAGGCACGACTTCTGTTTGATTGGGTGGTAGCCAGTGCTGTCTAAGGTCCACGCAGATGCCGCTTGCTTTCACGGTAGAGTACACGTTTCCTCCGAGGTGGGTAGCGTATTCTCTCTTTTCGTCTAGGGCCTGGTCCAAAAACTCGAGACTGTCTACGAGCATCTTCCATCTGTGTAGGGGAGACTGATCCCCTTTTACGTGGGTATCTGTTTTCCGTCCTTGATCTCCCATTCTCTGACGTCAATTCTGATTTCGTCTTTCCATTCAGAAGCTTGAACGAACCTGTTGTTTCCTAACTCGATGCTACAACGTGTTTTCTCCATCTCGATCGACTTGTGAATAAACCCAGGGTAACGAAACTAGGTCTTGTATACGGCCGTAGGACGTTTTTGATTGTTGAACACATGTCCTGACCTAATATGGATGTCACCCTTCCGTTTTGAGTCATCGTGCGCTCGAGACGGTGGAATGTGATGAATCATATTGCATCGAAAGGGGGAACATATTTGGTCGTAGAGGTGCGGGGAATTCTTTTACCATGAGTCATACTACGACGAGAGCGTCGTCATGACCATATATGGATTTCAAATTTTTTTGTGACGTCAGTTCCGGGGTGTAGGGTTATGCCCTTATATGGGAAATGGGTGTGATGGGGACGACACAACGCCACAGGTTTTTAGGGGGACTAAAACTGAACACACTCTACTAATAATAATGTACAATAACCTAGTATTATTAGAATCCTAACATGACTGCGAATTTGGCATAAATAAAATAACAAATAGCTTCCTCTAGGAAAACGCCGACTTTATGTGAAAGGGACACCAGACAGCTATAAGGAACAAATTTAATACATCCCTTAGCGCGGGATGTAACGAACACACTCCTTACACGTAAAAGACAACTTACAGCAGATTCTGACAAGCAACAGTTTATTAGGAGTGTTGTTGTTGGTTTGTCACAAAGCAAAATAATATCTACCATCTCCTCTTCTTCTAGTGACAATCAAAGCAATCACACATTTTACCTACACGATTAATCATATGGTTGTAAACTTGTTCTCATCATAAATATATATGAAATACTTGATTGTAAAACAATTATCGACAACCACTTTCTATGGGATATCTGATTCCAAGGCTTGTTATCAGTTTATCAAAAAAACTAAAATAATTCTCACAGGTTCCTAGCTAAAATCGTTACACATAAAACATTTTGCTTCACACCATTCCCCAAAATATTTCCATATTATAAAAAAACGCGATCTTTAATTATTGGACTTCTCTCAACCCGCACCTTGGCATATTTTTTTTCATAGATTTGTGATGGTGGTCCGTAAAAATGTACTGGAATATATCATCGCATTGGTTGTCGTTAAGAATAAAGTACGGTTAAAAAAGTGCTTAAAAAAAATTCAAATATGACAATGTTCTATTGTCCAAATAAACCTATCTATTACTTCTTTTAAGATTAATACCAGAATTTCGACCAGTTTTCGACGATCAATGTTAATAAGTTTCTGAATTGATATGACCTCAATATGTACATTATCAATGTCATAGCGGACGATGAAACCAAAATTGGTCTGTGTGAGATGTATTTTTTAAATGATTAAAGCTTTGTTAAGGTGACGAAAAAATGAATTACGAAAAACTACAATTTGAACGTGAAATAATAGATGTGGTACGTAGTTCTTACATTTAAAGATGACATTTTTAGATCAGATTTCTTGAGATCATTCATACAATTTCAGCATCATAATATAACCTCTGACAAATGATGAGATTTTATCACGTGAAGCAATCCATCGAAAACAGGAGACCGTCGAAAATGGGTGACGTTGCGACATTACTATTCGTTCACTTTAATTTCATAATACAGCTTCGGAACATGTTTTTATTTCTGAAATCAATCCACATTGCATATTAAGTCAGCTTTATGCTTTGTTTATTGAGTTTTATTATGCTTTGCTTTTGTTTTTGTTTTTTAAAGATATGCATTATAATACAATGATACGTACGTTCTGTATTCTGAAAAAAAATGACGTTCAGTGCTTTTCATTACCTGACTTTGTCAATCCGCTGTGAGAAATTAGATACACATATTAACTAACTGTATTTATTTCTGAAAAGCACATATTGTGAATACATTTTGGAGAAAATTTTATCGACAACTGAGGTGGGGCCAATTTTGGCCCTTATAGCTCCCAGTCCTTTAATAAAAATCGCACAGATCAAAGCTCGAACAATCACCTGTAATTTGTATATCGTATCGAGTACACCTTTCACCTAGCATTTATAAATATACAGTGTGGGAATATTCACCATCTCTACCTCATTTACTTATTTTTAGTCATTAGCCAAATAATAAAGGAATCGTTCGTGTATGTCCATTGCGAAATACAACAATTTCTTTGCATATAAAAATAAATCTTAATTTAAGAAGCAAAAGGTTCAATTATTTTGTAATCCTCTATATTCCATTCCCAGTGAACTAAATGGTCAAATTCTTTCTAAAACTGTTATTTAATTGTTTAAAATGATAATGCGATGAAATCTGCGAGCTACGGAAGCTTATTAGAAACATTCATAAAAAAGTCAAAGTTTCGATTTTTTTTTTAAATAAACAAATATCGACATTTTAAATCTCTAAAAGTTCGACTGTCCTTCGTCCAATCTGATGTTTACTGTACATTATACAAATGTAGTGGCGTAGCAAAAGGTTACATGGGGGAGGATCAAGCTTTAGAAATGGATCGGAAAGTGTGAGAAAAAACTGTTGGAGTGCACAGGAAAGGGGAAGCTTGCAAAACTGACAAGCAAAACAATTCAGTTACTAATAAAATTGTTGCACCCCCCCCCCCCCCCACACACACACACACTTTCCAAAGTGGTGTTAGGGGCTAATGCCCAACACCGCACCTGGTTTCAATGCAGGGTATTAAACAAATGTAGCGAGGTCGAGGTGCACAGTGAACTTCGGAGGCTTCAAATAGGTCCAGACTGGCATCGGATGTGGAAGCGGGGTTTAAAGCTGACGATAATTTAAACATTAAAATTTGTAGCAAAAAGCAATGCATATATTTTACTTGCACGTTTGCACTGTAACCACATTTTGTCAATTACAAAAAGGCCAAACAAATGTCCATAATTCACGAATTTTGTGTATATATTGATGACTCTTTAATCTTGTCTCTCTTGAAAAAAAAAACATATTAGTATTTTCGCAATTTTACTTAAGGAACGACCATATAAACCTCATTATATTATTTTTTTCACATACTAAAGATTTAAAACTTTGATTTAAAGCACACAACAAAATACTTATAAATAACAGAAAGTAAATATTGTTTTTTCATCAGGAAAGCGTAAATACATGAACAAATGTTCAAAACATCTTTTCACTGAGATTTCATTTGGTGACCATGTATGCTTTTGAAAATATTGTCATTATAATACCGACTTGAACATATTTTTTTCATCCAGTTACAGTGATTAACTTGTGTGAATTTTTTTCAAATCAGATATGTTCGCACGTGTATTTTAATTTTTGCGTTAATGTAGATGCGCCCTGATATGTCCTTGTAAAGTGGACATATATTTTGGAAACGATGATGCATAGATTTCCTTCCATTGGACACACTGTCTCTTCTAATTCTTTTTAACATATTCTTTAATTTACATGCAGAGACACATACATTTAACTTAACACACATGCACTCGTAACACGGAATTACAAAGGAGAGCTACATGTATTAACTTGGTTTTCCAAAAACATAATGTTTGCCTTCGTGTTGGTAGTATTACCGTAGTACGCTGAGTATCAATATTACAAATGTTTTGTAAGTCTTAGTATGCTAAGGATAAGCTATGGAAATGTTTGTAAAATGTGTTCGTTGATGATCAACAAAAACAAATGTTGGTAAGTATTAGCACGTTGGGGATCAAATATAAAAACAAAATGTACTGATAATTGGTACGTTGTGAAGATAAAAATAGGATGCCAAATATGATTTTCTTTCACATGTATCTCTAACTTGTATCTCTTGCAATACTTTGTGTAACGTGTGATCTTCACTGTGGAGGTAAACAGTGTGTGACATATGGCAGACAATATTGACAAAGACTTCGGTGGTTCACAAATAAAATGTATAAATTACCGATAATGGTATTTATCGTGACTTTTTGTTTCTATATTGTGACTAGCAGACTAAGCGTGAAGCAACTGACCGGTAAAACCAACGGCCAAGGTGTAGCATCTGGATGCCTTAACACTTGAGATGGGTCAAAGTAAGTTGCAAAAAAATGGACCCTAGGCCTCTAGATTTTCAAAATGGAAATATTGCTAACAAAACGTATTTACCAATATATTGGTTAATCCCTAAATGAACCAATGAGTGACAATGTAGTTAATTGCTTAGCAACGTACGAGTGACCGTCGTGGTCGTGATCGCATGGCAGCTGGAATTATAACTACCTATATGCAATCATTGCCTATCTCCACTAATGTTGTGAGTTCGAGCCCCGCTCAGGCGAGGTGCATTTGATACAACATTATGCGATTAAGTGATTAACCAATTTAACAACTTACGTAATTCATTGCTCAACAGCTATTTTATTTACATTTCTATATAATATCATACCATGGTATATAATGTCATAACATAATAACTATACATATCCGTCGTTTAGCTAAGTAAAGTCAATAAATAATGGTATTAATATTCACCGGATGACGTCATAAGCATTATAGTATATGTAATAAAACAATTACAGGCTTTTGTATCAGTGAATATGAGTTTTTATTACATACTTAGTTCAAATAAAGGCATTTGTGTATGACCAATATGACCGGAAGTAAACTGTCCATATTTTCACACCCCGGGAAAATAACCGGTTATTGGATTACTACAAGATCATTTCCATATCGAGGCCCGGACTTCGTCTCAGGCCAATATGGGTGTCTCTTTTCTAGATGTTAAAACCAAAACAATTGTTTATTATCATTTATGTCAGTGTTTGCGTGAAACGCGTTTATCTTCACAAAACAAACAATAACATCCTGTTCTGTTACGGAAAAATTCTGGAAAGTCAATCCCATGATCGAGTTTGCGATGATTGAATTAGGCATTTAAATCACCTGCTGTCATTAATTGTGCTGTCAACAAAAGTAAACAATTTACCTTTCTGAAAATTTCTATTTTCACAAGAACGTCGATGCCACGGCTCCATCAAAATGACAGTGAGCGAGCGTTGGGTATGGTTCATGTATGAAATGACTCACAAGGCCGTTGCAGGCCACTTCAATGCGTCTAGAATAACCATTCCAAGGCTAAAAATGATTCGTCTTCGACAAACAGGTAGGACGAATGACAGACCCCGTCACGGCAGGCCGCGTGTGATGTCACGTCAAGACAGACATTTACGCCTTATTCATCTCTGGAACAGTATGATAACGGCTGAAGCCACTGCCCATAGAACACCTGCTCTAGCAAACGTCCGAATTTCGGGTCAAACTGTTCGCAGAAGACTACGTGAATCTGAACTCCGAGCTAGGCGTTCGGTGGTAGGACCAATAATTAAGCAACGCGATATGACCGCGAGACTAACCTGGGCTCGTGCACACCGTCGATGGAGGCTTCACACCTGGCTACACATCGTTTTTAGTGATGAATCCCGATTTTCACTTTAGCGATGGACGTTATCGTGTGTACATCAGGCTTGGGAAACGCTTTACGGACCAGTGTGTGTACGAGTCCGACCGTTTTGGAGGCGGAAGTGTTATGGTCTGGGCTATAACTTGTCATGATGGTCGCACTCAGCTAAAACTGGTTCAAGGAACATTGAATGCCGTAAAATACAAAGACGATATTCTTGATCCTATCGTTCTGCCCTTTCTGCAACAGCGAAACTGTGATCACTTCTTTCAACATGACAATGCAAGATGTCACGTGGCTCGTGTTTGTCAAGATTTACTGAACTAGAATCACATCCGTGTTCTTTCTTGTCCGGCATTATCACCGGATCTGTCACAAATTGAACATTTAAGGGATGAACTCGGTAGACGTGTTCGCCACTGTCAAAATATACCGGAAAAACTACAAGAGCTACGCGAGACACTTGTACACGAGTGGAACAATATCCACAAGACTTTATCCAGTGATTGATTGGCTCTATGCGTCAGACATGCGAAGCTGTCGTTGCTGCAAGAACTGGTCACACGTTACTGAGCTCCATAAACCCCCATACTGTATGGCCATTTATGTTTGTCCATGATTTGTTCTGATAATGATGCTGAGAAATTTTGTTGATATTACCTTGTTTGCTATGCTCATATGAATCAAAATTATACGATTTTTGCTGATTTTTTTCTCTATGTAAAAAATATTGAGCATCAAACCCTTGTATCGTTTCTTTTGTAGACTAGTATACATTGTTTTTTAATGCGCATTATGTTACAAAAGCAAATATCAATATACAAAGATGTGCAAGTACTTACAAATGTAATTCTCTAATAATATATACGTTTTATTCTGAAGCAAGTGTATCACCTGACATTCTAGTGGCATTATATGTTACTTTGTTTACATAATATATTATATGGTATTATTGTGGAAAATATATTTTACATTGGCTAGTAAACCATACCCATCATTCAATGAACGGCTGACAGTCGTGTTTTCTTTATATCCAACTCTTAGATCACATGTTTCCATAGAAACAGCAAACGGCAAGAGTCTAAATGTTGATGCTTTGTTTTTATGATTGATTAAACTAATGGAAAGTTGAAATAAAGACATTAGGTCGATCAACTACATGCACACCTCTACCTGTCTATTGTTGTACAGAAGGATGAAATAATCTGCTAATATTTTAAACAGTGGGACATTTTTCGTCTTTTATCCATTTGTTATAATGAGAAATGAGTTAATCTCAACTATGTGAAATGTCCTACTATTTATGTTCATCTTAATTGCTTAGATTGCTTTGATTGTTTACAAATAAAATTGTTGTTACAATATGCACTTAAAAATGTTCCATATTTCAAAGGTCCATGTGATTTACGGCATATGTTCTGTCGATATTCAATTCCAGCTTCTGCAATATAGATGATGGCTTGTCACTGAACGATTCACGATTTGCTCATTATGTGCAACTCATCTTTCCAAGTGAACTTGAAATAAGGATACAACTGAGACTGCTTCTTACCTTGACCTTCACCTTGAAATAGACAACGGAGGAAGATTAAAATCAACACTTTACGACAAACGTGATGACTTCACCATTCCCAATAGTCAATTACCCTTTCATCAGTACAGTTATTTTCTATGTATGGCTCTGCTCCTGACCCAAACAAGGTTACGGTGTTCCAAGATTTAAGTCATTGCTGCAGAAATTCTACCGTTATCATTACGATATGGTTGACCCGGACGAAATATCCACATTTTAAATGAAAATGGATCTTTTCCTTATTACCTAGATGTTCTTTTTTTCCTCTATCACCGTCAAGACTTTTGCCGGACTTAACTACATAAGTGATATTGTGGATGTCTTATAAGAAGCCGTTAATGCTTACCCTTCTCGACCACTCTGTATCAAACCAGGCTTTTTGTTGGGTTTCTTGTTGCTCATCGTTTTAGCTTCTGTGTGTGCTTTTTTTTGTCCTCATCCTGTGTCGTATTCTGCCAAATGTTGCCAATGTCTCTGGATTGTCCATTCGTCATAGCCCTTTCGGGTTTTTCTATCGTTTTTGCACACCTTAACTTTTCAATATCGTATTCTTTGACGCTTTCTCTTCCTTTCCTGTTCTATTTTGGAAATGTTCCGACAGTGTGGTACTATTTGTTGCTCATTTTCTATAGATACATCTATAATTTATTATTTTAATCTCTTACGTGTTTACATGGTAATACAATGAAAAACAAAACTATAAATAAATAAATAAATAAATAAATAAATAAATAAATAAATAAATAACGCAATAGTTCCAAAATCTAATCGAAAAATCTAGCTCTAACATACATATCCATGAACACTCACTTTATTAGCTTGACACAGGCACTTAAATGAATAGTGGCGGTGGTAAGCTCGTTTCATCAGTATAACCCTCCACTGTAAGAGGAATGACGCGGTCGTGCACGCGTTCCCAAATGTGAGTAAAATACAAGCACTCACATATAACTAGCTAAGCAGCGTTTCAATAAAGAACGCGCAAATCTTGATATTGATACATAATATATTTTCTCTTCGTGGTACAGTATAATATAGATAACAACTTTAGAAACCATTGATTTATATTTTCTATGAAAGATTGTGAAAATTCATAGTTCTGTTTTGAACAGTATTATTACAAATTACAAATAGATACCCATTACATACTTAGTGTGGTGGTACAGTACTTTGTATCTGCTCGAGCCTGTTGAGTGAACCAGCATCACTTCGAGTCGCGATAGCGACGAGGTGTGATGCGGTTTGTTCACACGACAGGCAAGACCAGATACAAAGTATTGTACCAACACACTATGCATGTCATAAGTTTATCTAACATTTTAATAAAAACTAATTTTAGGCAAATAACAAGGGCCCAAATAAGATTAACAAATTTGTACAATACTCTGAGGGAGACTACATTGTGTGCATGACGTCACGCTTATGTGTTGCCGTTCAGTATATTGCTTTGTAAACGCTGCTCACATTGACGTGTTTTACCCCGCATTCCAATGATATGATGTCAATACAAAATAGTTCGGCAGAGAAGATCTCGTGCAACGTCGTGCCATTCTTTTCTCACCATAGTGTGGTGATACAACATTTTGTATCAGACACCTTGTATCAGACAGGCTACTTTCTTTAAAATTAAAGGAAAACGTACAAAATGTTAGATAAAAAGAAATACTGTTGCTGAATCTTCGTTGAATCCCATCTTCCAGAGTAATTAGATATGAAGGCATATGCTTGCCATTTTTTTTTCGGGTGTGCACAACGCTATAATACAGGGCAACATGATTGATTGAACTGTACCAGTTAAATATATATATAGCCGTTGTCTTTATTATATATATTCTTCAAGTATTTGTGTTGCTTGTAAAGTGGATTCATAATTTTATAAAGATATTGTATGATATTGAGAATGAAAGTGTTTGTAGTTTAATGCCAAGTGAACAAAGTTTTAGCTGCATCATGGCGAATTTCTTCTGGATGAGTTCATTATGATTTGTAGTTTGTAGTAGATCAACACACTGAGTTGGATATTGCATAGTCCTATCACACTGAAAGAACACACTACATGTAAAGATGTCGGATACATGTAAAGATGTCGGATGCAGTATCATGGCCGACCAGTATTTGCTATAGCTGCTTTATGTTGCTTGCTTAGTGGGTAAGCAGTTAATACCAATTCAATGTATTTGTATATTTCTTAAGTTAGACGCTATAGGATATGTAAGTGAAATCCGTTTACTGCTCATTCTAGTTGAAACAAATATATTAAATAAATACGACGAAATAATTTATTGTATTGAGAAAATATCTTCCTTTTTGTACCTATATATACATTATAGTAGTTTCTAATGAGGAACAGGTTGCTAGAAGTAGCTATTGGTAACAGAGAGAGGGACAACCTTTTCCAACAATCCGTTTTAGCGGTGAAACTACACAACACCCACACACACCGCTGATGTTTGGTGAATGATCAGCTTCTAGAATGCAAAACAATCTTATAGCAGTAGACAATGGCCAACCGGTTAATAAGAATAGCTCTGCTAGTAATTCCAAGTAATAATACAATTTTTCTTCTTATACGGAGTTCCTCACCTACATACAGAGAAGCATACACATTTTCTTTTGATAGCATTTTTGCTAAATACAAACCTGTTTTTCTTTGATGTTTTCTGAATTAATCTTTTTCCAGCTTATAACCTCTACGGATGTGTCATATTTGTTAATCTTGACGAAAAAGATGGGTATGTATTTGAATAGAAATATCTCCAACAATATTGTATGTGTAGTGTGTAAACCAAATAAACATGTGTGTTATATCTGACAATATCTTTAGTTATACTACACTATGTACAATGTCCTCAATTTATTGTTGACGGAATGTCTTCTTTTAAGCGTAAAACACTTCCTGGTTATCTTTTTTGTCATACTATGTGTTCTATAAACTGGAAATACACATTTTTCATACAAAAAGTAGAAAGATTTAGTTCTCATTGTATATTCAAAACACAATCATTGATTGACTGGTGTTTAACTCCAAATTTGGTAGATTAATTATATGGTGACATGATTAAATTATATGACCTAATTTTTATTAATAGAATACCCTTTACGATAAATGCATTTTTGCATAAAACTATCAAATTATATATACAAATAAGAGAGTTATTAAAATGTTAAAGTCAAATATTCACAAGGCGTTATACCAATTTATATTCATATATAAAAAAACAATTGAAAAAATTGCAAAATTGTTTTCCGGTGACTACTTGTACGCCTTTATGATAAAAGAGTTTCGCATTTTACAATTTTTAAATTGACACCGGGGAACACAGAGAATCTGAATAAATCAATAATTTACATTTAGCCAGAGGAATCACTTGCATTATCATCTGCACCGATAATCGATGTGGGATATGGTTATGAGAGAGAAGAAATATGCTGACAAAAACCCACTACTGGTGCTACCCCATTAATATGCTAAAAACCTCTAGTATAAATTGGGGACTATTCAAATGTTAATGGTCTAATTCCTCATTCAAAATTTATCACTGCAATTGTAACTAGAGTAACACGACGGTTACCACTAGTGGAGCAGGAACTGCTTATCCTTCCGGAGCACCTGAGGTTACCTCCGATTATCGGTTGGGTTCGTGTTGCTGGATCTTTAGTTTTCTATGTAGTGTTTTGTTGATCGTTGTTTGTCCTTTTCTTCTTTTTCTTTTTGCCTTTGTGTCTTCTGCCCTTCTTTGATTTACGTGTCTGATTACCCCTTTGGCATCTTCAAACTCTTCTACAGCAACATATTATTGAATAGATATTGTGTATCTTCTAAGTTAAAAATTAACAAATTTAACGTTGGAGGGTTTTCAGAAATTACAGTAAGAGTAATATAATCAAAACTGATATCAGAATTGAACAGTTATAATGTTTTTTGTCGCAGATCAAAGGATTACATTTTATTGCGATGTTTATCATAAGCATTTCCATAGTCTCCAAATTGGTAGCATACTGCAAGCCATGTTTGAGCCGCCTGTTGTCCGGTAAAGGCTGGCTTCCTTTAATATACAAACTCTTAATTGCAGAGACGGACTCTTTGATGGTGAATCAAGCAGTTTCATGTTCGATTAACGAGCTGATCTTTAAACGATACACCTGTAATATAATTGTTATGGAATCAACGATCTATATAAATTTATCAAATACTTTGATATCCGCAAACCAGTCGGTACTGGACTCATCCTTTCAATGAACGACACTTATATTTAGGCATTTTGATATAAGGTAGACAGGTCAGTCTACTATTAAAAATAAGCAAAGTAAACATTTTCTTTTAACTATTTTAATAAGGAAATCATACAATTTTAACTTCTGTTCTGGGTGGAGTTTTCTTTTATTGCAAAAATAGTCACATTCAGTTTTTAACTAGAAAATATAAATATATTCCACATTTCCATGTTTTCTATTTTATTTAGATCTAATGGCAGTTTTCTTTTAATAATGTTTACATTCTTACACCAATTACATATCAGGATGTTATCAACATAAAGAGAATGTTCAATGTTATCATTTAAATCTTTAGGTGTGTTGTTTAACTTAATACTATACAATGTAATAGAGAAGATGTCTCACTATGATAGTCCTATGTCTTATTCATGAATGTCACAAAAAGTTGTTGAATCCAATCTAACTTTAAATTCACACAGATGAACCATGGCTTAGTGATGATTGCAAACATGCCATCAACAATTGCAAAAAGACAGAACGACAGTTCGAAAAGCATCATACATCGGACAATCCCGACAAGTTCCGCATCTTCAGGGCGAAAGCTCGAAGATAATTAATACAAATTCGTTACATCTCCTGGCCTAATTGTGTTTCTAAATTAAATTGCCATACACCGATGGATAAGGTTTGAAATATGGTGGGGGAAAAAAAATAAAGGCAAATATGGTAACACAAATGTTCATCATTTAAAAGATGATCAAGAAACTTTAACATCTGAACAGGACATCTCAAATTAAGCCAAACATTTCCAAAAAAACTGTTCGAAAATTACCATCCAGAATTTCAAAATGTTCATAGCCAGAAAGAAAAATAAATAATTGAATTTTAGATAAGATTTCAGCTGTATCATCAATTGATTATTGTACAGTGTTACATGTATGTACAAAATGAAAGATGCTGTACTCATTCATATTGCACATAACATTGTACAATAGCCTATATATATTTGTGATTAATAGAGATGACATACTAACTCATGTATATTACACACATACATTTACACTTTATACTATATCTAACTATAAACTTTTGTAAGACTATGAAATAATTTGGTTCTCCAATCTTTCGACCTTGAGTGTACCTGATGAAGGTTATTCCAGGATCGAGCTGTGTGCCTAAATTAGAGATCTGAGTTTTCATTATAGATGTTATACCTAAATTAGTATGAGGTCAAACTAACCACAAATATAAACATGGACAGTAATCATTTTATTTTCTTGTAGGATTGTTCATTCTTTGACTTGTCACTGGGTGTATTGGTTCAAACACCCTCTAATATGGTAATTCTTCCCAACAATTTTCTTTTATTAACATAAGGTGAGACGATGTATATGAATATCTATAGTACAATGTTTTGTTGCATTTCATTTGTACTTTATTTAATAGTTTTTTAATTCTTATTTCTATTTTTATTCTTTATTTGATCTGATCGTTCATAGCAAATGTTCAATGTAAATAAAAAGTAAGTACACTATTAACATTAAGGTGTAATCGAGGAGAGTAACAAATCGTCGATATACATCTATAACGATCTTCTGTCCTATATAATACATGCTATCTTTTACAATAGATGTTGTACGAATATAAAGGGTCGTCAAATATATAGTAAGTGTGCTCCATGGTATTTAACCATTCACCCGTGAGCAGACTTCCTGATTCTGGTTGATTTTATATATTGTGTATACTTAAATAAGTTTATGCATAGTAATTCACTGTCGTCAAAGAGCTCCAGTCGGAATTGTTCTGTCATCTTCCGGTACAAGTTAATTAGGCATGTTTGACATACAGGCGACGACAAAAAGTAAGTATTATTATCATATAGTATTATTATATCTTGAATCCAGAAGATGTCGTTATCGGTCGATTATTTTTGTTTGTTTTTACCTATATGTTTCTGTGGTTAACTTAATAGATTACTCAGATATAGATAAAATGATGGACATAAACAATGAAAAATGCTAATAATGAGATTGAAATCGTCAAATAAAGCTATAAAAAGTAGTCTATATGTGTAATTAAAGTACACAAACCCTTTGTAATGCTTATATACATGATAGTTTGCACTGGTGTGCCACCATGAATAGTTTTTGACTTACTACAGTAAAAAACACAATGCTTATTTACGTACATTCGTTCCGGCTCTGTCAGCCACTACTTTCGGGTTGGGTTCCAAAAATGTTTTTCAGTAGAACTGGTTTTGTTTATGTACAAAAATGAAAGAATAGCGAAAACATCTCAATATCACAATTATGTTTCCTTTTTGTAATTCATTTAAGGTTCATTATAATACTTGTCAAGGGTATGTTCGACTTGCAAATTGATAAAAACAAAAAACAAAAAACAAAAAATTGTCTTCAATGAATAAAAGTTGTGAAAGAAAACATAGTCAAACTATTTTACATGTGGATGTTTTGTATAACATTAAAAGAAAGAAATACAAAACGGTTTGTGCAGAATTGGCATTCGCCAAGTCACCTTCGACTGAATGGTCATGATTTTGTATAGAACTTATAATTCTTTTTCTTTATTTGCTATGCAGTTGGATTATTGCAATATTCAAAGAGTGTTTGAACAAAAGTAGGAACTCTCACTGTTTATATAGATATCAAGTAACTCTTATTATTTTGGATTAATTTTTGTTTTCACATAATATATTGAAGGACAATAAGAAATTTTGATTAAACAAATCATAAAAATAAAATAAAAATAGGGAACCGCATCGGTAGCGTAATGGTTAGCGTTCTCACCTCGAGTGCGATAAATTGTGGGTACGAACTGCGGTCTTGTCAAACAAAAGAATATAAAATTGGTATTTGTTGCTTCTCCGCTAAGAACGCAGCATTAAGGAGAAAGAGCAAAGACTGGTTGGCTCGGAATCAGAATAATGTGTCCGAGTGGAGCGACATATCTACCCATTGACTGTTGTTAGCTCACCTTGCCAAAGGCAATATGAGCTTTTACCATCACTTGGCGGCTGTCGTCCATCGTCTTTCGTTCTTCGTCTGTCGTCCATTAATTATTCACATTTTAATCTTCTCCTCTGAAACGCCTCAACCAAATGAAGTGAATCTTAGTAGGAAGCATCTATGGAAGGTCCTCTGTAACGATTACTCATTTCGTCCCGATCCGTTAACAAACATGGTCACCACAAGCGATTCTTGTTTCTGATTGGCAGATTTAAAAACAAATCTTCTCCTCTAAAACTTCTTAGCCAAATGAACCGAAACTTGGTATGAAGCAACTATGGAAGGTCTTCTATAAAGATTGCTCATTTCATCCCGATCCGTTAACAAACGTGGTCTCCACAGACAATTATTGTTTCGAATTGGCCGATTTGATAAAATCTTCTCTTCTCAAACTGCTTAGCCAAATGAACCGACACTTGGAAGGAAGCAACTATGGAAGGTCTTCTATACAAATTGCACATTTCATCCCGATCCGTTGACAAACATGGTCGCCACAGACAATTCTTGTTTCTGATTGGCCGATTTCTAGCAATCTTCTTCTCTGAAATTGCTTAGCCAAATGAGCCGAACTTTGGGGGGAAGCACCTATAGAAGGTTCTGTCTGTATTAAGTTTCCTCAAAGCAGAATGAAAGGTGAACTACATAGGCTCAGACCACTGAGCCTCTATTTTCAGTGAGCAAAGCACGAACATTTGTGGCATTACAACTTGTAACGAACGTTGCATTAATCGAGTACACCTAACATTTTCTTTGTATACAAACTGCCAACATCGTCCGTGTGGAAAGGAATTCAATACTACAGCCTTTGTTAATTTGCTTATCTGTAATGTTAATGTAAACATTATACTGTGAAGAAACTTAAATATCGTATCCATGAAGTTATTTCCACAGAGTGACTTACTTCGTTATCAACGAGTAGTATAACATTAAAATATTGCGTTATAAAAAGAATCTCCCACTACTCAATTGATGCGCCTGGACAGCTACTTAAAGTGAGTGTAGCGTATTGAGCACCAACCGTGATGTCAGTGCCACGAAAAGCATTAAAAAAATCAAGTGTTCGCGACAGTAGCAATTTAACATTGAAATAATTATTGTACAAAGTAGCTGAAATTAGCTGTCATGGCGAATATTCATACTATGGGTCAGTATTTATCGCCTTTGAGATATTTCCTTATCATAGCTACCCTGGTATTGTTAAATTGCAATATAATGCTCAATAACAATAAGATCAGTGGTATTTACATACTGACAAACCCGGTTATTTATAAATGACCCAACCGGTTTGTATACATGTTTACATTTTGACCAAGCCGGATTTCAAAAATATCTGTTGACATCGTGTTTTAGGGTATAACTAGTTACTAATTGACTTTTCATCAACAAAATAGTATTTTTAAGTAAAATCAATCATTCATCAATATTTTTTTCTTTTTGGGCAACATTTAATTCATTCGTAAATGCAAGATATAGCGATATTTCAGTTGATTGTAATGATTTTGAAGCCGGATTCCTTATAACTTATAGAAAAATCTAATTTTACACTGCAAAAATAAATGATATTTGGACAAAAAATGAAATTAATAATAATAACAATCATAAAGCATCATAATTCAAAACATTATATACATAGTATATTTATAAATACTTACGATAAGTATCCGTGTCTGCTTTACTAATACCGCTTTAAAATATCCCGGATGTTGACCAAACATTTTCGATCGGAGCTCTTTGACTACAGTGTAATTGTCGTCGGTCTATCATGTATGATATTATAAAACAGTGAGAATATACTTTTCATGAAATAGGTAAGCTGATAAAAACAATATAGATATATCTAGTCATTTGTATGGCACACGAGAGTCACAAAGCTGCAAAATATCAGGTTTTTCATATGAAAATGGGAGTTTTCTTTAAAGATAATACATTGGTTCCAATTGGAATAGAAAATTTAACTAAAGATTAAATCCAGTATTGATTATTAATTGATTCTCGACAAACGTAAACTGATTCTCGTTTAAATCGAAAACAACAATAACACATGTATGGATGGAAGAACAATATATTGTCTCGTCATGGCGATTAAGCATTTTGTCGCGGAAAGTTAGTATCTTGCTGTTGCACCACTGCGAGTTTTTCTATCTTGCTACGACGAGATATCTATATAGTGTAAATTTTTTTAGAAATCAAGAATCACAATTATTTCTCTTTAGTCCTTAAATTTTCGCAATACTGATTGCTTTAAACGACGGTAATTAGCTTTTCTGGTCATTTGCCAAAAACAAAAAAATATATAAAAATCTAAATTCTAGTTTTATTGTACTTAAGCAATGGGAAGCGGGCAAACCATTAATCATACATGTATCTGACCGTGGTGGACGTTGCGGCTACTCTTTAAATGAAATGTGAGACATTAATATATGGCTAAATCAGTTTAATTGGCATGCGAAGATACGCTGCAAGATACTAAAAAATCAAAGTAATTTATTATGTTTGTGACATTAATTTTCTTGTCATTTCGTAAGACAATTGCAACTTATAATCCAACTCGTTTAACCCCGTCATTTTATTGAAGTACCTGTACTAAGTGAGGAAAGTGAGCGGTCATGTATAATGTGTGTTAGGGATATAGCTGTACTAGGTCAGGAAGGTGAGCGGTCATGTATAATGTGTGTTAGGGATATAGCTGTACTAGGTCAGGAAAGTGAGCGGTCATGTATAATGTATGTTAGGGATATAACTGTTCTAGGTCAGGAAAGTGAGCGGTCATGTATATGTGTGTTAGGGACATAGCTCTACTAGGTCAGGAAAGTGAGCGGTCATGTATAATGTGTGTGAGGGATATAGCTGTACTAGGTCAGGAAAGTGAGCGGTCATGTATATGTGTGTTAGGGATATAGCTGTACTAGGTCAGGAAAGTGAGCGGTCATGTATAATGTGTGTTAGGGATATAGCTGTACTAGGTCAGGAAAGTGAGCGGTCATGTATAATGTGTGTTAAGGAAATAACCGTACTAGGTCAGGAAAGTGAGCGGTCATGCATAATGTGTGTTAGGGATATAGCTGTACTAGGACAGGAAAGTGAGCGGTCATGTATAAAATCTGTTAGGGATATAGCTGCACTAGGTCAGGAAAGTGAGCGGTCATGTATATGTGTGTTAGGGATATAGCTGTACTAGGTCAGGAAAGTGAATGGTCATGTATAATGTGTCAGGGATATAGCTGTACTAGGTCAGGAAAGTGAGCAGTCATGTATAATGTGTGTTAGGGATATAGCTGAACTAGGTCAGGAAAGTGAGCGGCCATGTATAATGTGTGTTAGGGATATAGCTGTACTAGGTCAGGAAAGTGAGCGGTCATGTATAATGTGTGCTAGGGATATAGCTGTACTAGGTCAGGAAAGTGAGCGGTCATGTATATGTGTGTTAGGGATATAGCTCTACTAGGTCAGGAAAGTGAGCGGTCATGTATAATGTGTGTTAGGGATATAACTGTACTAGGTCAGGAAGGTGAGCGGTCATGTATAATGTGTGTTAGGGATATAGCTGTACTAGGTCAGGAAAGTGAACGGTCATGTATAATGTATGTTAGGGATATAACTGTACTAGGTCAGAAAAGTGAGCGGTCATGTATAATGTGCGTTAGGGATATAGCTGAACTAGGTCAGGAAAGTGAGCGGTCATGTATTATGTGTGTTAGGGATATAGCTGTACTAGGTCAGGAAAGTGAGCGGTC
Organism: Bathymodiolus septemdierum; assembly: GCA_963383655.1. Classification (NCBI taxonomy): domain Eukaryota; kingdom Metazoa; phylum Mollusca; class Bivalvia; order Mytilida; family Modiolidae; genus Bathymodiolus; species Bathymodiolus septemdierum. The sequence continues at coordinate 78,522,023 of OY726518.1, forward strand.
ATGTATAATGTGTTAAGGAAATAACTGTACTAGGTCAGGAAAGTGAGCGGTCATGTATAATGTGTGTTAGGGATATAGCTGCACTAGGTCAGGAAAGTGAGCGGTCATATATAAAATGTGTTAGGGATATAGCTGCACTAGGTCAGGAAAGTGAGCGGTCATGTATATGTGTGTTAGGGATATAGCTGTATTAGGTCAGGAAAGTGAACGGTCATGTATAATGTGTTAGAGATATAGCTGTACTAGGTCAGGAAAGTGAGCAGTCATGTATAATGTGTGTTAGGGATATAGCTGTACTAGGTCAGGAAAGCGAGTGGTCATGTATAATGTGTGTTAGGGATATAGCTGTACTAGGTCAGGAAAGTGAGCGGCCAAGTATGATGTGTGTTAGGGATATAGCTGTACTAAGTCAGGAAAGTGAGCGGTCATGTATATGTGTGCTAGGGATATAGCTGTGCTAGGTCAGGAAAGTGAGCGGTCATGTATAATGTGTGTTAGGGATATAGCTGTACTAGGTCAGGAAAGTGAGCGGTCATGTATATGTGTGTCAGGGATATCGAATTTCTACGATTTGTCTATTGAATTTTTGGAGTGTGATATTTTGAGTTTTTCACCGATTTATCAAATGGTGACTTGTTTCAACCTCATTTTAAATACATATTGAAATTCTACAAAACTTCTACATCAAGTACAAGTTTATTTTATAACAACACTATTTCACTCAGGTCTACATTTTTTCCTGTTCCAGTTAAAGGCCTTTATCAAACAGAATCACACAATTTGCATGTAATGCAGTTAGTACGTATTTAAAACACATAAGGGTATTTCTGTTTTTCACACTTTGGGGGAGGGGGTCGCTATTGTGCATGTAAAATATTGTAAACCCCATTGACAGGCTGTGCAATTGACAACAATCAAAATGGGGATTTTTCAAGTACGATACACATGCTATCTGTATTTTATTTTATTTTTTCCTCGATCGAGAGTTCAGGGGAGATGTGGCTTGAAAAAAAAACCTCGTATTGAATATTATCTGTCAATAAAGAGAATGTGCTCTCGTTTTGAATTTGTTTGAGGCTTTTCTTAACCTCATAAGGATATTTCTGTTTTTCACACGTTTTTTTTGGGGGGGGGGGGGATCGACATATTAATTGCAAACCCCATTGACGGACTATGCAACTGACAACAACCAAAATGCTGATTTATCAAGTACGATACACGTGCTACCTGTCTAGTATATTGTTTAATTTTTTTTCTCGATCAACAGTTCAGAGATGAGGCTAGAAAAAAACTTCTAAAGAAGTGGGTATGCCAAGGGTCAATTTTGACCCATTCTCATATAATGTTTATATAGATATAATATTAAACACAACCATTGAAGGGTAAGAAAAATTTGTTTTTGGATGATTTCACTTTGTCCTTTGTTGCTTAGCAACGTAAATGAAGGAGGGGCCAATTAATCATTGGGAATTCAAACATGGTGATTTTATTTTACATATCTTGCATAGTCTTTTCGACAAGATGTTATATTCTGTGTATGTACACTCTACAAATGATATTTCAATGCTCTAAGGTAGCATATAGTATTCTTGCGTAGATTTGTCACCCTAGCAATGGTTTTGTAGACATTAAATTTGCCTATGTTATCGCAATTAAAGGTTGAATTTGGACATATATGATCTTTTGACTTGATATTGACTAAGCGGTACATTTTTATCAATCTATACACACTACAAATGTCATTTCATATTTCAAAAATACATTTTGATATTGTTATTCATATTTATGCCCGGTCTCTAGCAACAGGTTTCCCTATGCACAGTATGTTGCTGTAGATCTCATGGAACTTATATTTGATCAAGTAGAAATTGTCTACAACAACATCTTAGCACAGACATCTTATCATTTTCTAACCAATATATATATCATAAGTATTCCTTACGCCTTACAATGTCCCTAGTAACCTAGTAATCCATGTGACGAGCACATCCCATGAACCACACAACTGAAGCAACTGGTATGTGCTTCATCTCTGCTAAGCACACACCAGTAAAGAGTAAGAACAACAACTGGTTGGCTCGGAATCATGATAATGTGTCAGAGTGAAGCCACATGTCTACCGCGGAGCAGTGAGTTGGTACTAAAATTACATCTAAGTGTATTAGTCCAGAACAAAGCGGACATCACCATTTTGATATAAGAATTGTTCACTCTTACTAATGATTAACAATTTGTACTAGAAATGATCAGTTATAGTTCTATCTTATTATGTTACCCATCATTTCACACACAAAAATTAAGAACTGTGAACGAATAGCGTCAATAGATTCATACATACTATGTTATAATCAATATTATTATACCTCACTAACTTATCATCGGCTTAAATTAAATCACATGACCTGAAACTATTTTAATGTTTTGTGAAAATTAACCCAAACGGGAAACAACTAGTTGTTTACCGGGTAACAACCCTATTGTTCCCCGGTAAGCAACCCATTGCGTGCCTCAAAAGGGAAACAACTCTGTCCGGAAGTGACATTGTCGGTTTTGAAAAAATTACTGATGGCCGGTGTGTGCCCTATATCACTGGTTGTGTTGTGAACTTTAATAATATGGATTAGGCACAGCCTACAGGCGAGCATCGCATCTACGCATAGACATGTACATGTACAAATAGTAGTTTTGGGTTCTTTTCTTCATTATTCTTGATTAGTTTTCTTTGTTCTCCATTTCGACTTACCCAGTTAATTCAATTGCAAAGGAGATTTTTTTGGGCCGAGATATATCGGGGACGACTTTTTTTAGGGGCGAAAGAAGGTCTAACGATTGTCCATTTGTTAAATAAATTAATCATTTCTAGAAGCTGTACGGGTTCCTTTCTAAAAGTTTGTTGATTATTTTTAATCTGGATAGTTATTTTTTATTCAAATTAATAGGCTATTTTCGGTGATTCACTCCGATTGATCATTCTATGCTGAAACTTAGCCGGAATCCACTTCCGGTTGGTATTTATCGTATATATTGATTCATCTCCTTACACACATGTTGCTGTTCAGCTCGCATCTTGCGATGGTCGCTATAAACATGAAATAATTTAACATTTGTTAAAAATTTGTCAAAAGTTATTAAACACACATTTCAAATCTGTTGAAAATATTGCTGATGGCCGGTTTGTGCCCAATATCACTGGTGGTGTTGTGAACTTTAATATAAACATGAAATAGTGTAACATTTGTTAAGAATTTGTCAAAAGTTTGTATGCACACATTTTGTTTTAATACATGTATTTATTTAAATGCCCAATCCTTGGTCTGTTGTTCGGTATAATCAGTTGCACCACTTATCGCTAAGTCTGCTGTCAAATATATTTTCCTATCAAGCCGGTAATAATCTGAACTCTGTGAAGGCGTTCCGTTTAATGATAAGTCTTCTATATGAAAGAAAGAATGGTATTCAATATTTCAAGTTAAACACCATAAATGTATACATATATTACATGATTCGACCTCTGCAACAAATAACACTTCTACATTTCATTCAATATGTATTTAGAAAATTTAACATGCACTGACGTAATGCAATTTCTGGGAAGAATTAAATGCATTTTGCACGATTTACAAATAAATAGGACTCCTTCATCGGTTTTCCATTAATGAGAACACTAATCTGTTGTCTCATACCTCTAGATGAAAAACGCTGGATGGGAAGAAATAATATACATTCGTTCAGGGAAGAATAAGATCGCCATGTCTGTTCGGACTGTTCACTTCCCTTCTCTAGAAGAGACAATATGCTGAAACAGTGGTAAATGAGTCGGTACAACGAACGAAATATACGATGTTGCCGCCGTCCGATCAAGAGGAAGATTCAGCTATGAGCGAGAATATAGACTTTGTATTTTGAAATAAATTTACCATTTAGTGTCGGGTCGAACTACAAGCGAAAGATACACACTTCCTAAAGAGCATGTATAATTTAATGCGCACGACGCGTTTCTGAAATAACCTTCATCGGGTACGCTCAATGCCAAATTATTTGAGAGCCAAATTATTTAATAGTCTTTAGGAGCAAGAAAACATAAGGACTTGAACAGGAGAGACGAAAATCAGCTATTGTTACCTATGCCTGAGGGAAGATATCATTAGATGATACATTAATTACATCATTCAGGAACTGTATCTTTCGATAAAAGATAGATAAGGTGAACAAATGTAACAATGTATTATTCCTTGGTAAATTATTCTACATGATAAATATGACAAGATATCAGTTTTAAAATAAAGGTGTTGATCAGTTATATGAAAGGTGCATTAATTGAATATTGTAATCTAATCAAAATTATAATGTAGTTAATATTCCTGGTTTGTGATTGGAGAATGCTATAATATTCACAGTATCAATTCCATGATTGAATTATCATGATATATTTTTTAGAATTTTAGCAGATTACCGCTTACGCCATCTTGTCAATAATGTGGCGATACACATGCTTACATTAGAATGGATACAACTGTATTGTATTTGAAAATTTCACGGCATTTAATGGTGTAATTTTTCACGGTATCAATACAACGGTTGAAATAGCAGTATGAGCTTACTATCTCCAAACTCCGTTGTTAAATATGGGATATTCGCGTAAAAATGCTAAAATAGTATTCAACGGATACAAAACATGAAATCAAACAACATATTTCTGTTTATTCTATGAATTTCCTTATCCGTATCAATTCCCAAATTGATAACACATACATCCTAGCATGATACAAAAATCCATCTGCAATTGTTAAAATGCAAACGCATTTTTACACCTAAAATTGAAGCTATAATGTGGGAGTTAACTATTTGGTACAAGTAAAAAGGTTCTTTAATTGATTGTGAAATTCATGCAACTGATAATAGAAAACATCTGATAATGTATGTTTTTTCTTTCTTTTATCCTTCACGTCTTTAATATCGCCACCTTTTTCTGATACTGATAGAAAGAGTTAACTTTACTAGTCCAATCAAATTGCCGCGAACAAAGTTTTCAAGCAAAACTAGCTGGGTGACCTAATTTACCTTGATCCATTCGCAAGTATATAACCAACGTTCCGTATATATAAAAGGGCAGTGTGAGTAAATGCATAGCCGAAATTAAGCCGAATAATAGAAGCGCACCATAGCGAGGAAACAATTCTCTGATTGAAACAAATAATTCTATATGATTTATGATCAACAGTGAAATCAACGATGATTGTTTAACTTTAAAAATTAAAATTTAAATGTGTATGTGATAGAAAAGAAACGTGTTTCTTTCAATTGCCTACATTTTAAAGTAACAAATGACGCATATACCTGTACGATGCTTACAAAAAAGCTGTAAGAGCCGTAAATTGAAGGAAGGATAATACATTGAACAATATAATAAAAGAAGGGAAACAAAAACGGTAGTTCACAGGGAAATGCAGAAAAAATCAAACGATTTAACTGCACGAATCCCTCTGAAAGCCAGAAGCAGCTGCATGTTCTTTTAAAGGGTATGCAGGTATTGCTTCACACAACAGAATCGTTGTACAGCAGATTTATCCCAGTTTATAATTTAAATCTTTCCAATATATTAAACATCAACCAGAATCAGGAACATATTTTAAGGCACTGTATTATTATTTTGTTTATCCTGCAGAAAAATCACATTAATCCATCGACGTTTACATTTTGAATTGAATACTAATATTATACAAGTATCTCTTGAATTCTGCTATCAGGTAGTGAACTGAATTTAAAACCAGTTTCCCAAAATTCAACAGGAAAAACCTGTCCATAGCTATCTTTCGGTCACTGATAGTACATTACAAAAATGTATCCAGTCAATGAAATTTGACTGCTCAGAGAATACAAGTGCAGGATAAATATGTATATTCATCTGTGCTTCTATGATAATCAGTATTTAACTTGGCCATATGTTTAAGTTTCAGAAGATATAGAGTGACATGATGGATAGTTTACATTATAATTGTTTATAAATGTCTGAGTATCATTATTTCCCTTTTACATACTATCCTTTTCTTTGTTGTAAAAAATGTACAAGTATTAATGTTCAGTTCTGTTCATTAATAATTTTAGCACCATGATATTGCTTTATCTTATAGAATGATCAAGAGGAGGAGGCGGAGAGAGTGCTGGATATGTGCACATCTAACTGCCAAATATAACAATAATGTACAAATTAAGTTCTCCGTTTTTTATATTTCGTAGAAAATTCGGTACAATGTAACAGGATGCAAACACGATTAAATTTCCCTTCTGTAATTATTGAAAAGGAGGGATATTTTTTTTATTCAAAAGAACAACATAATTCATTATTGACCATCACCGACAGCTGTACAAGGATGGTGGAATTGGAAAAAAATCACCATAAAAAAAGTTGATCAATGCGAAATTCGAAAATTGGGGGTTGGATATACTACTAACAAGCAATATTATTTCAAAGCTTTGCAACGTAGTAAGTTTTATCAAGAACAATAGTGTTACATTGAAATTATATAGAGACGTGCAAAAAGTATTCGGTCACTCTATTTTTTTACTATTTATATCATATAAAGCCACATTTTTTCAAAACATTATTCCAAAGACTATTTTTGTTTGATTTTGATGAAATTGTGACGAGCAAAAGTGACTACTTTTTGCATGTCTCTGTACCTTTAGAATAAACAAATACTACTTTATAATCTTTAAATTAAAATCAAAATATTAAATCATCCAATTGTGATTAAAATGTCGAAAATTTTGAATTTGAAAATTTAATCGGACCACTATCTATGTATTAAACGTTACACCACCCCTATTACCTCACCATTTTTATCAATATACACACTGTTATTTTTCATTAATTAGTTATACTTTGCACCTATTCTAGACTTACTGATCAATTCAATTTACATTTACATTTTCGTTAAGAGTAAGTCAGAGAATACAACGGGACAAATTTGTCTCTCAAAAGGTACAAAAAACACAATCCTACGCTACGAGTATAAATTACATCCTTACAAAGTGAAGTATCATTGAAGGGGTCGATACTACCCTAACACATGTTTATTCCGTTATTAATGAAAACAATATTGGTCAAACGGATGCCAACTCTATTATAAGGTCTACTGTCAAATCTATACTGTAACATTTAAGGATCCCTGATGGTCTCTTAACATGCAATCATGATTTCTATTGTTGTAATATAATATACTTACATTATAAGTTTAACCATAAGTATAATACATTATAAGTCTATACAATTTTTCGGTTTATTTACCAATATGTTTCTAACGAGTTTTTTTCTCAAAGTTGGGGGAGAAAAATACTAATTGGCTTTGATTTACAACTCAATTTTCTTTATTTTGACCATGGGAAGTGATTGTGGTTTTTAGATTGTAAGTCTGAAATATTCCCACCGTGTGTTTATGTAGTGATATGTCCAGACCTAGCAGTCTTGAAATAAAAACGTAGATATCAAATTTAGTCTCCACGACATGCTTCTGGAATAACCTTAATAAAGTACGCTCAAAATCGAAAGATTGGAAAGCCAAATAATTTAAACTTTTCGGAGGCATAAATTCAAAGGATTTAAACAGGATAGCCAAAATCGGCTGAAGTCACCTATGCCTGACAGAGGAAAACCTTAGCTTTATTAATATTTACATTATTTAAAAACTGCAAATTTCAGTAATAAATATATCTAATAAACCATGTCAGTGCCGAATCACCAACTACTGGGTGGATGATACCATCAGGGACTGAAAACAGATAAACCCTCCTAAAATATTAGTAATACTGCACTAGAATTTAAACTTCAATCATACAAACTTAAATCAGCAATATGCATGCTATCTACGTTCTTTCATTTTCAGTGCTAAGACCTAGTTGTACATAGAAAAGAAGACCTAAACTATATTTAGCCTTTCCTTTATCAATGAAAATAAATGAAGACACATAGAATTGAACTTTTTTTATCTCTATATCTGTCATAAAATATTTCCACGTAAAGTAGGAAAACGTCTTTGGCAGATTAAGCAGGTTAGCAATAGGGAAAGCAATTCATTCATCGTTTAAATGCATTATATTATTCAGTAACAATACGAATTCACCATCATAATATTTTACAAATTTAAGATCGCTTTAATCCTTGACTGAATAAAGACAAAAAGGTACGATTACACAATAACTCAATGATAAATTGACTAAAAGCGTATTGGGCTTTATAAGCACTTGTGTCAGCTTTTTTAAATTTAATGTCCTAAAGGTATATAATCGGTAATAAACGTTATTGTACAATACAATTTTTTATGTTTACTCGTGAATTGAGAAAAGATATGTGTACATAAACGATTTCACTGGGTTAATAGATACCGTAAATGGATTGTTCATCTATCTAGCAGTATAAATTTAATCGTGTTTGCATCCTGTAGTGTTACATTGTACCGAATTGTCTACGAAATATAAAACATGGAGAACTTAATTTGTACATTATTGTTATATTTTTGACATAGAAATCTGAGTATTGTTGTCTATTTTTAATGTGAATTTTCAAACTCCACTATCTTGTCTTGTTTATTCAGTCTCAATCAAGCTTGACGGAAATAAGTTTGAAATTACAATCGTTATTTGAAGAAAATTGTATTTCAATTGGTTTCTCCTTATGTCAGTGAGGGCATTCTCAGGTTTTCAGTGTGAAGCCTTATATAGAAACAAACACAAAACTTTAGCAAATTTGTACAAAATAATATCGTTTTAAAAAGCCTGTAGCAAAGTGATTGTATGTAAATTTTTGATGATTTTATGAAAATCACGCCGACAACTTTGATATCAGTATGTACAAATTAATTGACAGAATACTGACCAAAGCAATCGTCCACTGCCTTAAGGAATGCAAAAAATAAAAGTAGAAATAAGCTAACAATATTCATAATTCCTCAGTAATTTTGTTTTCATAGTCTATAAAATTCTTCCTCGGAATGAACATTATACACTTTAATGCATAAATTTGCAAGATTTCACAATGAGCAGTCCTCGAAATGAAATTGCTAATTTACTGATCCGAATTGAATTCTTGAATTAATTTTTATGTAGTTCTAAATAAAAAAAATACGGGTCAGAACAAAGTTTAATAGGTCTTGGGACGGGGGACCGATGCTCACCGTAAGGACTGAGTCACAGTGATATCATACTCAGCTTATCACACAAATATTTATCAAATAACATTAATTTGGGGCTGGTAAAAATTAAACAACATTTACATATCATATACTTAATAATATAAATGTAATTACTTATATTCGTAATGAACATAAATTAAAGTCTTTTTTTTTCATTTATGTGTCAGAAATTAATTATAATTTTATTACAGTTTCAAGCATTTAGCGACAGTCAGATCCAAGTACTCTAGATCGTGTGTCAAATTTTCATCTGATATGCACTACTTTTCTTAACTTAAATATTTTTCTTTTATTGACAAAGGATTTTAAAGCATCTTCCATATTTAACATTTTGCTACAATTATATAAAATTTGCACACAAAACACAGCAAAAGACATCTTTTTAATTTCTCCTTTAATTTGTTAAATTATTTGTAAAGAAAAAAGACACTGCATAGAAAAAGTATTCATTCTTATATTTGTAGGCGGTTCTGTTTACGAAAAGATGAAACAAGACCTTAGGACATAACTCTCCTCCCATTTGACTTTTTACAAAGATTTTACAAATTTAAGATCGCTTTAATCCTTGACTGAATAAAGACAAAAAGGTACGATTACACAATAACTCAATGATAAATTGACTAAAAGCGTATTGGGCTTTATAATCACTTGTGTCATCTTTTTTTAATTTAATGTCCTAAAGGTACATAATCGATAATAAACGTTATTGTACAATACAAATTTTTATGTTTACTCGTGAATTGAGAAAAGATATGTGTACATAAACGATTTCACTGGGTTAATAGATACCGTAAATGGATTGTTCATCTATCTAGCAGTATAACATTAATCGTGTTTGCATCCTGTAGTGTTACATTGCACCGAATTGTCTACGAAATATAAAACATGGAGAACTTAATTTGTACATTATTGTTATATTTTTGACATAGAAATCTGAGTATTGTTGTCTATTTTTAATGTGAATTTTCAAACTCAACTATCTTGTCTTGTTTATTCAGTCTCAATCAAGCTTGACGGAAATAAGTTTGAAATTACAATCGTTATTTGAAGAAAATTGTATTTCAATTGGTTTCTCCTTATGTCAGTGAGGGCATTCTCAGGTTTTCAGTGTGAAGCCTTATATAGAAACAAACACAAAACTTTAGCAAATTTGTACAAAATAATATCGTTTTAAAAAGCCTGTAGCAAAGTGATTGTATGTAAATGTTTGATGATTTTATGAAAATCACACCGACAACTTTGATATCAGTATGTACAAATTAATTGACAGAATACTGACCAAAACAATCGTCCACTGCCTTAAGGAATGCAAAAAATAAAAGTAGAAACAAGCTAACAATATTCATAATTCATCAGTAATTTTGTTTTCTTAGTCTATAAAATTCTTCCTCGGAATGAACATTATACACTTTAATGCATAAATTTGCAAGATTTCACAATGAGCAGTCCTTGAAATGAAATTGCTAATTTACTGATCCGAATTGAATTCTTGAATTAATTTTTATGTAGTTCTAAATAAAAAAAAATACGGGTCAGAACAAAGTTTAATAGGTCTTGGGACGGGGGACCGATGCTCACCGTAAGGACTGAGTCACAGTGATATCACACTCAGCTTATCACGCAAATATTTATCAAATAACTTTAATTTGGGGCTGGTAAAAATAAAACAACATTTACATATCATATACTTAATAATATAAATGTAATTACTTATATTCGTAATGAACATAAATTAAAGTCTTTTTTTTGCATTTATGTGTCAGAAATTAATTATAATTTTATTACAGTTTCAAGCATTTAGCGACAGTCAGATCCAAGTACTCTAGATCGTGTGTCAAATTTTCATCTGATATGCACTACTTTTCTTAACTTAAATATTTTTCTTTTATTGACAAAGGATTTTAAAGCATCATCCATATTTAACATTTTGCTACAATTATATAAAATTTGCACACAAAACACAGCAAAAGACATCTTTTTAATTTCTCCTTTAATTTGTTAAATTATTTGTAAAGAAAAAAGACACTGCATAGAAAAAGTATTAATTCTTATATTTGTAGGCGGTTCTGTTTACGAAAAGATGAAACAAGACCTTAGGACATAACTCTCCTCCCATTTGACTTTTTCCAAAGATCTACCACTAAGACAAAACCATGCAACGTCCCTGTCAAAATCTCAAGAAAAAAAACCACGTATTTACTTAACTCAAGTATCAATAAATTGGTAAAGTGAATAAATATTGAAAATTTAATTCAAATTTTTTAATGATTGTGAAATTTGATATGATTTGGCAGGTAAGGATTTGTAGACATAGTTTGTTAACCTTAATTATGGACATCTTTTTAAATGGTGAATTATTGAATTCAAGAGGTTTCTAATTAGAATGTGCTAAATGAACTATAGGCTGGAAGTGCCAAATGTTAAATTGACTTCATTTTATACATTAAAGTCAATTTTCTACAAAAGTCTGCGATCTTAAAGAGCATGCGAAAAGTAACGAACTATTAAAATGATCAAAATATTTACCTTAACAATATGGCGAAAAACTTAACTGCACATTTTTGCGAAATATTTGTGTTTTTAACAAACTATCATTATATATCAAAATTTGAATTGTTTTAAACATTACATGAACAAGAAAATCAGAGCATAGCGCGAAAACATTTTATTTTTTACCTTGGTAACCTGCATTTTACTCAAAGAGCATTCCAACGTGAGGGAGTTCAACATAGTTATGCTCATAACGAAGTCTGTTTCTGAAAGAGCGATTAAAACAATTAAAACAAAAATATACAGGTACTTTACCTACAAACAATCCTACAGCTACATAGATAGATTACAGGGTTTCGCAGAGGGATATAAACAAACAGTGCATATCACCATAGATATGCCACAAGAAGATGTAACAAAAGATAACGAAGAGACTGTACGTATATCAACATTTTTGACAGATCAAAAAGGGGACCCTGTGAAAATAAAACACCTTCGCTATAGATTCAAAATTGGCCATAGGGTGCGTCTTACACACCTGAGGAATATATTTACTCGGCAATACGAGGAAAAATGGACTGGCAAAATATTCACTATTGCACAACGATTTTGGAGAGAAAGTGTACCGGTATACAGAATCAAGGATTATAATGGAGAGGATATTAAGGGGACATGCTATCAATCTGAATTACAGAATATTACAGTGACAGATGTAGATTTATGGAAAGTGGAGAATGTGCCAAGGCCTTCAAAATTTAATTCTTGGGTCAAAGCTACTGATGTACATGATATATAGATAAGATGATTAGTAATGTAATAAATTATATATTCATAATATTATTTGTTATTTTTAAAACCTCATTTAGTATAAGCCCCAAAGTACACTTACCTTGAGAAATTTTTAATTTCTTCAAAGGTGTTATTCATATCTTCAGATCGGCGTATCTACAACAACAATGCTAATACGACTAAAACTCTATTTCCATTGTAGAGGATTGTAATGCCAGTTTTAAGCAAGCCTATAATTCCCATTCACAGTACATTATATATACCCCAAGCAAAACTATTCATGAAACCTTGCATGTTGTTTCACTTTAAATCAACAGCAAATATAAATTCAGAGAACTGATATCAAGCCTAAAAACACATATAAATATATTTTATCCTGTGTGGATTAAGTAATTATCATTTTTACATTCAAATCTGCAACTTGAGCTTTTTCAAATATTCTATGCAAAATAACATTATTTCTTAATCTTTAGTAATTACAATGGCACATCAGGAATGTTTTATATTGAATTATTCAAAGATGATATTGAAATTAAACTTCAAATAATGTACTTACCTCATAAAAAGGGAGGAACATATAGTTCCGGGTGTTATTTTTAAATACACATACATAAGTGGAATATTTTCTTAAATTTATTTACTTAATCATTCATTGTTGATTAAAAAAAAGAATGTTATACACATACAACAATGCAAGATAGAAATCACACTACGCTACGGAATATTTACAATTTTCATTGACCTACATTTGATAGCTTCGCCTGTCAAAGTTACATATTAAAAGTTATTAATCTACTTAGAATCTGTAACTTAAATTCATGTTTAAATTTAAAAAAGAGCTCTTATTGATAAAATTGTTACATAGACCCTTAGATAGTTATATACACACGAAGCAATTGTCTTACATAGTTTAAGTTTTATTTATAAACTTAGGGAAATAATACAAATGCACTTTTGTGTACCTGTATTTTATGGTACACAGCAATGTGTGAAAGTATAAAAAGATTTGGTTGAGAGGTACTTTAATTATTATCCGGAAACCAAAAGTGTGATGGACGAACGAACGAACGGACATGAATATCCCTATATATCCCCGACTCTCGTCGAGCGGGGGTATATAAATCTTCCAGGCTACAACTGTTTAGAAAAACATATCATATTAAAATGCTTCTTCTAAAAACACTTGCAATTTTAATGAAGAACAAAATCTTGACATGATTATGTAAAACATTCTGTGGTTTTTGAATGGTATTGTGTATACTATGTGTAATAAGTGAACAGATGATCATTAAAGATATCCACACCTCATGATAATCTTTCAATAATTTATTATCTATGATTTGAATATTACATAAGAGATGTATATGTCTTGAAAATCTATTCAGAATACCAAAATATCAATCTAACATGAATATTAACAAGAAACTATATAAAAAAAAATCTTCCACAAAAACATGATCTATGTAATTTTAAGTAAAATTATTTTTCACCACAAATTCAAAATAAACTAGCTAGTTACATACACATATATCAAATAAATGCATAGTTCAAATTATTTGCTCAAATATGTTTTATTCATCTAAAATTTAAAAGAAAGGGATTAATGATTAACTAAAATAAAGGGTATCACCCAAGTAATACACCAACATATGTTGCTGAAATATTGAAATGATTGTTTTTTTCAAATATCACAAACAAGTGTAATGACAAACAATAGACATAGATGACTGCTATGTACCCGCCATGATATAGCTGAACTATTGCTGAAAGTGGGGTTAAACACCATAAACCTAACCTAAACTGCTATATACCTGCTCTTTAATTAAGGGATAATAGTAGTTGTATCTGTACTTACTTTAGGGGTTAACAAATTGCATTTGAAAATATAAATTTATAATACCCTTGTGTTGCCTCCACTTTTAAAGAAAATACATGGTATTTGTTTAATTGCAAATATAAAATTAACTACTACAAATTTAATTACTAATAAACATAGTCACTTGATGGATTATTCTGTTAAAGAGAACAATATTAGTCTTAATAGATCACTAACTCTACATCGAGTAAAAAGAAAAACAAACAAAACATGTACCACGTGATAAATATACACCAATATATTTTTTTTTTTTTTGGCATTTTAACCTTATCAGAATTATTTCTTATAACCATCTGCATCACAGTGTGCAATGTAAAAACTGATTATTAAAAATAATTTTCTCATATTCTTCAATTCCATCAGCATTTTTATGATCAACATACAAAAATATGTAAAATATCACCAAATGAACTGACTTTGTGATGGATGGGATAAATAATAGTGTGATCAAGTCAAGAGATATCTACCAACTGTTTTATATTTTATTACTGGCCCCGTCATCACCATGTAAATTCCTGTCAAATGGTACACATTTGATGAATTAAAGCTGCCCCTGACAAAATCAAAACATATATATTTATAAACTAGGTACATGGGAATATTGCAATTTTATCACTTTATTATCAAAACATATGCATTTATAAATTAGGTACATGGGATATAGCAAATTTATAGTTTTATTTTTATCTTTCCCCCCAGATTATTTTCTCATCACAAAATATTCTATGTAGACTGCACGAAATATGGGAAATGGATAAGTTAGGTATTGGTTTGACATTATACATTGTTGTTGTGCATGTTGTCTTGAATAATTAAAATAAAACTTAGATTTAAATTGGTATTGTGACATAAACAAAAATATTTGATTTAAAAAAATTCAGAAGATACATGTATAATATGTAATCAATTTTTTTTTAGCGCAAAATTGGAAAAATAGGATCGGACAACTACCCAAATCAATATATACTCAAGAAGGTAACAATTAGCAATTATAAATCAAGGCGGTTCACTGGTTTCTGTCGTCTTGTAGATCGTCTTAAGACCTGCTTCTGATTCTGTTGCAGTTGTCTCTGATTTTGTTGTCTCTGATTTAGTTGTAGTCGTCCCTAATTTTGTTGTCCCTGAATTTGTTCTTGATTTTGTTGCCACTGGATTTGTTGTCCCTGAATTTATTGTAGTCGTTCCTAAATTTTGTTACAGTCGATGTTGGTTTAAAAATCGAATTATTAAATTTCCTGCATTTCCTAAAGTTTGAAGCACATGGAGGATCCCCATTATTCCAATGGCAATATACTGGTTTTATTTGTGAGAGGTTGGATCCATAGAAATCTGGAGAATATATCGAGGACTATCAATAGAAATTGTACACCATTATTATTCTTTGAGAGTGAGCTAACGTCTGCTAAATCCATATCATATTGTTCGTCGATTGTGTTTACTACAACCCTTGCCTTTTTAAAAGATTTGCTAGTTGGCTTTTGAAGACTATAGTCGTCTTGACTTTGAAGCCCTTTTCTAATGGTGTACAGTCCTATATCGTTTATACCTCTGGACTTAATGATGCTATAAAGTTTGGAGGACCTGTATAAGCACCCATGCTAGATAGATCATAGAATAGCTTTTCCAAATATTTATACATTTCTTTTCTTCTTCTTGGAGATAACATGATTTCTACAGGTTTCACTTTTAGTGGTGTCAACTAAACTGAGAGAAACGGTGATGGTATGGCAACTTTAGAGAAAAATAAAGAAAACATGATATGATGATTTTTTACTAATACAAAAGACTTACATTTATGAAAAATATATAACATTCCAAATTAGCAGTTACTGGTTATTATTGACAACAAATATGAGTTCGTTCTGGTTTCAATAGTTTTCATCATCACCTTTTTTTATTGATAAAAGCGGTGATCTAATTGCATCATAAAACTCATCCTTGTTTGGCAGATGCATCTCGCGCCACCCACTGTTTGGTAACAATCTCTCGAACGTGTCTTTCAGTTTTTGTGATATGTCAGTCAACTTGGTTTCATTTTTCCACAAATTTAATACTTTCTGACAGTCAATCTCTTCCATGGCATCATCAAAATAAATGTTTAATCGCTCATTTTTTAACAACATGAAACATGGATGATCAATTCTACATCCATAACAGTGTTTTCGAGTCAAGTCCTCTACTGCTTCTCTCACTTTATGTGCATAGGTGAACATGTATATTTCTACCATCATTCTAATACCATTATCTTCTTGGGTAGCTTGTATGGATTCCATATTGAAATGAATTGTGAAGAATGTTGCTTGCGGTCTGTTTATATAGTATACACATCACGTGTTAAAAATCACGTGACTAACAACATCGAAATATGTCGAAGTTAGGTATTGTATTGGATATCATTTTGACGAACAAACAATTGGGTTCCCATTTCAAATGTTCAATTTCAATACGATGATGATCACTTACATCCCATTATTTTAATGTTACGTCACAGTAAAAACATGTCACTATGTCTCCACGTCCGGTATGGAAGATTTCGTTCGGAGACAGATCCGTAGATTTTTGTTTCATTTGACGAGGCCTATGTTCGAAAGTTTCCTCACGGACCACATAATACATTGTTGATGGATGTGTGGGATTAAAGGTGAATGGGTATCCGAAAATAGTATCGACTTCCATATCAACCATTTTGAAATAAACTAAATATTAAAGATTTATACTGTGATTTTTCACACCGAGCATCGATGAAGCTACCGGCTTCCAACGATAAAACCTTTCTTCCTACTTAATTTGGGTGGGACATCGACCTTTTGTTAGATTGCCGATCGATATTTTCCAACAAATTATAGTACACCTGTCTCGGCCATCTGTTCCCCTTTAAGCCACCTGCTTTCCGCCATATTATACCCTTGTACCCATTCTTAGCTAGGTGGACCTAAGACCCAACTGCTGGAAATGGTACTTAGTAACTACTACCAAGGAAGAGACGAATGTGATTCTGGTTCAGAAATTCTTGACAAACACGAGCCACGTGACATCTTGCATTGTCATGTTGAAAGACGTCATCAAAGTTTTGCTGTTGCAGAAAGGACAGAACGATTGGATCAAGAACATTATCTCTGTTTTTAACGGCATTCAGTGTTCCTTGAACAACTTTGAGCTGAGTGCGACCATCAAAGCAAATTCCAGCCCAGAGTATAACACTTCCGCCTCCACAGCGATTGGACTTGTACACACACTGGTCCGTAAAACGTTCCCCACGCCGCCTGTGGTACACACGATAACGTCCATCGCTAAAACGAAGCGAAAATCGGGATTCATTACTAAACATGATGTGTTGACAGCTGTGAAGCCTCCAACGACGTTGTGCACGCTAGTCTCGCGGTCCTATGGCGTTGTTGAAGGATAGGTCCTACCCCTATGCCTAGCTCGGAGTCCAGATTCGCGTAGTCTTCTGTGAACACTCTGACCTGAAATTCGGACGTGTGCTAGATCAGGTGTTCTACAGGCAGTGACTTGATTCATCATCATACAGTTCCCAAGGTGATTAAGGCGTAAATATCTGTCTTGACGTTGTGACGTCACACGCGGCCTGCCATTCGTTCTACCTGTTTGTCGAAGACGAATCATTAGCCTTGAAATGGTTATTCTAGACACATTAAAGTGGTCTGCAACGTCCTGGAGAGTCATTCCAGCATGAACCATACCCACCGCTCGCTCATGGGCATTTTAGCGAAGCCGTGGCATCGACGTTCTTGTGAAAATTCAAATTTTCGGAATGGCAAATTGTTTACTTTTGTTGACAGCACAATTAATGACCGCTGGTGTTTTAAATGCCTAATTCGATCATCGCAAGCTCAATCGTGGCACGGACAATTTAGTTTCTGGAATTTTTCCATAACGGAACAGGATGTTAGTGTATGCTTTGTGAGGATAAATGCGTTTCACGCAAATATTGATGTAAATGATTATAAAGAATTGTTTTGGTTTTAACATAACAATATATTTCAAAAAAATCTTTGTATCGTTTCTTTTGTTGACTAGCATATATGTATGTGAAATCATACATGTTATTACTGTATTATAACGTTGTGTGCGGAAAAAAGTTACAAGCAAATGGCTTCATATTATATAAGTACTTTTTCGCAATATTGTATTAGAACAGCTTCAAGGAGAATACAACATAACAGTATTTCTTTTGATTTATAATAGAACTGTTGAAAACACAACTATGGCTTCTTTCAAGAAGTTACTTATACTATACACAAGACAACTTCTTTGTCACGCAGAGTAAATATGATATGCATAAAATTTAAGATTAGCGCGATTTTGTCACTGTTTATGCCGATAAAACGAGTTTTATCTCTTACATTATATACCAGTTCCTGCACCAAGGAAAGTGAGGGCCATGTATATGGTCGTTAGAAGTAGATTGTGTATATATTATAATCTACGATATTACGATTATATTTTGGAACTGTTACCGGGTCATTCTTTGACTTGGGCACCAAAGCGCATTCTGTTTTCTCAGACTTCGAAAGTAGTTGAATCAAATTGTGACCAAGGCTGCTTAACAGAACTAACCTTTATTTTTCTAAATATTTATACATCAGTAGTTGATACTTAGACAACGAAATTTTAATTAGTTTTCACATGGATACCAGCCTTAATGGTTATATCCGCAACATACCAAAAATGTTGGATCAAAGCTTGATGGAACGAAAATTGAGTTTTCATTTTCAGTTATAAACAGGATTTGAACAACTTTACAATATGGTAAATTAAACCTTTAGAATAATGTCGCAAACCATCGATATTTTCTAATCAGTTTCAACAGACATTTTCTTCCGATCGTAATTCTAAACCATGAATGAACGTCTAACTGCATATATAGTTATACTGAAATACCCATTTAATACTTGAAACAAATTAATTAACATGATGGGATTTTTTTTATTTTACATTAAAACTACAAGATATGTGTTTAAATATACAATTATAGTGTGTTACGGTGAGGGCAGTAGGTTGCGGAAACTACATTAATGTTAGGGTATTAACAAAATGGAGTCAATGCAAAAAGGTCGCATAATCAATTTAATATACTACAAAACTGACAAAACACATGTCTTTATTTGTGCATTTCGTAATGAAGCCGTCATTACCGTAACGACAAATATAATTACCGCAACAAATATATGCGGTAATGACTTGTTCCGGTATTGACATTTTGTTGATTTTTGATGAGATATCGGGGGTTCACAAGTATAAAAGGCGTCTATCTTTGGCCATTGTTCTTAAAATCGTTGCATATGTATTATTTTTGTAAAAATTCTGATAAAATGTAAAGTTGTTTTACTGCATATGATAATGACTTACAACGTTAGTGGTAATAGGCACTGACTGCATAGGTAGTTGTATATCCACCTATCATACCATCACGACTACGATGGTCCTCTCAAAAATAGTAAATAATCATGTCCACGTGTTTAATATAAACCAATGATATTCATGGAAGTAACTGAACATGTTAGTGTATTGAATGACTACGTAGGACATAGCACTAAATAACAGAGTAAATATTTACAAGACAAACCCACATATCTGAATTTAAGCGTCGCATTGTCTCCTCACAATAAAGTTAGTTTTCTTCATGTATTCAAAATGGAGGAAATATATCCATCTTTCTTATTCAAAACATTTCACAACCCACCCTCGCCTCATTAGTCAAATGTGTAATATATTCAATAATAATGATCTGCCAAGATTTTCACTACGGTAATCAATCGATCTTAAATTACCACTAAGGGTGATAGTCTGGCTTTCGATCATTATCACTCCGATGACAAATCATGCGGCTGTGAAACATTTAACTCGAAATGAGGGCTTTAGGGGACGCTCCCAGCACTGGTAATTATTTGGAACTGCAAGTCTCTTCAGACTCAAAATTAGAATAGTTTAAAAGACGAGGAACATTATATTTTTTTTTTTATTAAAATCAAAAACAAAAACAAGAAAAAACATGTTAAATATTGACATTACCAATAAAGCGAATGTTTGACACAATATATATAATTGAAATAACTTTGGAGGGTGTCCAGTCAATGCTGATATCAACTTATTGTGCCATGATCCACTAATAAACGATCATATCCATGGATTGTATCTCATCACACAAATAGCTTTAATCGATACATAATATTGAAGTATATTAAATGCAATACGTCTTGGTTACGTGTTAAGAAATATCTCGAATATATTAACCGAATATACCATATATGGATGACAGAATATTACATTTGTTATCACAAAGAACTATTGTACAATAAGTAATATGATATAATTTCTGATACTTAACGATGAGATGATATGCATAATGTTCTCGATGGAACCACAAATGGTAGAAACATGATTTCATTTTCAGACAGTGTGGGTCGATTTCATCTGATAGACGCGACCATTGTCAATGTTACTACATAATTTACCATTATCATTACATCTACATTCTATTAGTGTTTTGTACTTTGAGAATGCTCTGCTTGTAAACAACGATAATGTACAATATTTTGTTAGGAGTGGTCGTTGGCGGCCCAACGTACTGAACACGCCCATTTACTCCTATAGGTCTATCCTAGTGCAACATGCTGTACCACAAGTGACATCGTGGTGACGATTGTACGGTAGCTGCATTGAAATATACCGCATGCAATAAATGCGTATCACCATTAATGTTACAGGTTCAATTCCCGTCCCTGGTGAGGTATGGCTGACACAAATTTTATATTAAAAGGTTTGTAAGAGTTTTGTGGCAGGTCGATTGCTTTATCCTTGTATTCTTTTTTGTTTTCCTTAATCAATAAAACTGAAATACACCATAATGTTTTTAAATAAACAAAGGAAAAGTACATATGTCGTCTATGTATGATATGTATAAAATCTGTCATATATATGAACGCATCTTTGCTTGGATGCAAATATTATATATAATTTGTGGAAACAATATACTAGAAATACACTACAATACTGAATCTTACACACCGCTTCACAATGTGTCTTACAATACTGAATCTTACACACCGCTTCACAATATGTCTTACAATACTGAATCTTATACACCGCTTCACAATGTGCCTTACAATACTGAATCTTACACACTGCTTCACAATGTGCATTACAATACTGAATCTTACACACCGCTTCACAATGTGTCTTACAATGCTGAATCTTACACACCGCTTTACAATGTGTTTTCCAATATTGAATCTTACACACCGCTTCGCAATGTGCCTTACAATACTGAATCTTACACATCGCTTCACAACGTGCCTTACAATACTGAATCTTACACACCGCTTCACAATGTATCTCACAATGCTGAATCTTACACATCGCTTTACATTGTGTCTTACAATACTGAATCATATACACCGCTTCACAATGTGCCTGACATCTCATCACTTATTAAAGGAACGGGAGATTCTAATAGGTTAAGTTGCCCAATACTCTTAATCATTAGTGCATGAATAAACACAAACGTTCATACACATATTGATGAATATGTTATCATTGATAATACTAAAAGGTAAACAATCATAAGACATAATAAACGATCTCAACTACTACAACTTATTAGAAGTATAACTCTTTAAACAGAGTTTGGAGATATCAAAAGGGGGGTAAATAATAGCTGTAAATAACAAAAAATCCAATGACCACAAGAACAAAGGGGGAAACGACAACCAATGATCTACAAAACACTACACAGAAACCAAAGATAAAACGAGCATGCGAATCCCACAGACAACCGGGAGCGAACTATGTTGCCTCGGAATTGTAAGCTGTTCCCACACCACTATTGACATATTTCATGTTATTGCTAAAAGAACAGTTGAAGATACCAAAATGGGCAATCAGCAGCCGTAAATTGAAAAAAGGTCAGAGAATACAATGGACACAAGCAAAAGGATAAACAGACCTAAACAAATCTAAAATAACACTACACAGAAAGCTAAAATTTGAAGAATACAATGACAATAGGGAATTAACTCATATTCCTCAGAAAGATAAGCAGTTCCTACTTCACTAGTGGCACGTTTCATGTTATTGATAAGCTATTACAATTATAATGTACACTTGTATTAAAGAATATCCAAATAAACAGTTTGTATATTTTCGCTATATATCATTTGAGATCAACTGTTAACGTCTGTTATCATGCATTTACATCAATGGAATTCAGTTCTATATGTTCCTTGATACACTGGTAGCAATATTCATATTGATCCTGAAGAAAAAAAGACGATGAATTTATAGTTATTAACGTATATGTTAGCAGAAACAATTGAAAAGTAAGAATACTTCTATTTGTAGGAGAGTAATATAATATATACCCTATTTTGCCTTGTAAAACACATCTGATTAATAGTTGTACATTCTTCCACTTTCAACTAAATGTATTGTATATATGATCATCTCGTATATAAAGGTCTGAATATTCAGTCCAACAGTGTTCAGAGTTATATTTTTTCAGCTGACAATTTTTTTTTCTTTTTTTTTATAATTCTGTTCTTCCCTTGCATATACATAGCGATAAATACGAATTGCAAGGACAAGCACAACATCCTGAAAACAAAATTAAACAAAACAATATACAATGATAACAAAAGAAACAAATATAAAAAATAAAATCAATTATTCAAGTATATTGACAAACTTACAAAATTTGGAAAGAATTGCGGTCTTCGTATTTGTATTCTTCTGACCATCTGGAATATGTCTACTTCGTCATCAATTTCTATCTTCTGTAAAACCAGACTGAGAGCAACAAAGACACCACTTCTTTTACATCCATCCCTTATAAACAAAAACATATATCTGACCATAAATTGATACGTCTTTCCATAAATCTTTAGCTTAACAAATGTTGATCATTTTATGAACTGAAATCATTCTCTTCTGAAATAAGCATGAACATAAATTCCGATGCAAATCCGCCACAGAACTTTGGTGATATGCAAATTTGATGAAGAGTGTCTCATGCACAAATCTTCAAGACATACTTCGTGATACACTGTACCTAGTTTAATAATCGGCTACGTACTATGACTATGTGTTATAACAATTGGAATCTGTATTCGTATATTTATTTTAACTTAAAAAAATAATTCTTTGTTAATGTTGTAATTTATAAACTAAAATTTATGAAACATTGCTAACAGATAAATAAAACAAATCACATAATTGAGACAATATATTGATATGTTAAGAGCTTGTCTATGAGAAAACCATGCAAAATTTAAAATTTCGTCCAGAAGCAACGTTCGAAAATCAGATTTATCTCATATGTGTCCTGAAGGGTAACATGTAGGGACTCCATCAATAGCCATTTATATTTGTAGAACAAATTCAACTACCAGATAAAGCATATTCAAGTGTAAAATTGCTCTCTTTGAATACCACCGTATTGTCGATTGAAGAGGCAAATAATGTAGTTTTTATGCTTTAGAGGCAACTGTGACATCTAAACAACCTTTTAAAGTCAATTTAATCATTAAAGAATACAAGTTGGTATCGTGTCAACTTTCCAAATAAGGAGAGGTAAAAAGGGAATGATCTGGTATGGTGTTCCAAAAAGTTAATAACTTGTAAGGTAACGCCTAAATTTGTTTCTTTTTGATATTTTTATAACAGACAGGGATACAATATTCAGTATGTGGAAGGTTTTGCTTTGCAAATGAGTATTATAGTACTTTTTGAACACATGAACAGTGGTGATTTTAAAGACGAAAGTGGGAATATTTCTGAGTGATAGTAGGATTATTTCTGAAAATAATCCACCAATACTGATTGGAACTCACATATTTACATTGAATAAATTACATAAAAATACTTGATAAATAATATCTGTGTTGTAGTTGGTGCAAATATAATAAAAGGGGTGAAAAGTGGCCGTAAGAAACTCCTTTTTCAACTACCAGAGTAAAATATCCCTATAATCACCAACATATTCTTCATGTTATGCACCACATATACACTTTCCTCTCTAATTATGCAAACTGGTACCTACACTGCATTAGCTTTAGTCTTAATTAACAAATTATTGCAAAATTTAAACAAAACATCACTAAAATACCCTTCATGGTGCCACATTTTTTACTTAGTTACCTCCCCTGAAATACTCTTCAATGTTTATATTGGAAATGCATGCTTGAATGAAAGGCGGTAAATATGTCATTTCTGATGACCAAGGTTGACTTAAATGTGCTTTTTAGTATAAATCAGAGTGTGTCCCATCACAAAATTATGCTTCTACTGCCATATGTGTCCCAGTTGTCCAATGTGACAAGCCAACTCAAAGACATTTGCGGCCTCGGTGCCTAACTTCTTTTGATGATCATGATGACATGTGGTATTGACCTTCCCAGAAGGTCTTCTTATTTTATATAGAAGTGGAATATTTGCAATATACACTTCTATAGTAAATTGTCAAACATGTCCAAGACATAGAGATGATTTGGGAGTCTATTGGAGGACCTACCGAACTCCATATTGTCCTGCTAAGACTAGTAAGAGTTATGCGAAATGTTCAAGACTAAGAGACATTCAGGCATCAACATGTACAGATTTTTGGCTGATATCCATAACATTTCTTACAGTTGCAGCAGGTAGAAATCTTATCGATTGTTAATCTATATATATATATTTTAAAAATGAAACGGATCTAGATCTAGATCTAGATCTACATAAAAACATTAAAAAAAATTAATAACTTCAAAATGATTCTTGATTTGCTTATCATTCCCCTAGGCCCTTTGCCTTTACTGAATATTAAAATTGAAGGGAGTTACTACAACCACACAGAAATGTAAATGTACACAGGACTTGCAGTACAAACTTTTACATGATTTACATATTGATAATAACAATAAAGAAAATACATCGCCAGACTAGCTGTAAGTTTGCAACAACAAGTAAAGCTCCATACTAAGCCAACATTTTTCGAAATATTATTATGAAGTAATAACTGAGCCGTTTTATCATCTTGGTAGATGCATGGTAGGTTATTACTGAGCAGATTTTGATGAGGTTTATTTCATTAAATTCTGTATAAATCTAGCTCTCACTTTAGTATCAGTTGTTTTGATCCAGCTATTATGTTTTTCAAGATATAAGGAACCAAATGGGGGATTATTGTTTGAAATACCAAATAGAACTATAGAGATAACTACCCATGAACCATAACCATATATATTCTGAAAGCAGTTGATATTATATCCAAACAAGAAGGTCATGTCTGCCCTACCAGCCCCATAACCCCCCCCCCCCTTCCACCACAAATAAATCAACAAGCAAACAAACGAAAAATATACAAATATGGTACAACCTTGCGGTACCAGCAATAACATTTCTTGAAATATTTGGGAGTCCAGCACATTAATTATCGAATGTCTTTCGGTGTCCGGCTTATTAGCGTGTTAATCGACTCTGTGTTTACACTTGCCTCAATGTTCCGAGTTGACTTGTTGCTGTTTCATTATTCTGTGCTATGCGAAGCTGTTTATTAAAAAGAAGCTTTCCTTATTATGTACGATAAAGAGAACTTGATGTGGAATTCAATAATTGCTACCACTGTCAGATGGATTGCAATAAATGATTTAATATTGTATTTTTGTTCTTCAGATTCTGACATTCAGTAGTCATCGCAATCTATAGAGGTATTTTCCCAGAGAACCCAAATACTCTGACTGAGAGGAAGACAATATGGCCCAAAAAGAAATATTTAATTCTGCAATGAAAGCATTTTCCACACATCTACCAACGCTGAATTCACATATTAGTTTGCTTTGGGAAAGTCTATCTTAAAGTTCAATGTCATATTATTCGAAAATGATAACAGAAGCTTTTCAAATTGTTCTGAAATATGTTGCACCAGGTCAAGAAAACATAGTTATACAGAATGTTTGTAAGAAGTTGTCATTTGCATCTAATGATTCTGAGGAAAAACTTGACACAATGACTGAAGCACTGAATGAAGCTTATCAACAGCAGTTCCGAATTTTGTTTCTATTTGCACACTAACTCACAAAGGAAAAATTACTGAAATCAGTACCAGGACTGATTGCTTAAAATTGATGCAGAATGAAAACATCTCCTTGTCAGTTCAATTCTTTCAGTATTGTTCTGTGGATTTTATGAATTATTACACAATGAATGTTCATCATATGTAGATGCCCATGAATTAATTTGATTATAAATGGAGAATTTTTTATTTTGTTGTTATGTGAAGAAAACATTAATTTTTCTATTGAAGTATCAGCAAATTATCTCCCTTTGATTATATGAAATTTTGTTAAATCTAGAAATTATATTTATTCACTCAAACAATCATTGTTATTTTATGTACATGTCAAGAATGTATATTTATCATTGAACATGTTGAATATGTCATTTTCAAAGCATTTTTATATTTTTGCAAGGATTTCAGAGATCACTTTGGGCCGTGCAATCGAGCCATAGTCGCGCTAAAATGTGATATAGCCCATTAAACAATTATGTGTGCGCCAGTAGGGCGTAATACCGTCACGTATGGCCCATACAATTGTACATCGTGCGCCGGTAACCGGGATCTGCATACTTATTTTGTTTCGACTGGTTCTTAATTTTTGTTTCATCCGGCGAACGTAATCAGGCGAAAAAGTAAACCAGACGTACAATCATCCGATACTCTCGGTGTTTTTCATACTCGGGTCTCGATTATAACGAAAACTGTCGAATGACAACAAAATGCCTCCCAAAAAGACAATATCTGAAAAAAACCACCGAAAATATAATTTTTCACGACGTCAGAGAAGGAAAATCCTTGGTCAGAAGACGGACACAGGTACAACGACAGAGGCGAATGAGCCTTTTGAGGTCGATGATGACGTATCACACGAAGCCAGCGAAAACAAGGAACAAGGAGAGTTTCAGTCCCGTTGGGCCAGTTTATACACGTGGTTAACATACGACAAAGATAAAGGCAAAATGTATTGCAGTAAATACATTAGCATTGGAGCAAACAATACTATGACAGCTGCCTGGTTGCGATAATTTTAAAACATCATCACTCACTATAGGGATGCAACTAGTGCAAATTACAAGGTTTATTGCCTCTAGAAATGCTCAGAATTGCTTAAATTGCTGAAAATCGTTTTCGGGCCGGGGGGACCCCATACCACGGTCTAATGGCCCATCATCTTCAAAAGCTAGGGTGATCTCAGGGATTTTGCTAGGACAATCCTGGCCATACTCCCGCACTACCAAAATCATATGTATTGGCATTTTAAGGATATTGGTATATTTCAAGTAGTCATTTTATTTTGTGCAAAGTCCTAAATCAAACATCAGTTGCAAATTGTACACCTTTGGCATAATTCGACAGTAATATATGTATGAGTAAAGATTGCGTTTTTTCTCTCAAATTATGCAATATTACAAAAAGGGGGGATTTTGATAGCTCATATTGTAGATGATATTCAAAAGCAAAGTAAAACATTGTATATGCTATATATTTAGTCTAAGAATAATGAATATTGCTTAACAACCAAAATAAAACAAATTAAAGTGTTACCTTAGTATATATAGCCATCAGAACATAGCCTATTTTTGCAAATTATTAAATATTACAAAAAGGGGGGTTTCGGTAGCTCATATTGCAGATGCTATTCAAAAGTAAAGCAAAACATTTTATCTGCTATATATTTAGTCTCAGAATATTGCTCAACAACCTAAATAAAACAAATTCAAGTGCTACCTTAGTAGATATAGCCATCAGAACATAGCCTATTTTTGCAAATTAGGAAATATTGCAAAAAGAGGGGATTTCGATAGCTCATATTGCAGATGATATTCAAAAATAAAGCAAAACAATTTATCTGCTATATATTTAGTCTAAGAATATTGCTCAACAACCAAAATAAAGCAACTTAAAGTGTTACCTTAGTAGATATAGCCATCAGAACATAACCTATTTTTGCAAATTACGAAATATTAAAAAGGGGGGTTTCTGTAGCTCATATTGCAGATGATATTCAAAAACAAAGCAAAACATTTATCTGCTATATATTTAGTCTATGATTATTGCTCAACAACCAAAATAAAACAAATTAAACTGTTACCTTCAGAGATATAGCCCTAAGAACATAGCCTATTTTTGCATATTAGGAAATATTACAAAAAGGGGGGGGGGGTTCGGTAGCTCATATTGCAGATCATATTCAAAAACAAAGGAACACATTTTATCTGCTATATGTTTATTCTATGATTATTGCTCAACAACCATAATAAAATAAATTAAACTGTTATCTTCAGAGATATAGCCCTCAGAACATAGCCTATTTTTGCATATTAGGCAATATTACAAAAAAAAGGGGGGGGGGGGGTTCGGTAGCCCATATTACAGATGACATTCAAAAGTAAAGCAAAACGTTTTATCTGCTATATATTTAGTCTGAGAATATTGCTTAACAACCTAAATAAAACAAATTCAAGTGTTACCTTAGTAGATATAGCCATCAGAACATAGCCTATTTTTGCAAATTAGGAAATATTAAAAAGGGGGGTTTCAGTAGCTCATATTGCAGATGATATTCAAAAGCAAAGTAAAACATTGTATATGCTATATATTTAGTCTAAGAATAATCAATATTGCTTAACAACCAAAATAAAACAAATTAAAGTGTTACCTTAGTATATATAGCCATCAGAACATAGCCTATTTTTGCAAATTAGGAAATATTGCAAAAAGAGTGGATTTCGATAGCTCATATTGCAGATGATATTCAAAAATAAAGCAAAACAATTTATCTGCTATATATTTAGTCTAAGAATATTGCTCAACAACCAAAATAAAGCAACTTAAAGTGTTACCTTAGTAGATATAGCCATCAGAACATAGCCTATTTTTGTAAATTAGGAAATATTAAAAAAAGGGGGGTTTCTGTAGCTCATATTGCAGATGATATTCAAAAACAAAGCAAAACATTTATCTGCTATATATTTAGTCTATGATTATTGCTCAACAACCAAAATAAAACAAATTAAACTGTTACCTTCAGAGATATAGCCCTAAGAACATAGCCTATATTTGCATATTAGGAAATATTACAAAAAGGGGGGGTGGGGTTCGGTAGCTCATATTGCAGATGATATTCAAAAACAAAGGAACACATTTTATCTGCTATATATTTATTCTATGATTATTGCTCAACAACCATAATAAAATAAATTAAACTGTTATCTTCAGAGATATAGCCCTCAGAGCATAGCCTATTTTTGCATATTAGGCAATATTACAAAAAGGGGGGGGGGGGTTCGGTAGCCCATATTACAGATGACATTCAAAAGTAAAGCAAAACGTTTTATCTGCTATATATTTAGTCTGAGAATATTGCTTAACAACCTATATAAAACAAATTCAAGTGTTACCTTAGTAGATATAGCCATCAGAACATAGCCTATTTTTGCAAATTAGGAAATATTAAAAAGGGGGGTTTCAGTAGCTCATATTGCAGATGATATTCAAAAGCAAAGCAAAACATTTTATCTGCTATTTATTTAGTCTCAGAATATTGCCTAACAACCAAAATAAAACAAATTAAAGTGTTACCTTAGTAGATATAACCCTCAGAATATAGCCTATTTTTGCAAATTAGGCAATATTGCAAAAGAGGGGATTTCGATAGCTCATATTGCAGATGATATTCAAAAGCAAAGCAAAACATTTCATCTGCTATATATTTATTCTAATGATATTGCTTAACAACCAAAATAAAACAACTTAAAATGTTACCTTCAGAGATATAGCCCTTAGAACATAGGCTATTTTTGCAATATTTGCAAATTTTGAAATTTGCCATATTTTCGGAGTTATCTGTCCTTGGATGATAAAGAAATAGGTCCATTTAAGTATTGACCATATACAGTTCCTTATGCATATATTTCATTACCACTAAGGTTTAATTAATGATGTTGTGTTATAAGTAATAAAATATGTTTCAAAACTGACCTTTTTTGGCTAGTTTCTTGTCATATTAATGGCAAAATTGTAGAAATATAGGTGGCGCCTCCTATGGTCATGATATTCGAAAATTTTATAAAATGTTGATGCATTTGTAAATGTTGTGTGGTGGTTTACCCACCAACAAATTTTGAAAAGGATTGGCCAACCTTGACTGTTTTGCATGGTTTTCTCATATACAAGCTCTTAATAGTAGACACACAGGAAGGTTGCTACAAAACAGTTTAAATGAAGACACACCCCATTTTGCTATTATCTACTAAAATTATTTATTTGCTCCACATTCATCATGATCAGCAAAACAAATAATTAATATCTCGAATACCACTTATATTATGTAAAGAATAACGAACTGAAAGACGCACATGACATGCATATATTCTGTGGAGTTAATAGAACAAAATAAAATCTCCTGAAATTTATTTCGCAATTGATTCTCTCATTTTATTTATCATAAAGTGGGATTCGTGTTGCCCGATCTTTAGTTTTCTGTGTAGTGTTAGGTAGATCAATGTTTGCCGTTTTTTCTTTTTCGTTTTGTCATTGTATTGTCTGTCCTTCGATGTACGGATTCTGATTACCCGTTTGGTATCTTCAAGCTTGTCTTATTTTATGAAAGATGCATGCAATATTTATTGTATTTGTATGTATCTAAATAACCAGACTTACTGACAAACGACTGTAACTGAACCAGGATGATCGTCTCGCCAGGAGGAAACATTGTTTATAAGGCCTAGCATGCATTCCGCAGACGACGGTTCATTCTCTGTAGTCCATTCATTCATAGATACTACACGTACGGTTTTATTCCCGTTTGTCTCCTACATCACATAAGTAACATATTATGTAGATGGCAACATGTTACATTTGCTTTACTCAAGATACATAATTCTTTACATTTTCATAGTGATATCTCGTTGTATCAACAACTCGCGGGTGTAATACGTGTTGTTCTACACGGACATACCATCCTGATTTCGAGCAAGGTTTTGAGGGGAAGCAGTAATTACAAATTTTATAGTCTTTAGTTTGATCGGAACAGGACCAATCCCACGACATAGCGCACGCAAAGGGAGTACGCTAACCATTACAGCTAGGTAAAGACTGTTCACGGACGACGCAATGAGCAGCAGCTGCGCTCAACTGTCACTACGCAATCGACGGGCTCGAAGGAATTTGTCACGTTACCATCTCCGTTGGAATATTCGTAATTGGAAAGGAGTCCATTGGTCAGACGAGAGTCGTTTTTAACTGCTCTGCAAGGATGGTCGTATTTAAGGTTGGCGGCATAAGAACACCAAATGTCATGACAGATGACAGGAACGTGATGGATAGAACTGCGTTCGGTGACGGTGGTGTAACTGGGGTGTTTTTTCTTTTAATTGTAAGTTAGACTTACAAATCTTACAAGGTAACATCAATGGCGTTGTGTACGGCGACAATGCACTCGTTGTACCGCATTTTGATAATCAATCATTGACTGACAGGCAGATTTGTATGGACGATATCGTCAGACCGCACATAGCTCGCATTGCAAGAACATTCAGGCAGCAAGTGGCGATTGACACATTTGAGTCCCCTGGTATTAACCCATGCGAGCACGAATGGGTCTTTATTGGCAGTAAAGTGAACCACCATAATCCACAATGTCAAAATACTGCTGAATTAACAAACGCAATTCTGGAAGAATGGCGGCGATTCCAACAAGAGAGACTTTGTCGCTTAGTTCTTGGAATGAATAGGGATGTGTCAGCTTTGGCTTTTGCTATATTTGCTACTGATTAAATGTGTGCGATAAGGCTTCTACATACATTCATTTGAAAGTTCTGAAAAAATTATGACTCGTTCATTTTCGTATATTGTTGAAAAACAATAACAAAATACAACTCTTTTTGAAGTTTTAAAATATTTTGTGTTATCCTCCACTTTGCTTCTCAATTGGTATTTTTCGCAAATATCCCTCACTAACAGGATATATTGGTATAGTAAACAATTAATATCAAAACCTACCATGTGATTCAACGTTATATCCAATGGAAATGACGAAGTTTCTGAACTGTGACTTATGTTGAATTTGTCGTAGTGAAATACATCACCATGCTTTGGCCAGAGACGGACCTTCTGAAATAATGTAATTTATGTTCGACATGTAAATTAAAATTATTTATTAATCAAGACAAACAAGAAATTATTACGATTAAACTTTTTTTAAATTGTGTGCGATCGAGCATCATTGATGAACTTAATTAAATTAGACTAGGGGACAGTGTCACTTCAAATATATTGTTAATCATTACATACGTTTAATAGGTGACAACCAAGAAGCATTGCATCATATTTTAAACAGGTACTATGTGTTCATCGTACCACATGTTCATTCAGCAATCAACTTAATTTGCATGGACATATTTCATTAATATAGTATATACATGTACAATCCCGTTTTGCTAAGACTTTCTGTACTCCTCGTTGTTTCCACAACATCCATGATCCGGTTTATATTTTGTTATTTTTCTGAAAATTAGTTTCATATAAAAGACCAACATTTGGCTGTACAAACCTTGTATAGTAATTCTAACACAACAACAACAGTAGAGTTAGTATCATACACCATTGTCCAGAAGTCAACAACTGTATTGTGTAGTGGGTACTGAGTCACAATGATATTTCTCTTCCCAACACATTCCTGCCAATTAAAAGTACCATTAATAGATTGATACAAAAACAAAGAAAGTACTACAAATAAAAGACAATTACAAATAATTACAGATTATGTTGGCTATTTTCATCACTTTGACTTGAAAAACAGATATTACCAAAACAAATATTACTCTACCGTAAATACACTAAAACCAAACCAATATAATACAGATATAACGGATTACATTTCAATTGCGCAAAATATTCAAAAATACATCTGAATTATCAAATATATAATGATTCATATTCACATCAAACAAAATCCCAAAAATAAAAATTGCTGCGACCATGACAAACATTTCATCGTAAGACATTCCACTTTGAAAATAACACACACAAATAAAATCCAAACTATATCCCGTGTTACTTGTGGCATCACAATATCTTCTGGTATACCCAATCCAGTTATCACATTCATCGCTTGTTATCTTATTCTTGTCATGAATATTTCTGAAGTAAAGAACATTTGATTTATTGATTGATTGATGTTTAACGCCAACTGATAATTTGAAGGTAAGCAAAATAAAACAATTGTGATAACCTAGCAGTTTCTTCCTTTACTGAGTACGATTCAAATATGTTAATTGCAAGATTCGTTCTCAATATTGTCCAAATCGTTTTTATGTGGAATCATATATAAATAATGTTGTAAATATGTGTATTTGCAATTTTATTTACACTTACAGGAATAATAACAGCATTGATGTAGTCATTTCTTGATTTTTCATGTGACATCAGGGATGGTCTGTAACTCTCATCTAAGAATAAAATGAATAATGTTACCAGCTAAATAAATTATTTTGTGTAAAAAATAAACCGATACATAATAATTGTCAATAGTAAGATACCCATAACCAAAAGAAAAATCCTTATATTTCAAACATAATCAACTTCAAATACGACTCAAATGGTAGCCCGTGATGTAATCCTTAATTAAATATTACAAAAAAGCATCTGTTAAATCATCATCAACCGAATCGGTGGTGTAATGGTGAGAGTGCGTGTGGTAAGTCATGAGTTCGAGCCCCGATCGGGCCACTCTAAAGACATTGGTATTTGTTGCTTCTCATGAAGCATTAAGGAGAAAGGGCAAAGATTGATAGGTTAGGAATCAGAATAATGTGTCTGAATGTGAGGACATGTCTATCCGTGAACTTTTAGTTTCAGTGAGCTAGTACTATAAAATAAAATACGACTGATCGTGTTGGTCTAGTACAAAGCGCACATCATCATCATCGCATTGAAAAGCTACTTTTTCTTGCCATGGTATAGCGGAAGAATTACTGAATTGGTGCTAAGCAGCAATCAATCACTCAATCATCACTATGATGTAGTTTGACACCAATTGGTTTTTGTTTATCCACAACTAGAATGATTGTGCTACAATTAATGATCAAGCGTTACCATCATTATCACTAAACAGACACATTTTGAAAAGAAAAGCGATAAAAAAATCAACAAAAGAATCAACCTCACGAATTATTCAATTTATTTGCAAATATCTGTATCATATAACAATGAATTCAAACTAACTTGTAGATGCAAGCATGACAATGACAACCACATATATTTAACGTAAGTATGTATGTTCGTACAATATTGACGATCAAAATCCTTTAATGTCTTAATGTGAGTATTTTTCATGATTAGTTATTATGTTGGCTCAACAACCGTCTTAACGAAACATTGATGCGTTGAATGGTGTCTTTTAATATTGTGGTATGTGACATACTGCAGACAAACAACAGTAACATGTGTTTCTCTGGAAGCACACAGCTGTCAGAACAATTCACCAGGAGAAGCTAGGTTCTATCACTAAGCAACAGGGATCTCCAAAAAAAAAGATTCATTCAAGTGAACTAATGTAATAATGCTATATCGTTTTGATGTGTCGTTAATCTATTCTTGTTTAAGTCATTTGATTGTTTTGTTTCACGATATTGCGAACAATTTCTAACTTAAGGGCAACCACATTGAGCTATTGAATGTGTTTAGAGCGGCCAAAAAGTGTTTGCTTCAAAATGATGTGAAAAATAATAAGAACAAACAATATTGCTATTTGCTGAGGGATTAAGCCAACCAGAAAAATGCTACCCTAAATACCACTGATTACCAACACATCAAAGAGTGAATTATATATTACAATAAACATGACGTACGTGGTAAAATATTTTGGAAAACATTTTTGATGATGTTTACTCTCGACCTTCCTTCCCGAAAGAATTTATCTGGATACCTTGGTTTCATGTTTTTCAATTTCTGCAAATAAGGAACAATATATATTATTAGATAAATAGCTCTGCTAAATATATCTGACACAAATACAAGCAACATTAATTGAAGTCAATACTGAGTAAAACTGAAGCACACTTTCCAAGTATTATTTAATTTCCGTATTTACACCAAAACAAAAAACACACAAAAAACCCAGACAGAAATGAGAAAACAAAACTAGAGGCTCAATTCACTGGTACAAAATTGAATCTTCATATCACAATGAAAATCAGAAGATTTTAACATTATTTTCCCATTACATCCAATATACATAAACCTTCAATGTTGACGGCCAATTTAAATGTTGAACAAGCTAGACCATTAAATGTAAAAAGAAATCAACCAAACCCAAAGTGTGCTAGCAATTTGCACTTTACAGAATTTTTCAGAATTGCTTTATTGATTATTTTGTCAAACTTTCTATTTTTAGTAACATAGGTGGCCATGTTTGATGGAGGTTCGAATCATTAACCATAATACTTAAAGAGGATCATAACTATATATATTATTTCCCTAAAGTTTGGTAGCAATTTACACTTTACAGGATTTATTTTTGTAAATTTTGCATTTCTTGTCAAATGTTCTATTTTCAGTTACGGTGGTGGCCATGATTGATTGTCGCTAAAGTTATCAACCATAATTCTGAAAGGTAATCACAAATGTATCATTTTCCTGAAGTATAAAAGCAATTGTCCCTTTTCAGGATCTTTTAGAATTTGTTTATTGAAATTGTTGTCAAATTTTCTTTTTCTAATAACGGTGGTGACCATGTTTGATGACGGTTCAGATCATCAACCACAATTCTTAAATGTATCATCTCAACGAAGCTTGGAAGCAATTGCATCTTCACTTTTTTTTTCAGGGTGTTTTTAATTGAATTGTGTTGCTGATTTTGTCCCCATGTTCTACTTTTAGTAACGGAAGCCATGTCGATTGGTCGCAGGCACACCATAAACAAGATACCCTGAGGATGATCGTGGCCAAGTTTGGTTCAAATTGGTGCAGTGGCTTCAGAGAAGAAGATTTTTTAGAAAGTTTACAGTGATGGTAATAGCTCACATGGCCTTTTGGCCAGGTAAGCTAAAAACAAAGAAGGAGAAAGAGTGATGTACATTTGTGCAATATGACTTGTCACCTTATAGTACATCTGAATACTTTCTGTATAATTTGAAAATGCGATATTTGATTTTTGTGGTCTTCGTCCATTCGCAATTTTCATATAACTAAAAACATCGCAAACATTTCCGAAATTCCAGTATTATGTATCTATAATGTACATCATAAGTTTTTCAAGCTCATGGATGTACACAGAAAGATATTGGTAATATATTATGCACTTGTAAAGTATTCACCGTCAACACCTAATGTCAATATGATCCTTACACATTAACCCAATTATATCAATAGTTTGGTATTGCAACAATGGCATTTATCACAAGTGACGTAATATATTGTACCTGAAATTCTAGCCATAACAAGGTCTGGTTTTTTGCCATAGATTTATTTTGCTGACTATCTAAATATTCACAGAATTGTTCCTTGTCAATGGCTGTATCCGACACAGTTAACGCTTCTAATAATGCTTCATAGAGAGCTGTATATTGATCCTGAAAATAAATAATGCACTTTGTTTATTTAAACTATTCAAAGAGTATATTATTAATACAGAAACAATGACTGGTATGAAATTGAGAATGATAATTATATGAGACCACACTTAATGGGCACAACAAAGCTTCTGCGATAGCCAATCATTATATGATGATAATTTCTTTCCCCCAGAAGAAAATAAACTGAAAAACAAAAATCCCACACCGTACATGTCAGAACAGTCTGAGAAATCCTACACAATCGACACCCCTAACATATCTTCCAGACAGCTTACCTTATGTGCTTCGATATGGTGCTTCAATATAATGTAGTGCGGTTAAACTAATTGTATTTGTGAAATGACTAGTTTTATTTTCACATGCTAGATTTGATACTTCAGTATTGCATTATATCAATTTCACATATTAGCATTTCGTCCACATTAATGGATACAAAATATTTCCCGATGAGAACAGTCGTGGTTGTTTTCCTCAGGTAAAGCTATATCATGGTGAGATCATGCTTTCTATTGATGAGGTAACAATAATGTTTACAATCCACTACATATTCAACCTGAGATATAGTTCCAAATGAATGTGTTGCCAGTTTTAAAATCGAAAGGGTGCATTCTATAGCGAATCTTACTTTAGTTTGAATCATATTCATTCGATCTTTCCTCATCATTTGAACATACTCCATAATGTCTACATATCCTGTTTTCTGACCATGTTCGTACAAGGCGTCAAGTGCTATGAAGGTTCCCGTTCTGCCAATACCATCACTATGTAGGTAAGTAATACAATAATGAAGCATATATCGTAATATTATATGATTGTCTTTCAAGACGAATACAATAAAACTCCAAAGATATTAATAATGGTATAAATCTATACATTAATAAGTAACATATAAGTAGTTGTGTTACCCTTTGTACGTCAGTGCTAAGGCATGAAGGTAGATAGATGACACAGACCACCAGTCTGGATAAGTGAAATGAAATACCACAATACAAGTGAAGCAAAATATAATAAAACAGCAAATATCAGAGTCAGCAAATATAGGTCAGAATTGGAGATTGTATAAGCACACGGAGCGAGTGAAATATAATCTTAAATACATGAATAACTGTAGCACAATATGAAAGGGTTATCGTCCGTGGCTAAGATTACAGCAAAACAAGCATAGCGATTGCTGTCTATAATGATAGCCTGGAACTGTTTTTTCTAACAAAAATGCAATTATAATCAATACGAAGCTAAACAAATCAATCATGTGTTGATATACACACGAACTTAATAATTAGCTTAGATAATGCGATATCCCCTTTGGTATAAAAACACACCAACATATATTGCAGAAAATGTGTAACATTCTTTCCTGTAGTTATTCCCAAAATTGTCATGGGGCATCCATATTATATTACCATTTTTCATGGTTGTTCGCGAGTACCGGAGTTAACTACCTATTTGTCTATTTGATGAGGTACATGCTGGTCATCTTTGTAGTTTTCTGTGATGTGTATTTCAGTTTGTTTGTCGTCGTTCTGTGCTTCTAGTTTAATGTTGCCCGTGTTTCTGGATTGTACCTTCTCAAACATTTTACAATTGCATTCAAAACTTCATAATTTTCTCATTAGTTTTATACAGCCGCACTGTTCAATTTACATTGACTCACATATTTGTGACGAAACGCATTTAATGTTTATAAATGAACCTACTCTGTCTAATATAATTTTGCAATTGGACAACTCTTGTCCACTACGTAATTGATAACGTTTATTTTTAATTAGTCAGTTACCTGCAGTGAACAACCAATGGACCATTTAGAGTTGCTCTGGCACGTTTCACTTTTCTGTAGAAGCTTACTAGCTTTATTTGATCTGGAACGCCATGATCAGGCCATTGTGTGAAATGGAAATGGTGAACTGTCCTCTCAGTCTTAGTCTGGAAATGTACAAAAAGAAGATGCAGAGTATTTGTCATAGTCATGTGCAAGTTTACAGAAAATGCATACATGTCTTGTGACTAATACTTGTAAGATATATCTTAACATAATGAAGGGTCCGGGTGGCTCAATGAGCTAGGTGGTTGAATTACCTAACAACTCATACAAGCATATCACCAATACGGCGTGGGTTCGCGCCTGGCTTTGTAAATTTCAAAAAATGTGCACTCGACTCGCAGCCGCAAGTGATAAAGTTTACCAGTTGTTTTCAAATGGTCGGTGGTTCTGTCCGGGTACTCTGGCTTCTTCCACAACTTAAGTTGGTCGCCATGATATAGCTGAAATATTGCTAAAAGTGGCGTTAAGCACAATCAAGCAATTAATCTTGACATAATGTGCTGCTAAGCAAACATAATTGTCAAAAAAGTATATTTACAGATTAATTTTAAATCCAAGCTTCTCTGTTTAAAATGAATGTCTTTGCAGTTATTGGCTTAATTGCAAAAATAAAACTTGGTCTTAATGATATAAATACATATACGTTTATCATAGCAGATCATGTTGACTGTTCATTGTCCTAAACATATCGTACTTTTAAAAGTACAATTTATGTGATTATGATGTGTCAAGTTGATTTACTCCGAATTACAATGCTACTATGGCACACAAATTGTACATCTAATTACTAAATCATAATTGTTATTGCTTATACATTTGTGTATATAGTCAGTTAAATAGAGTTATTACCTCTTTATCTAACAGCTTTATCATCCTATATACGTAGACTAAGTGGACTTTTTCCTGCATCATCTGTACTTGTATGTTCCCTACTTCTAATGGTTTCATTGTTGACTCTGGCCAATATTGATGACACTTTACCTATTAATATTTTTTTTCTTTATATAACATATTCTATTTTCTATGTATTTTGTTTGTCGACTATTGTTTGTTCTTTGGTCACTGCATTTTCCGTACATCGACGTAAGATTTCTGGTTTCCCCTGCGGTATAGCATGATTCATACCTTTTGAGCAATAATTAACAATAATAAGTATACACAGTAATACACAGTATATGATAAGCATCTTTTATACATTAATGCATGTGTCAAAATATATTATTTGTCAGATCAGATGTATCGTGACCCATGGTCTGTCAACATTGGAAACATATTCAAATGTGTGCAGTAAATGGCATCCCAAATGAAGCTTCTAATGAATACTGTAATTTTATGTTGAAGCAAAGACACTACTGTGACGCTAGGCATACATCACAATCGCTGACGAAGCTACCGTGACGAGAACTTCATTAACACTGATATAATGACAGTCACTTGCATTTGTTCATATAGATTTGTATTCTGATAAATTGAATATGCTTATGGCTTTCAATAGCTTGACAAAAAAGGTCAGTTCATTTCAGAAGTTGATCAAAGGAGTTATTGAATTTAAAAATGGATACTAATTAGCTATACTAAAATGTTACCATTCTTTCTTCTACAAGTTGTGTGACCATGACAATTTTATCAACTTGTTCCTGCCAGATCATCTGCCAAAAGTCTTTCATTGTATTTGACTGTGGACCTGACAGAACAAAAATACAAATATCTGCATTTATTGATATGCAGTTGAATTGATCGTCGTGGAAAATACCTAGTGAAAGTCAGTGGAAAATAATTGGGGACGGTGAGGTTTGAAAACACACATCCTTTCATATGTTCACCCAAAGCCGACGCATATGGTCTTTTCGGTTTCCTCCACCAATAAAACTGACCGCCACGATATAGCTCAAATATTGTTGAATGTGGCGTTAAACACCATAGATCTATCCTATGTAATGGAGAAGCTGTCATAATTGGGAAAACTTGTATCTGATCCTATTGTCATATTTTTTGGACAATAAAATATGCTTAGACTATTGAATTGGAAAAGTAGTGATCGATCATATATTTGAAAGATGAAAAAGGTCGACGCATTACAGTGGCACGTATGGGTGTGTGCATAAGAGTAACTGATTGCATACTGATATGCTTGTGTGTGTATATTTGTGCAATTGATTTGCTTTCTCTGAGGTTTTGACTTGGATATTTCCTAAAGATAAGTGACTTTTGTCAGCATTGTTCGATTGTGATTGTTGTTCGTAATGCACATCACACAGCAATGTAAGTAGAGCTGGTGAAGATTTCATAGGAGGCCGGTTAGGTTAGAGGATTGCTTTTGTATATACCTTTTTATTGATATTATGAATAAGGATAAAATATATATTGATAAAATGTTATGTTTTACAAACATGCATAGCACACACAAGCATATATATAAAAGTGCTATTGCATTTTGAAAGAAAGTGTGAAACGAAGGAAAATGTTATAACATAAAGATAACAACAAACGCTTGTTTCTCACCTTGAGTTGCTATATACGCCTTTATTGCTGTGTAGCTCTGAAAAGGACAATGAAAGAAACCAATAGAGGTCCATTGTTGTTTTAGTGAACTCGACAAACTATGTCAGTAATGACAATAACTATTTTGATCTTGACAATAAGGGTCAAAGTGACAGTCAGTTCATTTTGCTATCGGACATTATTCAATGCCTGAATAAAAAAAATATCCTCACATGTTAGGAGGTTAGATGAAATCATTAAAACACTTGGTTACAGTTATGGTTCCTTAAAACGTCTTTTAATTTGCAGTCCCTGTAACCTCATTAATGGTGACGGAAACCAGTCGAGTCGTGCACCTCGAGAATATAATGAAGATATCAGAAAGTACAACACAATGCTTGGCTGCTGACAACAACAAAATTGATCTAAGAGCTAGCTAACAGTGATCTCATTTATGTAGGCGGCTATCCCGCCCATATTGAAGCATACATACCTAATATTAGATTAGGCTAACAACTAACATAAAAAGTGTGGAGCTAGACGACACACAACGTGCACAAAATACCATAATTGACCTCAACATCCAAATGCAAGCTACGATTTGTTTACAATCTGTTTCTATTTAAATGTTTGATAAACTTGTTACATACATTGTGTATTTGTACAAGACTTTTACCATGTCTCACCTGTCCCATGAATCACCTGTATCACTACTCGTAGTGATACTGGTTCACAAAACAGGCCTGACCAAATACAAAGTTTTGTGCAAACATACTATGTGTGTAATTGGTTTGTACTTTTACTGTTTTGATAATTTTACAAATAATATCATTGAGTTGCATATAGTTAGTTGCAATTACAAATCTTTTCAAGTTTACAGGTTTGTGTTAAATCGCTGTGATTGTATTATATAGCTTCCTATTATGTCAAAATTTGTTGGTTAAAAGACGGGATTATATAGGAGTTGTGTTTGATAAAAAATTAAAAAATGTACTATTTATTTAAAATGTATTATTTACTGTTGAGAAAACACTATATTGCACCGATGAGATCAATGGGTTAATAGTAATGCAATAATAAGGTGTTATATAGGTGTTTGTAATGAAATTGAGAAGACGAGTAGCTGTATACACATCCTGTGACAAAAAGGACTATACAGTGAATTTTTCAAAAGTATTATATTGGAAACACATTAGGACGATGTGCTTACATTGGCTATTTTACTGGTCATTATTTCTGCGGCACAAACACATGTAATTGTGATATATTTATCAGGTGTATAGATCTTAAAATAAAGAAACTCACATGAATATAATTTGCATTAATGTAATCAGATGCTGGATTTCCGTGGACAACTACTCTTGAATGGTCATCTATAACAGAACAATGGCAAATTACAGCATTGTCAACAGAAACACATTCTATCAATTGCAGTTTAAATTTAGTACCGTAAGTGAGAATACGCAAGCGCAATACATATGTGAATTTAGAATAGTTCAATATTAAAGTTTAAATTAGATCTTCTACTTGCTCCTCTTACCTCTTCCCATGAATATATAATTGGATACTAAATACGGTTATGACTTTTTACGACCAATTGTATTGTTCTCAGTTTGCAAATCTGCTTAATACCAATTTCATAGAATAGCTGACAAATTGGTAGAAGCAACGCTCACTAACAGAGGAGTTTTATGCTGATACAACTAGTTTAACCCCACAACTATTGATAGAAGTTCATGTACTAAGCACAGAAAGTGAGCGGTCATGTATTTGTATGCTAGGTGTATCGGTCTTCTACAAAGTTTCCAAAGGATTTTTAGAACTGTTCCGACAGTGCGAGGTTAGTCATAGTGTAGTTAATTAGAAATGAAGTAAGCACAACTGACGACAACGTTATCACCGAAGTAACGAGTTAAGTAGTCTTAAGCGCCAGATATCCAACCAAACAATGCTACAAAGAAGATAAATAAATAGTAACAGCACTTCAAACAATTTTTGTTCTCATTTATTTAAATATGTTTTGCATAGCCAACGGCTCATAGGAACCTGCATTGCTGGTTTGAAAATAGCTTTGGAGATGTCTATATGAAAATTTGTTTACCTTATCATGGTGAATGGAGGAATAATAATGATTGTGGAGTGTAGTAGCGACTGAAAAATCAAACGTCCGAAGAATTTCCACCTCTTTAAGCAATGCAATAATAACGAATATATCTCATTTAGTGCGCACGACGCGTTTCTAAAACAAAAACCTTCATCTGG
This sequence comes from Bathymodiolus septemdierum, assembly GCA_963383655.1. Taxonomy (NCBI): domain Eukaryota; kingdom Metazoa; phylum Mollusca; class Bivalvia; order Mytilida; family Modiolidae; genus Bathymodiolus; species Bathymodiolus septemdierum. The sequence goes on from OY726518.1 coordinate 78,565,566, forward strand.
TACGCTCACTGCCAGTTTTCCTGTAAAGAAGTCGTCACCCACCCGGGATTGAATAAACAGACAAAATGAATGAGTCATTGCAAGCATAATATACCACATACTCTTAACTATGACAAACGTTCAAGTGACTTGCATAAGTAAGTGGTGTTTCTGACTTTTACTTTGAGTCAGCAGACATTTATTTCGCTTTGAATATGTTTCTTTGTAAAGAGATCACTTACATCAGATATAACTAATACATATGAATGTCATATTATATTTGTTAAAATGTCTTACAAGGCAGTGCATCTAAACATCTGTTCTTTCTCTTATTTCTCTTTTTTTCTGCTTCGACATGTGAGAAGACTAAACCCTTTGGCAGTTTCTACAAAATGAGAATAATAGATAATAAACAGCTTCTTGTTATGAATAGACATAGCTATACAATGATTAATTAAAACACAAACATACATGAAAATATATTAACTATTAACTATTACAATTAGTATTAATATTTATTATTAACTAAATCGTTTTTCCAAGTTTTTTCTGTTTCATATGATAATGTTATTCGCATTACCATCATTTAATAGGTAAATGTTACTTACAGGTATCTGGGACACTAATATAAGACATCAAATAACATCGAAGTGCATTAATCCAAGTGTATCTCCAATAAATTGATCTATAAGAGTATTAGTGTCCTTTACTCTCTGTAAAGTATTAGTGTCCTTTACTCTCTGTAAAGTATTAGTGTCCTTTACTCTCTGTAAAGTATTAGTGTCTTTTACTCTCTGTAAAGTATTAGTGTCCTTTACTCTCTGTAAAGCATTAGTGTCCTTTACTCTCTGTAAAGTATTAGTGTCCTTTACTCTCTGTAAAGTATTAGTGTCCTTTACTCTCTGTACAGTATTAGTGTCCTTTACTCTCTGTAAAGTATTAGTGTCCTTTACTCTCTGTAAAGTATTAGTGTCCTTTACTCTCTGTAAAGTATTAGTGTCCTTTACTCTCTGTAAAGTATTAGTGTCCTTTACTCTCTGTAAAGTATTAGTGTCCTTTACTCTCTGTAAAGTATTAGTGTCCTTTACTCTCTGTAAAGTATTAGTGTCCTTTACTCTCTGTAAAGTATTAGTGTCCTTTACTCTCTGTAAAGTATTAGTGTCCTTTACTCTCTGTAAAGTATTAGTGTCCTTTACTCTCTGTAAAGTATTAGTGTCCTTTACTCTCTGTAAAGTATTAGTGTCCTTTACTCTCTGTAAAGTATTAGTGTCCTTTACTCTCTGTAAGGTATTAGTGTCCTTTACTCTCTGTAAAGTATTAGTGTCCTTTACTCTCTGTAAAGTATTAGTGTCCTTTACTCTCTGTAAAGTATTAGTGTCCTTTACTCTCTGTAAAGTATTAGTGTCCTTTACTCTCTGTAAAGTATTAGTGTCCTTTTCTCTCTGTAAAGTATTAGTGTCCTTTACTCTCTGTAAAGTATTAGTGTCCTTTACTCTCTGTAAAGTATTAGTGTCCTTTACTCTCTGTAAAGTATTAGTGTCCTTTTCTCTCTGTAAAGTATTAGTGTCCTTTACTCTCTGTAAAGTATTAGTGTCCTTTACTCTCTGTAAAGTATTAGTGTCCTTTACTCTCTGTAAAGTATTAGTGTCCTTTACTCTCTGTAAAGGACACTAATACTCTTATAGATCAATTTATTTGTGTTGTATTTATTGGTTTTCATTTTATTACTCTCAACCAGTGTAAAGAAGAAAACAAAACAAGCTTCTGTCACTTGCATTCACTTGATGACCACAGATATATAAGTAGAGATTGACAAAGCCAACAACTGCACGAATTAGGTGCACAGAAGAAACAATGGAATCATCTATAAACGTACGGAACTGTTTTCAGAAATTAAGAGACTCTACAGTGTCTGTCCTTTTTTTCCAATTACGGCTTTTGATTAACCCTTTGGTATCTTCCAACATTTCCTTTTTTTTCTACAAATTCTATATAACTATATTTGTTCGGGTGCTGAGATGATTCTTCAGATATATAATGTGTACAATATTGGCCTAAAATGAATAAATAACATAAATGAAAAAAAAATATGAGACACCCTCCCCCTTTATGGACAAGTTCGGTTTATAACGTTATGCGGAAAGAAGAAACTATACTGTACTTTTTTGTACGGTCACATAACGATAAATCGAGGTAAAACAAATTCGGGGGATTATTCATGTACACTTTAAAGCAAAAATCGACGCCATGTTGAAAGGATAACTACCTCGAAATAGCATCGGAGGGTCTTTAGATCACACGGAATTCGAACAACTAAGCTCAGCGGTATTGTAAACGCGGTGATCCGTACCAAGGGGAAAGGTAGGGTGGGGATATGTTTTTTTTAAGTCCATCAACTTATTTTGATGCCCTTGTTAAACAGCTGGAAGTCCAAGAATACACGTTTCGGTCATTATATATGATCAATAGTGCTAAACGGCCCACCACACCTTAAGAAACTAGCTAAGCGAGGTGGAAGCTAATATTCACTGGGGATCTAGTTTGCATATATGAGCTTTTTGTGTTTACCAGAGGTGAACGATTAAGTTTCAAATTTCATGAAAGGTGGAAGTTGGCCTTTTTTAATTGGTGAAAGGTAACCTTACAGAAAACTTTTGCATATCATCAAAGATGAACATGACATCTTCAAATTAACAAAAGGATGAATATTATCTTACTGTTAACTTTTGTATTTCATCAAAGATGGAAGATGGTCTGTTAACATTGACAAAAGGTGAAAGATTATCTTACAGTAAACTTTTGTTAATCATGAAAGATGGAAGATGACCTTTTTGTTCTGACAAAAGGAGAAAGGCTGTATTTTGATATCTTTTTGAATATTTAAAAGATGGAAGATCATCTTTTTTTCATCAAAAGCTGATGAAATATGAAATGCAGTTACAGATGAACTTCCTATCGGTTTTTGGTGAATTGAAAAGGCAAAAAAAAGATAATGTTTTACTTCATTAATGAAGTAACAACCAATAGAGTAAAGCCACATACTATCAAATTTGTTATTACTTCTCCGTTAAGCAGCTGACATTTGTCAAAACAGGCATCAACAACATTCTTAAAAAAATAGTAAATTGTCCAAAATTAACTCACACATTCGACTACAATACTTGTTCCATGTGTATGCTATTAATGTCCCTAGTGGTGTTTATTCTTCTGATATTTTGCTACTAAGGAAATTTGATAAGCTTGCTATAGAAAGATTCGCCTTATTCGATCTCTTAAAAAGTTTATATTCCGATACCAAGATCTTGTCGCAATATATTCCCTCTCTGCAGAATAGATTATAAACGATGGATTTTCATATAGTGAAAATGTATAAAGATAAGGTGTCAACAAAAATGTCAAAAAATATTATTTTATCAATGTGTGACGTAAATGTGTCTTTGACATTTACTTCACTGGGCTTGGTGCTGCTTTGGCAACTGTTTTACCTGTTTTGTTCAAGCATTGTTATAAATACTGTTATAGTGACAGCCGGAAACTTTGAGCCGTAATGAAAGCGGGAGGTTTGACGCTTTAAGATATGATTCAACCCACCATTTCTTTAGAAATGCCTGTTCCAAAAGTCAGGGTCATTACGGTTTTCACAGTTTTCCGGTTGTTCACTGATTTTGTCTTTTATATACTTGTGAGTTTTGACTTTCCCTTTGTAAGATTGTTCGGAGTTCGGTAATTTTGTTATTACCCTTATTAATTCTGAATGATGAATTATGATTAATCATCTTCCTTCCCCATTGAACATTCTAATAGACAGTTTCATTCAAAATATATCTGCTGCGCTATACGAACATTCGAAATTGTACCGTTTATTGTAGCTTCTATATCAATCTTAGCATGTTCAAATATTGCGTTTTGTGAATAAATCACATAAGATGCATTTGCTAGTGCAAACTCTCTCCATATTTGTACACGTTGACAACATAATGATCGCATAAACTAATAGGGCACACTTACCCAATATTCTTTCAGAAACCCATCATTCCTATGTTTTTCTTTAATTACATTGTGTAGCTCTGTCACGGGAATTCTATATTTAGTAGTGACCTCAGTAAGTTGAATATCGTCATGCGAATCTTCGTCACCCATCCTTACGCTTAATCTCACTTGAACTACATTTTCTAAATATTTTATTTAAGAACATATTAATGACAGAAGGTACTTTCTATAACCGACACCAGCTCCATACACCCGCGATTGTCAACCACGACATAATATTTTTTGTGTCTGTTTATTTTAGTTATTTCATTACTTTTAGTGCTTATGATTTACTAGTGATATATAGCATGCATGGGCATATTGATTGATTGATTGATTGATTGATTGATTGATTGATTGATTGATTGATTGATTGACTGTTTGCTTAGTGCCATGTAAGCAGTGAATAATGCAGGTTTTAATAGCGAGTAGTCTTTCTGAAAAGTGTGTAATGCATGTTTCAAAGGTGAGTAGTGTGTTTGCGTAGTGGGCAATGTATGCTTTAAATGTGAGTAGTATTTCTGCTATATTTCTAACGATAACAAGTGTTCAAATACTTAATAAGGGGTGGGCTGCACTCCTCCGCGGAAAACCTATGAAACTACATTCTTAGTAATGTGCTTGAATGCATTATTCGGATTGTGATAGTTGATATAAAAGTACCATGAAATACTAAAATAATAATTCCGTCAGTACAAGTCTCCATGCATGATGCAGGAGATTTACCTACCTAAGCATATCTTCTCACTCTCAGTTTGAGTGGATATAAAAGTACCACGAAATACTAAAATAATAATTCCGTCACTACACGTCTCCATGCATGAATCAGGAGAGTGTTCCTTCCCAAACATCTCGTCCCACTCCATGTTTTTAGTGGAGTAAAATAATTGACTTCAGTATGTTACATTGCATCAAATGTTGTACAAATATCTCACATTTACTTACCGACACGATCATCTCGCTCTTCATCAATGGGCGTTAAACCGACATTTACACAGTACTTTGTTGATTCTTTTGTTTTGGCAGATCTATTTCTGGAAACATGCAATATACATTAATAAATATATGTGATATGCATCAAGGATCATTTGAAGTCATTTTTAGATATTCTAGTAGTAGTTCTAAGTGGTATAGCGATACCTTAAAATTATCATTTTCGCTTGATAGCGAAATTAATAGTTTTTATAATGATCAACCAAATATGTTTTCCTACTGTTTGCTAATTGGTTTGAATTGAGTCCTCAAATTAGGAACGAAGGGACTGTGTACTCGTGATTCTATGGTATTATGAAAGAAGTTAAAATGATCAACAATTCCAGCACTGTGAACAAACCATCTTTCAATCAAAGTCCTTGAGCCAAAAAATATCACATTTAAAGATGGACATACATGTCCTTGCTATGGACAGGTACTATCATATGGCGGAGTTGTATTAATAACTGGGATGTCATTCCTCCATTTCTTGATAATTGAGCGTACCTAATGAATGTAATTCCAGAGACTCGTCTTGCGCTCTAAATTTGATTTATACGGTGCGATTGTATCCAACGCATATTGAATTGTGTCCGGTTTATGTTCAAAGAATGCGAACGTTTGTGCGACGTTCCTAATAGCTTGCCATAACTGTGGTATTTGTCAATGTTGCACATAAGTCATGGTTATGTATATAGAGCTTCTCTACAGATGAAATAATAAACAATATCAACTTAAGTTATGTCAGTCGTTGTATACATTTAACTCTTTGTTTTAGTCATAACTTATCAATATTATGTGTGTTAACTTTAGAACCATCGTAAAAGCCGATCTTGGATGTTTATCTAAAAATGTAGATATATAATTTAGTGCGCACGACGCGTTTCAGGAATAACCTTCATCAGCTACTCAGAAATTAAAAAAACATACGTGCAAGCCAAATAAGTTGAAAGTCTTTAGGAGCACACAAAAAAAACAACGGGCCCAATATAATATTATATGTTTTTCAGCTATCAGACAGGGTATATAATGTGACATTCCCGGCTTAGGATCTATATTCCCCGATGCGCAGCCGAATGGTATATACATTCTAAGCAGGGAATGTCACATTCTATTCCCTGTCCAATAGCTGAATAACAGATATATTACGGAGTTAACCATTGTTTTTTTTTAAATACAACATCCAACTGTATTAAATAAATTTGCGTCTTTTATTTTCATTTTCCGTATCTCTAGATGTCCGTTTTCGTACCTTTGACGTCATTCTTCAATGACGTCAAAATATGTGTAATGTCCTATTTCATGTATGGGCTGTCTAATGAAGGAAAATACTGTACTAAATTGTTAAATCAATACAGTTTCATATGTAGTATTTTTTTTTAAACCTTACAAAACAACGGGTTTGCGATACAGTTTTAATAATTTAAATATTAACAACATGTAAATAAGATCTTGGTGTGGCCCCATGACGTCGAAAGCTTTCAAGGCTCAACGTTTTGTTTATTTGTTATGGAACAGCCGTGGAACATAGGAGTTTGCTGAATCGATCAGGTATTTGTGACGGAATTAACCGTTGTAATATTGTATTGTTCATGCAGCCGTTTTGAGTGTAAAAACAGCATTTAATTTGGTGAAAATACATTTATTATTCCGTAATATACCATTGATTCAGTGAAGCGTAATGTTTCGTCGTCCATGTTTTAATCGTTTTTGGGGACTGAAATATATACCCCGTCTGTTTTCCGAATATATGCAGACATTCAGGGTTGAAGATCCAATGAAAATATGTGTAACAAACTAAATCCGTAATATATATATCAATATCACCTGTATGAGGCTTTGGCGGAAAGAAACGTAGTACTACTATCTTACCTGATAAAGATGACAAGGATAACTACCAACACTATAGCCCCTACTACACCACCTGCTATAGGACCAATATTACTTATAAGGAGTTGTACTACTATAAAAATAATACATATATTGGTTCTACAATATATAGCACTAATAATATGTGTTCAATGGGTTTGTTGATAACATTAGTTCTATTCTCAAAATGTAACGAAATACAGTATACAAGTCGCACTTATGACATGACGATGACGTAAAAACGAAACAAATGTGTTACCAGAGTGGAGAACAACTGTTTATCAATGTTATGATTTTTTCCTTTAAATAAAACTCATCAAATTTAAACTGAGAAGCGCGTCCTCGTATGATGCATATCCCAGTCCGCTACCTTATATCCATTAGGCGAAAAAATAAGAATTTTAAAAGGTAGGAAATATATCTCAATTGACGTCAAAAAGGGGAATGCTTATATTTACACGAATTTATGAAGCTGGTGTCCTATTAATGAAAACGGACTATTAACTGACAACTAGAGCTCTCTTTATCGATGGTACCTTTTGGCACCTTCACTACTAGAGCAGAGATGAAGTCAATAAAATCCGGTAGATATTCATAATCACATCTAGAGCTTGCACAGGGTTTTGTTATTTAAACATGTTAGAAGAACTATGAATTACAATTGACAAATATAGTATACGTATCTATTTGATGTTGAATAGGTAAATATTACAATCAATCTCCATATCACATACATGTGCTCCAGTTATCGTCTTTATATCCAGGTTGCCATTCACCATCAGGACACGTACCATTTATAGGATTGCATGTTTTATTAATACATTGGCAGTTACTAGAACAGTTATTTCCAAATGTTCCCGATTCACATTCTACAAAAAGCAATGGTAATCTTGTGTATATTGAATATGAAGCAATATATTATATGTACCATTTCTCCTGACATAACAGTAAAACAAAGCTGACTAATTCAGAACATAATAAAACATAAATTGTATTTTACTTCTTTTACACTTCTCAATTCCATAAGAAGAGAAATTAATTTGTCATGGTGATATATGTCATTCATATGACTATTACCTTTTGTTTATCTGTAAATCTCAAGGGGGTGCAATGAATGTAGCATGCAAAATAAAGATGTCCTCCGGTCTATACTGACTGTTTTCAATCACAAGGATGTGATGTAGTCTATGTAAAAAGAGACCTATACCATAGGCTGTGGATCAATAAAAAGAGACATATTCCAGAGGTAGTGGATGAATAAGAAGAGATCTATGACAGAGGTTGTGGATGAATAAAAAGAGACCAATGCCATAGGCTATGGATGAATAAAAAGAGACCTATGACAGAGGTTGTGGATGAATACAAAGAGACCTATACTAGAAGTTGTGGATGAAAATAAGAGACCTATACCAGAGGATGTGGATGAATAAAAAGAGACCTATGACAGAGGTTGTGGATGAATACAAAGAGACCTATACTAGAAGTTGTGGATGAAAATAAGAGACATATGACAGAGGTTGTGGATGAATAAAAAAAAACCTATACCAGAGGTTGTGGGTGAATTAAAAGAGATCTATGACAGAGGTTGTGGTTGAATAATAAAATTGATCTATGACAGAGATTGTGGATGAATTAAATGAGACCTATATCAGAAATTGTGGATGAATAAAAAGAAACCCATACCATAAATTGTGGATGAATACAAAGAGACCTATACCAGAGGTTGTGGGTGAATAAACAGAAACCTATACCAGAGGTTGTGGATGAATGAAAAGAGACCTATACCAGAGATTGTGGATAAATACAAAGAGACCCATACCAGAGGTTGTGGATAAATACAAAGAGACCCATACCAGAAGTTGTGGATGAATGAAAAGAGACCTATTCCAGAGGTTGTGGATAAATACAAAGAAACCCATACCAGAGGTTGTGGATCAATAAAAAGAGACCTATACCAGAGGTTGTGGATGAATGTATAATGGCATATAACAATTAAAATTAACACGATTATGATGCTAAACTCCGAATCAATAGTAATTTTCCGGATTAAGGGAGAACATTTACTTTATAGCAAAATATCCGGGGGGATGATCGGCTATGTATGGGATAATGTTCGCTATATAGTAGAACAGCTATTTCCAAATGTTCCCGATTCACATTCTACAAAAAGCAATGGTAATCTTGTGTATATTGAATATGAAGCAATATCTTATATGTACCATTTCTCCTGACATAACAGTAAAACAAAGCTGACTAATTCAGAACATAGTAAAACATAAATTGTATTTTACTTCTTTTACACTTCTCAATTCCATAAGAAGAGAAACTAATTTGTCATCGTGATATATGTCATTCATATGACTATTACCTTTTGTTTATCTGTAAATCTCAAGGGGGTGCAATGAATGTAGCATGCAAAATAAAGATGTCCTCCGGTTTATACTGACTGTTTTCAATCACAAGGATGTGATGTAGTCTATGCTAAAAGACACCTATTCCAGAGGTTGTAGATGAATAACAAGAGACATATTCCAGAGGTTGTGGATGTATAAAAAGAGACCTATGACAGAGGTTGTGGATGAATAAAAAGAGACTATGCCAGAGGTTGTTGATGAATAAAAAGAGACCTATACCAGAGTTTATGGATGAATAAAAAGAGAACTATGACAGAGATTATGGATGAATAAAAAGAGACCTATACTAGAAGTTGTGGATGAAAATAAGAGACCTATGCCAGAGGTGATGTATGAATAAAAAGAGACTTATGACAGAGGTTGTGGATGAACAAAAAGATACCTATTCCAAAGGTTGTGGATGAATAAAAAGAGAACTATGACAGAGGTTATGGATGAATAAAAAGAGACCTATACCAGAGATTGTGGATGAATGAAAAGAGACCTATACCAGAGTTTGTGGAAGAATAAAAAGAAGCCTATTCTAGAGCTTGTTTGTGAATAAAAAGAGATCTGACAGGTTGTGGATGAATAAAAAGAGATCTATTCCAGAGGTTGTGGATGAATAAAAAGAGACCTATACTAGAAGTTGTGGATGAAAATAAGAGATCTATACCAGAGGCTGTGGATGAATAAAAAGAGACCCATGACACAGGTTGTGGATGAACAAAAAGATACCTATTCCAGAGGTTGTGGATGAATAAAAAAAGACCTATACCAGAGGTTGTGGATCAATAAAAAGAGACCTATACCAGAGGTTGTGGATCAATAAAAAGAGACCTATACCAGAGGGTGTGGATGAATAAAAATGAGACCTATGGCAGAGGTTTTGGGTGAATAAAAAGAAACCCATACCAGAGGTTGTGGATGAATGAAAAGAGACCTATACCAGAGGTTGTGGATAAACACAAAGAGACCCATACCAGAGGTTGTGGATAAATACAAAGAGACCTATACCAGAGGTTGTGGATAAATACAAAGATACCCATACCAGAGGTTGTGGATGAATGTATAATGGTATATAGCAATTAAAATTAACACGATTATGATGCTAAACTCCGTATCAATAGTAATTATCCGGATAAAGGGAGAACATTTACTATATAGCAAAATATCAGGGGGGATGATCGGCTATGGAGGGGGGAATGTTCGCTATATAGTAGAACAGCTATTTCCAAATGTTCCCGATTCACATTCTACAAAAAGCAATGGTAATCTTGTGTATATTGAATATGAAGCAATATCTTATATGTACCATTTCTCCTGACATAACAGTAAAACAAAGCTAACTTTTTCAGAACATAATAAAACATAAATTGTATTTTACTTCTTTTACACTTCTCAATTCCATAAGAAGAGAAATTAATTTGTCATCGTGCTATATGTCATTCATATGGCTATTACCTTTTGTTTATCTGTAAATCTCAAGGGGCTGCAATGAATGTAGCATGCAAAATAAAGATGTCCTTCAGTTTATACTGACTGTTTTCAATCACAAGGATGTGATGTAGTCTATGTAAAAAGATACCTATTCCAGAGATTGTGGATGAATAAAAAGAGACATATTCCAGAGGTTGTGGACGAATAAAAAGAGACCTAAGACAGAGGTTGTGGATGAATAAAAAGAGATTTATACCAGAGTTTGTGGATGAATAAAAAGAGATCTATGACAGAGGTTGTGGATGAATAAAAAGAGACTATACCAGAGGTTGTTGATGAATAAAAAGAGACCTATACCAGAGTTTGTGGATGAATAAAAAGAGAACTATGACAGAGGTTATGGATGAATAAAAAGAGACCTATACCAGAGGTTGTGGATGAATAAAAAGAGACTTATACCAGAGTTTGTGGATGAATAAAAAGAGGCCTATGCTAGAGCTTGTGGGTGAATAAAAAGAGATCTGACAGGTTGTGGATGAATAAAAAGAGATCTATACCAGAGGTCGTGGATGAATAAAAAGAGACCTATGCCAGAGGTTGCGGATGAATAAAAAGAGACCTATTCCAGAGGTTGTGGGTGAATAAAAAGAGACCTATACCAGAGGCTGTGGATGAATAAAAAGATACATATACCGGAGGTTTAGGATGAATAAAAAGATACATATACCGGAGGTTGTGGATGAATAAAAAGAGACCTATTCTAGAGCTTGTGGGTGAATAAAAAGAGATCTGAAAGTTTGTGGATGAATAAAAAGAGATCTATTCCAGAGGTCGTGGATGAATAAAAAGAGACCTATATCAGAGGTTGTGGATGAATAAAAAAAAGACCTATTCCAGAGGTTGTGGGTGAATAAAAAGAGACCTATACCAGAGATTGTGGATGAATAAACAGAGATCTATACCAGAGGTTGTGGATCATTAAAAAGAGACCTATTCCAGGGGTTGTGGGTGAATAAAAAGAGATCTATAACAGAGGTTGTGGTTGAATAAAAAGAGAACTATTGCAGATGTTGTGGATGAAAAAAAAGAGAACTATACCAGAGGTTGTGGATGAATAAAAAGAGGCCTATTCTAGAGCTGTGGGTGAATAAAAAGAGATCTGAAAGGTTGTGGTTGAATAAAAAGAGATCTATACCAGAGTTCGTGGATGAATAACAAAAGACCTATATCAGAGGTTGTGGATGAATAAAAAGATACATATTCCAGAGGTTGTGGGTGAATAAAGAGAAACCTATACCAGAGGTTGTGGATGAATAAACAGAGATCTATACCAGAGGTTGTGGATGAATAAAAAGAGACCTATTCCAGAGGTTGTGGATGAATAAAAAGAAATCTATGAAAGAAGTTGTGGATTAATTAAAAGAGACCTCTACCAGAGGTTATGGATGAATAAAAAGTGACCTATTCCAGAGGTTGTGGATGAATAAAAAGAGACCTATGACAGAGGTTGTAGATAAATAAAAATAGACATATGACAGAGGTAATGGATGAATAAAAAGAGACCTATGACAGAGGTTGTGGATAAATAAAAATAGACATATCACAGAGGTTGTGGATGAATAAAAAGAGACTCATATCAGAGGTTGTGGATGAATAAAAAGAGATTTATCCCAGAGGTTGTGGATGAATGAAAAGAGACCCATACCAGAGGTTATGGATGAATAAAAAGAGACCTATACCAGAGGTTGTGGATGAAAAAAAGATATTTATGCCAGAGGTTGTGTTGAATAAAAAGAGACCTATACCAGAGGTTGTGGATGAAAAAAAGAGACTTATGCCAGAGGTTGTGGATGAATAGAAAGACACCTGTGACAGAGGTTCTGCATGAATAAAAAGAGACCTATGACAGAGATTGTGGATGATTGAAAAGAAAACCATACCAGAGCTTGTGGAGGAATAAAATGGGAACTATTCCAGCGGTTGTGGATGAATAACAAGAGACCTATACCAGAGGTTGTGGGTGAATAAAAAGAGACCTATTCCAGAGGTTGTGGATGAATAAATAGAGACCCATACCAGAGGATGTGGATGAATAAAAAGAGACCAATGACAGAGGTTGTGGAAGAATAAAAAGAGACCTATGACAGAGGTTGTGGATTAATAAAAAGAGACCTATGCCAGAGGTTGTGGATGAATAAAAAGAGATCTATACCAGAGGTCGTGGATGAATAAAAAGAGACCTATGCCAGAGGTTGCGGATGAATAAAAAGAGACCTATTCCAGAGGTTGTGGGTGAATAAAAAGAGACCTATACCAGAGGTTGTGGATGAATAAAAAGATACATATACCGGAGGTTTAGGATGAATAAAAAGATACATATACCGGAGGTTGTGGATGAATAAAAAGAGACTTATTCCAGGGGTTGTGGGTGAATAAAAAGAGATTGATGACAGAGGTTGTGGTTGAATAAAAAGAGAACTATTGCAGAGGTTGTGGATGAATAAAAAGAGAACTATGACAGAGGTAATGGATGAATAAAAAGAGACCTATACCAGAGGTTGTGGATGAATAAAAAGAGGCCTATTCTAGAGCTTGTGGGTGAATAAAAAGAGATCTGAAAGTTTGTGGATGAATAAAAAGAGATCTATTCCAGAGGTCGTGGATGAATAAAAAGAGACCTATATCAGAGGTTGTGGATGAATAAAAAAAAGACCTATTCCAGAGGTTGTGGGTGAATAAAAAGAGACCTATACCAGAGATTGTGGATGAATAAACAGAGATCTATACCAGAGGTTGTGGATCATTAAAAAGAGACCTATTCCAGGGGTTGTGGGTGAATAAAAAGAGATCTATAACAGAGGTTGTGGTTGAATAAAAAGAGAACTATTGCAGATTTTGTGGATGAAAAAAAAGAGAACTATACCAGAGGTTGTGGATGAATAAAAAGAGGCCTATTCTAGAGCTGTGGGTGAATAAAAAGAGATCTGAAAGGTTGTGGTTGAATAAAAAGAGATCTATACCAGAGTTCGTGGATGAATAAAAAAAGACCTATATCAGAGGTTGTGGATGAATAAAAAGATACATATTCCAGAGGTTGTGGGTGAATAAAGAGAAACCTATACCAGAGGTTGTGGATGAATAAACAGAGATCTATACCAGAGGTTGTGGATGAACAAAAAGAGACATATTCCAGAGGTTGTGGATGAATAAAAAGAAATCTATGAAAGAAGTTGTGGATTAATTAAAAGAGACCTCTACCAGAGGTTATGGATGAATAAAAAGTGACCTATTCCAGAGGTTGTGGATGAATAAAAAGAGACCTATGACAGAGGTTGTAGATAAATAAAAATAGACATATCACAGAGGTAATGGATGAATAAAAAGAGACCTATGACAGAGGTTGTGGATAAATAAAAATAGACATATCACAGAGGTTGTGGATGAATAAAAAGAGACTCATATCAGAGGTTGTGGATGAATAAAAAGAGATTTATCCCAGAGGTTGTGGATGAATGAAAAGAGACCCATACCAGAGGTTATGGATGAATAAAAAGAGACCTATACCAGAGGTTGTGGATGAAAAAAAGATATTTATGCCAGAGGTTGTGTTGAATAAAAAGAGACCTATACCAGAGGTTGTGGATGAAAAAAAGAGACTTATGCCAGAGGTTGTGGATGAATAGAAAGAGACCTGTGACAGAGGTTCTGCATGAATAAAAAGAGACCTATGACAGAGATTGTGGATGATTGAAAAGAAAACCATACCAGAGCTTGTGGAGGAATAAAATGGGAACTATTCCAGCGGTTGTGGATGAATAACAAGAGACCTATACCAGAGGTTGTGGGTGAATAAAAAGAGACCTATTCCAGAGGTTGTGGATGAATAAATAGAGACCCATACCAGAGGATGTGGATGAATAAAAAGAGACCAATGACAGAGGTTGTGGAAGAATAAAAAGAGACCTATGACAGAGGTTGTGGATTAATAAAAAGAGACCTATGCCAGAGGTTGTGGATGAATAAAAAGAGACCCATACCAGAGGTTGTGGATGAATAAAAAGATACCCATACCAGAGGATGTGGATGAATACAAAGAGATATATACCAGAGGTTGTGGATGAATAAAAAGATATCCATACCAGAGGTTGTGGATGAATAAAAAGAGTCCCATACCAGAGTTTGAGGATGAATACACATATATATATATGCCAGAGGCTGTGGATGAATGAATAATGGTATATGTCAATTAAAATTAACAAAATTAAGGTGCTAAACTCCGAATCAATAGTAATTACCTGGATTAAGGGGGAACATTTACTATATAGCAAAATATCCGGGGGATGATCAGCTATGAATGGGAGAATGTTCGCTATATAGTAATTTTCCCCCAGGTGAATAATTACTATATAGTAAAGTATCCGGGGGGGGGGGGGGGGGGGGGGAAGTTTAATAAATAGCAAATATTCCGAGGGGGAATAGTAAACATTCCCGGGGAAGGTTTGCTACTCGGAAGGTTTACTATATGACACCAGCATAAGGTGGGTGTTGTAAATAGATTAAATAAATTTTATTATGCATCATTATAAATGTATATTGTAGAATAACAACGCAAATATCGAATGTAGTGCTCATAACACACTTCCATTATTACTCCCACCAGCTACGCTCTTAGTAAACAGATTAGAAGACAAAATAATTCAAAAGTCTTTTGGAGCATTGTCATTGTCTTGGCATTATTTTAAGGAATTATATACGTATTTATTTGATTTTGAATCGGTAGATATTACAATCAATCATCCGTATCACATACCTGTACTACAGTTATCGTCTTTATATCCAGGTTGACATTCACCATCAGGACACGTACCATTTATAGGATTACATGTTTCATTAATACAGTGGCTGTTACTAGAACAGTTATTTCCAAATGTTCCTGATTCAAATCCTACAAAAACAATAGTAATCTTGTGTATATTGAATATGAAGCAATATCTGATATGCACCATATCGCCTGGGATAACAGGAAAACAAAGCGGACTAATTCAGGATATAATAAAACATAAATTGTATTTTACTTCGTTTACACTTCTCGATTCATATGAAGAGAAACTAATTTGTCATGGTGATATATGTCATTCATATGACTATTACCTTCTGTTTATCTGTAAATCTCAAGGGGATGCAATGAATGTAGCATGCAAAATAAAGATGTCCTCCGGTTTATACTGACCGTTTTCAATCACAAGGATGTAAAAAGATACCTATACCAAAGGTTGTGGATGAATAAAAAGAGACCTATTCCAGAGGTTGTGGAAGAATAGAAAGAGACCTATGACAGAGGTTGCGCATTAATAAAATGAGACCTATACCAGAGGTTGTGGATGAATAAAAAGAGACCTATATCAGAAGTTGTGGATGAATAAAAAGAGACCCATACCAGAGGTTGTGAATGAATAAAAAGATACATATACCGGAGGCTGTAGATGAATAAAAAGAGACCTACTGCAGAGGTTGTGGATGAATAAAAAGAGAACTATGACAGAGGTTGTGGATTAATAAAAAGGGAACTATACAAGAGGTTATGGATGAATAAAAAGAGATCTATTCCAGAGGTTGTGGATGAATAAAAAGATACCTATACCAGAGGTTGTGGATGAATAAAAAGAGAACTATACCACAGGTTGTGGATGAATGAAAAGAGACCCATACCAGAGGTTGTGGATGAAAAAAGAGACCTATGCCAGAGGTTGTGGATGAATAAAAAGAGACATATACCAGAGGTTGTGGATGAATAAAAATAGACCTATGACAGAGTTTGTGGATGTAAAAAAAGAGACTTATGACATTGGTTGTGGATGAATAAAAGAGACCCATACCAGAGGTTGTGGAAGAATAAAATGGAACCTATTCCAGGACTTGTGGATAAATAAAAAGAGAACTATGACAGAGGTTGTGGATGAATAAAAAGAGACCTATACCAGAGATTATGGATGTATAAAAAGAGATCTATTCCAAAGGTTGTGGATGAATAAAAAGAGAACTATGACAGAGGTTGTGGATTAATAAAAAGGGAACTATACAAGAGGTTATGGATGAATAAAAAGAGATCTATTCCAGAGGTTGTGGATGAAAAAAAAGATACCTATACCAGAGGTTGTGGATGAATAAAAAGAGAACTATACCACAGGTTGTGGATGAATGAAAAGAGACCCATACCAGAGGTTGTGGATGAATAAAAAGAGACATATACCAGAGGTTGTGGATGAATAAAAATAGACCTATGACAGAGTTTGTGGATGTAAAAAAAGAGACTTATGACATTGGTTGTGGATGAATAAAAGAGACCCATACCAGAGGTTGTGGAAGAATAAAAGGGGACCTATTCCAGGACTTGTGGATAAATAAAAAGAGAACTATGACAGAGGCTGTGGATGAATAAAAAGAGACCTATACCAGAGATTATGGATGTATAAAAAGAGATCTATTCCAGAGGTTGTGGATGAATAAAAAGAGACCCATACCAGGGTTTGTGGATGAATGAAAAGAGGCCTATTCCAGAGGTTGTGGATGAATAAAACGAGACCTATTCCAGAGGTTGTGGATGAATAAAAAGAGACCAATTCCAGAGGATGTGGATGAATAAAAAGAGGCCTATGCCAGAAGTTGTAGAAGAATAAAAAGAGACCTATTCCAGAGGTTGCAGATGAATAAAAAGAGAACTATACCAGAGGTTGTGGATGAATAAAAAGAGACCCATACCAGAGGATGTGGATGAATTAAAAGAGACACATAACAGAGGTTGCGGATGAATAAAAAGATAAATATAGTGGAGGTTATGGAAGAATTAAAAGAGACCTATTCAGGAGGTTGTGGATGAATGAAATGATACCTATACAAGAGGTTATGGATGAATAAAAAGAGATCTATTCCAGAGGTTGTGGACTAATAAAAATAGAACTATGACAGAGATTGTGGATGAATAAAAAGAGACCCATACCTGAGGTAGTGGATGAATAAAAAGAAAATTATACCAGAGGTTGTGGATGAATAAAGAGACCATACCAGAGGTTGTGGATGAATAAAAAGAGACCTATTCCAGAGGTTGTGATGAATAAAAAGAGAACTATACCACAGGTTGTGGATGAATGAAAAGAGACCCATACCAGAGGTTGTTGATGAAAAAGAGACCTACGCCAGAGGTTGTGGATGAATAAAAAGAGACCTATACCAGAGGCTGTGAATGAATAAAAAGACCTATGAGAGAGGTTGTGGATGAATAAAAAGAGACATATGACAGGTTGTGGATGAATAAAAGAGACCCATACCAGAGGTTGTGGATGAATAAAATGAACCTATTCCAGGGGTAGTGGATGAATAAAAAAAGAACTATGACAGAGGTTGCGGGTGAATAAAACAAGACCTATTCCAATGGTTGTGGATGAATAAAAAGAGACCTATACCAGAGGTTGTGGATGAATAAAAAGACACATATACCGGAGGTTGTGGATCAATAATAAGAGACCTATTCCTAAGGTTGTGGATGAATAAAAAGAGACCTATACCAGAGGTTGTGGATGAAAAAAAAAGACCTATTCCAGAGGTTGTGGATCAATAATAAGAGACCAATTCCAGAGGTTGTGGATGAAAAAAAAGAGACCTATACCAGAGGTTGTGGATGAATAAAAACAGATATATGACAGAGGTAGTGGATGAATAAACAGATACCTATACCAGAGGTTGTGGAGGGGAAAAAAGAGACCTATGCCAGAGGCTGTCGATGAATAAAAAGAGACCTATACCAGTGGTTGTGGATGAACAAAAAGAGACCCATATCAGAGGTTGTGGATGAATAAAAAGATACCTATACCAGAGGTTGTGGATTAATAAAAAGATACCTATACCAGAGATTGTGGGTGAATAAAAAGAGACCTATGACAGAGGTTGTGGATGAATAAAATGAACCTATTCCAGGGGTAGTGGATGAATAAAACAAGATATATATCAGAGCTTGTTGATGAATAAAACGAGACCTATTCCAGAGGTTGTGGATGAATAAAAAGAGACCTATACCAGAGGTTTTGGATGAACAAAAAGAGACCTATACCAGAGGTTGTGGATGAATAAAAAGATATATTTACCAGAGGTTGTGGATGAATAAAAAGAGACTATTCCAGAGGTTGTGGATGAATAAAAAGATGCCTATGACAGAGGTTGTGGATTAATAAAAAGATACCTCTACCAGAGGTTATGGATGAATAAAAAGAGACCTATTCCAGAGGTTGTGGACAAAAAAAGAGACCTATGACAGAGGTTGTGGATTAATAAAAAGAGACCTCTACCAGAGGTTATGGATGAATAAAAAGTTACCTATTCCAGAGGTTGTGGATGAATAAAAAGAGACCTATATCAGAGGTTGTGGATGAATAAAAAGAGACATTTTCCTAAGGTTGTGGGTGAATAAAAAGAGACCCATACCAGAGGTTGTGGATGAATAAATAGAGGTCTATTCCAGAGGTTGTGGATGAATAAAAAGAAACCTATGACAGAGGCTGTGGATGAATAAAAAGATACCTATACCAGAGGTTGTGGATGAATAAAAAGAGACCTATTCCAGAGGTTGTGGATCAATAATAAGAGACCTATTCCAGAGGTTGTGGATAAATAAAAAGAGACCTATACCAGAGGTTGTGGATGAATAAAAACAGATCTATGATAGAGGTAGTGGATGAATAAACAGATACCTATAGCAGAGGTTGTGGAGGAAAAAAAAGAGACCAATACCAGAGGTTGTGGAAGAATGAAAAGAGACCTATACCAGTGGTTGTGGATGAATAAAAAGAGACCCATACCAGAGGTTGTGGATGAATAAAAAGATACCTATACCAGAGGTTGTGAATGAATAAACAGATACCTGTACCAGAGATTGTGGATGAATAAAAAGAGACCTATGACAGAGGTTGTGGATGAATAAAAAGAGACATATGACAGTGGCTGTGGATGGTTTACTATACGACACCGTCATAAAGTGGGTGTTGTAAATATATTAGATAAATTGTATTACGCATAATTATAAATGTATATTACGAATTTAGATTGTTACGCATATTTTCATTGGTTCTTCAGCCCTGAATGTCAGTATATATTCGGAAAACGGACGGGGTATATATTTCAGTCCCCAAAAAAGATTAAAACATGGACGACAAAACAATACGCTTCACTGAATCAATGGTATAATACGGAATAATAAATGTATTTTTACCAAATTAAATGCTGTTTTTATACTCAAAACGGCAGCATGAACAACAAAAGATTACACCGGTTAATTCCGTTACAAATACCTGATCGATTCAGCAAACTCCTATCTTCCACGGCTGTACCATAACAAATAAACAAAACGTTGAGCCTTGAAAACTTTCGACGTCATGGTGCCACACCAAGGTTTTATTTACATGTAGTTAACCTTTAAATTATTCAAACTGTTTTGCAAACCCGTTGTTTTGTTATGTGATATATTAATGTTATATTTATAAAGTTTAAAAAATTTACTACATATGAAACTATATTGATTTAGAAATTTAGTACAGTATTTTCCTTCATGAGACACCCTATACATGAAATATGACGTGACACCTATGTTGACGTCATTGAAGAATGACGTCAAAGGTACGGAAACGGACCTCTAGAGATACGAAAAATGAAAATAAAAGAGGGAAATTTATTTAATACAGTTGGATGTTGTCTTTAAAAAAAAAGGTTAAATCGTAATATATCTGTTATTCAGCTATCAGAGAGGGTATATAATGTGACATTCCCGGCTTAGGATGTATTATCCTGCGCCTCAGGGAATATAGATCCTAAGCCGGAATGTCACATTATACATGTATTGTGGTGCATAACTTTTAATTTTAAAAATTAAGACATGTTCATGTTGTTTTTGGACGTCCGTTTGCGCATTAATATTGTTGTGTGTGGTAGAATACGCTAAAATAAATCAACATCCGATACGTCAAATCGATGACATTTCAGCTTCATTCTAATTATTCTAAAACGAGCATGTCTATTTAACAAATCATCACAAGGAACTGACATTGTAAGCTGTAATAGGATAGAAAACCAATGAGAGATCTTGCAGGCGAATTACATTTTTCATCATCTAATCATGTGATATATTTTTACGGCACCAGTCGTTAATATAGTCTTTTATCACCGGTTTGAAAATTATGACAACTTTTGATTGGTAAAAGCCCCGGGTATAAATAATCCATATTCCGAGGTGTTGCTAGGCCATATTACCGGGTGGAATTAGCCAATCAAATGTTGCCATAATTTTCAAAACTGGGATAATATGACGTTAATGCTCGCGACAATGCTCTCCATGATCAAATTTAGTTAATTGTGGCTATATATTGAATATAAAGCTGTTACTGTGATCAAGTTTAGGGTTCTACCAAAGGTAGTACCCTACACCGGGTAAAAAACACTGGAAACTTTCATATAGTTTACTTAATCTTTCCAAAAACAAAGAAAACGTCACTTTTGTGTGGTCCGGCGGGATCCAAAATGTCTTATTTTTTACTATAATCGGGAATAAATTCGCTATCTGCGTTCCTATCGTAGATATGGAGATTTAAAAACCCTTCAGTAGTCTGTACGCCCTGCGGCTGCCTTCAGCGTATACTTGGCTACTACAGGGTGTTAAAATCTCTATATATACGGATAGGAACGTAAATAACTTATAATGTACCCGTCGGGGTCATGATTGAAAATACAGGAGTTTGTTTTATTACCCATCATATGGAAATACCATATATTATAATATAAAATACTAGACCTATGCTTCTTAATATATAAATAGTTCATTTGAATGTAGGTGTGCATCACGCAACAGAAACTAGAGGAATAATCTACTAAATAATAACCAAAAGAAACAAATATCAATCAGTGTTGTTTTACGTGGTATGAATAACCTATCACATATAGATTCTCCATTTGTCATCAGTGGATTACCATATTTGTCTACTCGAGCCATTATCGAAGGTGGAGGAATATCATAATCTACTGGTAATAAAACGTCAAAGCAAATGCTTAAGTTGTTGCCAATAACCGACGAATAAACTTGGCGTAAATTCTCATGCAGAAATGTTACCACTGTAGAGATTAAGAATACATTTTGCATTACGAAAATGTAATCAACTAGGTAAACACGCTAAGAATGTCGGAAAGTATGTTATTTGTCTACGAGTTGTATATTTCTGAAAGTGTTTAACCCAATTTCTCCTATATTCTTTTAACGATTCAGAACACGCCCGTGAAACGAACTGTGTTTATAAATTTAGTTATCGATATTATACATTTGTAATTTGGAAATATAAATATACTAGTCAACAAAAGAAACGATACAAGGATTTGATGCTCAATTTTTTTTTACATAAAGAAAGAAAATCGACAAAAATCGTATAATTTAGATTCATTTGGGCATAACAAATAAGGCAATATCAAAACAATTTCCTAACATCATTATCAGAACAAATCATGGACAGACAGAAATTGTCATACAGTATGGAGATTTGCGGAGTTCAGTAACGTGTGTGACCACCTATTGCAGCAACGACAGCTTCGCATCTCCGACGCATAGAACCAATCGTGCGTCACGCAGCTCCTGTAGTGTTTCCGGTGGCGAACACGTCGTCTACCGAGTTCATCCAATAAATGTTTAATTGGTGACAGATCCGGTGATAATGCCGGCCAAAGAAGAACACGGATGTGATTCTGGTTCAGAAAGTCTTGACAATCGTGAGCCACGTGATATCTTAGATTGTCATGTTGAAAGACGTGATCAAAGTTTCGCTGTTGCAGAAAGGGAATAACGATATGATCAAGATTATCGTATTTGTATTTTACGGCATTCAATGTTCCTTGAACAATTTTGCGCCCATCATGACAAATTAAATCCCAGACCATAGCACCTCCGTCTCCAAAACGGTCGGATTCGAACACACACTGGTCCGTAAAACGTTCCCCACGCCTGCGATACACACGATAACGTCCATCGCTAAGACGAAGTGAAATTCGGGATTCACCACTAAAAAGAGGGGTAAAGCCTCCAACGACGACGTTCACGAGCCCATGCTAGTCTCGCGGTCCTATGACTTTGCTTAAAGATTGGTCCTACCATCGGACGCCTTGCTCGGAGACCAGATTCACGTAGTCTTCTTCGAACAGTCTGACCCGATATTAATACGTTTGCTAAACCAGGTTCCGGAGGTGAATAAAGCGTAAATGTCTGTCTTGACATTGTGACGTCACACATGACCTGTCGTTATAGTGTCTTTCATTCGTCCTACCTGTTTGTCGAAGACAAATCATTAATGTTGCAGTGGTTAATGTAGACACAGTAAAGTGGTCTGCAACGGCCTGGTGAGTCTTTCCAGCCTGAATCATACACACCGATCGCTCACGGTCATTTTGACGGAGCCGTGGCATGGATGCTCTTGTGAAAATTCAAATTTTCAGAATGGTAAATTGTTTACTTTTGTTGACAGCACAATTAATGACTGCAGGCGTTTTAAATGGCTAATTCGATCATCGCAAGCTCGATCATGGTACGGAAAATTGACTTTCCGGAATTTTTCTGTAATGGAACAGGATGTTATTGTTTGCTTTGTGAGGATAAACGCTTTTCACGAAAACATTGACGTAAATGATAATAAACAATTGTTTTGGTTTTAACATATAAAGTTATTTGCCAAAAAATCTTTGTATCGTTTCTTTTGTTGACTAATATATGATCAAATATGTCACTATTTAAATCTATTGATGACATGTCATGGCAAGCACAATAATTTGAGACAATATGGAAAGACGCGTTGTATTACTCTATACTATGACATGCATAAGCATATCACGAAAATATATTACTTAATGAAATAATTATTTGTGCAAAATTTACCTCAAATGTTTACAAATATTGACAAATAATTAAATAAGTTAGGAGAGTAAGAATACTATTGTTCCCAGATAATTGTCTATGCTATAACATATGCAGCTAAACAATATATTCAATTTACGAACATAAATATGATCCACAATGCAAGACATTCTTTGGAAGAATGTTTGTGGAAAGAGCTACTGGAATGTGATTTGTTGTACTGATTCATTTAATAACTATTATTTTGCCTTTGTCTTACGCTGTGACATTTATCGAAATAATAATCATATATCGTAAATATGCAGTCGTAACCGATGATTTTTCCTATATAGTGTGGGGGTCTGTATGCTCCATTGCATGATTCCCTTTCCACGCATTCCCAATTGTCTGTCTGTAATACTCTCTCTTGTAAATTGTATTTGTCATATTTTCATTAGACCATTTGATTTCAGCCGATATGAAAATAAATACTTACCTTGTGATTTGACAACATAAAGCAATGATACCACTACAACAAAGACTTTCATTTTGTATTTTGTTCTAATGTCCACCTAAATAATATAAAACAACACAATGACATGAATACAGTAATGAAGAAATTAAACCCCCTTAAAAGATATCATACAATAAACAAACCATTTGTCAGTACTAGCATAGGCGCAAAATAAACAAAATAAACATATGTTTGACGTGTGTGTTTTTAAACAGACAATCGACGATTCTATGGGTATCAACTGAACACTTCTTCTCGGCGACTTGTTGCATTATTCATACAAGAAATACTTTATACAGAGACTTCTCAAGAAAAGCGAGAACAGTCTAACTCGATCCTATGATTTCACTCTCCGCTATATGTTCTTTCACAAAAGTTTAAATTCCAAAATCTATCGCATTGGGCTTGAAATAAATGATATCACAGATACAACTAGGTCTGCTTCATAGCTTGACATACACCTCGAAATTGACAGCGATAACCAGTTAAGAACGAAACTTTACATATCTCAATATCTGGTAAGACGAATCCGTATCGTCATATGATCGGCCCATATCACTTACTAGTTGTGTTTGGAAAACCATAGCGAGAATGACCAATATACAGTGTGGATTCCATCAAGGTAGTCGCACTTTGGATAATCTTGCTCGCTTTGGAAAGGTAAATATTTTTCGATTTTGAGAGAGAATTTAATGTCAGATTGGATTCGACCTTTTCTGACATCCATGAATAAGACATAAGACTATCATAAGGAGACATCTTCTCTATTACATTATATGGTATTAAGTTAAACAGCACACCTAAAGATTTAAATGATAACATTGAAAATTAACTTTATGTTGATGACTTCCTGATATGCTAAGAATGTAAACATTAATAATGTTTTTTTGATTAGGCCTACTTACAGTTGTCTTTAAGGACAACTGCGAGTAGGCCTAATCAAAAAACAAAAAAACATGGAAATAAGGAATATATTTATATTTTCTAGTTAAATTCTGAATGTGAGTATCTTTGCAATAAAAGAATACACCACCCAGAACCGAATTTAATATTGTATAATTCCCCTATTAAAATAGCTAAAAGAAACTATTTGTTTTCCTTATATAGTAAACTGACCTCATATCAAAATGCTTAAATATAAATGTATTTCATTGAAAGGATGTGGGGTGCGGATATCGCAGTCTCATCAACTTATATAGATCGTTGATTCCATCAAAATTATATCGCAGGTGTATCGCTTAAAAATCTGCTCGTAAGTCGTACATGGAACTGCTTGATACAGTTCACCATCAAAGAGTCCGACTCTGCAATTGAGAGTTTGTATATTGAAGGAAACGAGTATGCTCTGGGAAAAAGACGTATCAAACATGGTTTGCAATATGCAATCAATTATAATGTAACGCGTATTTTCATTGGCTATCGAGAGCTGTCAATTCTGCAGTTGACATGCCTGAAGCAATGCTAAATTCCTACGCCGAATGCACTTGTTTGTAAACAATATGGCTGACCCAGATATTTCCGACTATGAATTTGACGCTGACGACCTATTTAGGAGATAACTGTATTGTATTTGAACATTTTACATGATCAATTGGAGATTTGATGGTCGCAAATCGAGTTTACTGTCCATTATAATGCAATACTGAACATAAAAATGTATTCTTGCTCTAAAAATCAAAAAAATTAAAATTCCGGAAAATATTGTTGAACGACTTTGCCCATAAACAACGTGACGTCATATGAAGACTTCCAGTTTAAAATGTAAAGATCAGACGTTATTTGGCTTCGTGTACGCTTCAAATTAGATAGAATTTAACTAAAATAAGTTTTCAAGGTAGGCATTTTAATTATTGTTGTGCATTGTTGTACATATGACATGTAGGATTTCACGTTTTCAGGATGGCGGATTATTAAGCAACTGCATTACTATTTTGTTAGCGGAAGGAATTTGAAAAGTGCATATATTTCGTCAGTTATTTGTATATTTTCAAACTAGTGTGTACACGTTGGGAGATAAGAATAGGAATAACAGTACTGTTATTCCTTAATCTTAAGGCTTATCCTATATTTGAAAATACGCAATAATAAACAGCACAATAAAATACAATCCTTTGATCTGCGAATAACATCATATTTAAGTCAACTGTAATTTCTGAAGCCCTCCAATGTTTAATTCGAAACTACCTTTAATTTTGAAGAAAAGGTTTTAAGATTTCAAAGGGGTAAGAAGAATCCGTAAATCGAAGAAGGACAGAAGACACAATGGCAAAAAGAAACAGGAAAAAAGGAAAACGAACGATCTCCAAAGCACTACACAGAAAACTAAAGGTCGAGAAACACGAACCCCCATGAAAATCGGAGGTGATTTCATGTACTCCGAACGAATAAGCTGTTCCTGTCCCACTACTGATACCCGTCGTGCTACTCCAGTAACAATCCGGGTGATAAGTCTTGAATGAGGAATTATACCATCAACTTCTGAATAGTGCGAAATTTATTCTTATGGTTTTTAGCATAGTAAAAGGGTACCATCAGTAGATGATTTTGAACAGCATATTGCTTCTCTCTCATAACTATCGTCTGGATCGATCATAGGTGCAGAATATAGTGCAATACTTCTTCCTTAAAAAGGTAATTAGTGGTCTGTTCAGATTGTCAATTGAAAATTGTGAAATGCAAAAACTCTTTTTTATTTCAAAGGAGTACGCTTAGTTTCCGGCCAACAATTTTGCACTATTTTCAAAGCAAAATATCATATTCGAATATACAGTGGTAAACCCCTTTTGAATACCCCTCTTATTTGTATATATAATTTGATTGCTTTATATTTCTATTTCTACTTAATTACATATTCATCTTTTTTGTTAAAGATAACAGATATGACACATTTTCAGAGATTATAAGCAGGAAATGATTAACTCATAAAACATTAAAGGTAAATAGGTTGTTCTTAGCAAAAAAATGCTATCAAAGCAAAATGTGTAGGCGTCTCCGAGTGGAGGTGAGGTGACCTCTATGTAAGAAGAGAAATGGTATTATTACTTTGAATATTGTTGGTTGAGAAACATAAAGATATAATTATAGATAATTATTAGCTAGGTCACTCGCACATTATCAACGCATACTTAACTTGATCGATAACAGTAGTAGGGAGTGATCAGTTTTAGTTACCCCAAAAACCCGTGGAGGGGTGGAGGGACCCATATAAAGGTAGACCCCGCCCATATGCTATACAAGGGCATAACCCCACCCCCCGGAACTGATGTCACCAAAAATATTTGAAATCCATATATGGTCATGACGACCCTCTCGTCGCAGTATGACTCATGGTAACAAATTCCCCGCACCCCGACGACCAAATATGGTCTCCCGTCGATGCAATATGATTCATCACATTCCACCATCTCGAGCGCATGATGACTCAAAACGGAAAGGTGACATCCATATGGACATGTGTTCACCAATTAAAAACGACCAACAGGCGTATGCAAGACCTAGTTTCGTTACCCTAGTTTTATTCACCCATCAATTCACATATACCTCCCCCTTTTTTCTCTCTATTACAGATTCAATGAAAATCAAGACCTGTGTTAACCCGCACACAATCAAAAAGCATTTAAATACTGATATTTTTATTCACACCCATTTTTTTGAAATCCATGTTTTTAACCCTTAGAATTCTAAATGCTTGATTTAAAAAATAAGCTTAGATCCATGTCGTTCAAATAGGAAAAGTCAATTACGATTTTGACCTTGATATCACAGGCGCTATGGTCATATGTTTTTAATTCATCAGATGATAACAAGTACAGCGGTTCTTTTTAATCTACACACGGACAACAGACATATCAAATATCCATCGCACGCACTGACCATTTATCTTGACCCGAAATGATAAATACATGGTTTATCAGTAACACATAACGATCAAGGGGTTCCTCGAGGTCAGATCAATTGAAATTTAATCCACAGCGGTTTTCTAAGGTCAAGCTCTGTTTTACGCGTTATCATTCTAAAAAGTAATTATTACTTATAGTATATAATCATTAATTAACACACAATTAAAGACATTTATCAATAAAAACATCTTACGCTCTTCAATTATTCTATCTGTTGAGGTTTACACTGACATGTGTTTATAGTATATGCGTATTTATCATTTCGGGTCAAGATAAATGGTCAGTGCGTGCGATGGATATTTGATATGAATGCAGTCCGTGTGTAGATTAAAAAGAACCGCTGTACTTGTTATCATCTGATGAATTAAAAACATATGACCATAGCGCGTGTGATATCAAGGTCAAAATCGTAATTGACATTTCCTATTTGAACGACATGGATCTAAACGTCTTTTTTTAAATCAAACATTTATAATTTTAAGGGTTAAAAACATGGATTTAAAAAAAATGGGTGTGAATAAAAATATCAGTATTTTAATGCTTTTTGATTGTGTGCGGGTTAACACAGGTCTTGGTTTTCATTGAATCTGTAGTACTAGAATAGGCGTAAAATAAACAAAATAAACATATGTTTGACGTGTGTGTTTTTAAACAGACAATCGACGATTCTATGGGTATCAACTGAACACTTCTTCTCGGCGACTTGTTGCATTATTCATACAAGAAATACTTTATACAGAGACTTCTCAAGAATAGCGAGAACAGTCTAACCCGATCTTATGATTTCACTCTCCGCTCTATGTTCTTTCACAAAACTTTAAATTCTAAAATCTATCGCATTGGGCTTGAAATAAATGATATCACAGATACAGCTAGGTCTGCTTCATAGCTTGGCATACACCTCGAAATTGACAGCGATAACCAGTTAAGAACGAAACTTTACATATCTCAATATCTGGTAAGACGAATCCGTATCGTCATATGATCGGCCCATATCACTTACTAGTTGTGTTTGGAAAACCATAGCGAGAATGACCAATATACAGTGTGGATTCCATCAAGGTAGTCGCACTTTGGATAATCTTGCTCGCTTTGGAAAGGTAAATATTTTTCGATTTTGAGAGACAATTTAATGTTAGATTGGATTCAACCTTTTCTGACATCCATGAATAAGACATAGGACTATCATAGGTAGTAGACATTTTCTCTATTACATTGTATAGTATTAAGTTAAACAGCACACCTAAAGATTTAAATGATTACATTGAACATTATCTTTATGTTGATGACTTCCTGATATGCTAAGAATGTAAACATTAATAATGTTTTTTGATTAGGCCTACTTACAGTTGTCTTTAAGGACAACTGCGAGTAGGCCTAATCAAAAAACAAAAAAAACATGGAAATAAGGAATATATTTATGTTTTCTAGTTAAATTCTGAATGTGAGTATCTTTGCAATAAAAGAATACACCACCCAGAACCGAATTTAATATTGTATAATTCCCCTATTAAAATAGCTAAAAGAAACTATTTGTTTTCCTTATTTTTAATAGTAAACTGACCTCATATCAAAATGCTTAAATATAAATGTATTTCATTGAAAGGATGTGAGGTGCGGATATCGCAGTTTCATCAACTTATATAGATCGTTGTTTCCATCAAAATTATATCGCAGGTGTATCGCTTAAAAATCTGCTCGTAAGTCGTACATGGAACTGCTTGATACAGTTCACCATCAAAGAGTCCGACTCTGCAATTGAGAGTTTGTATATTGAAGGAAACGAGTCTGCTCTGGGAAAAAGACGTATCAAACATGGTTTGCAATATGCAATCAATTATAATGTAACGCGTATTTTCATTGGCTATCGAGAGCTGTCAATTCTGCAGTTGACATGCCTGAAGCAATGCTAAATTCCTACGCCGAATGCACTTGTTTGTAAACAATATGGCTGACCCAGATATTTCCGACTATGAATTTGACGCTGACGACCTATTTAGGAGATAACTGTATTGTATTTGAACATTTTACATGATCAATTGGAGATTTGATGGTCGCAAATCGAGTTTACTGTCCATTATAATGCAATACTGAACATAAAAATGTATTCTTGCTCTAAAAATCACAAAAATTAAAATTCCGGGAAATATTGTTGAACGACTTTGCCCATAAACAACGTGACGTCATATGAAGACTTCCAGTTTAAAATGTAAAGATCAGACGTTATTTGGCTTCGTGTACGCTTCAAATTAGATAGAATTTAACTAAAATAAGTTTTCAAGGTAGGCATTTTAATTATTGTTGTGCATTGTTGTGCATATGACATGTAGGATTTCACGTTTTCAGGATGGCGGATCATTAAGCAACTGCATTACTATTTTGTTAGCAGAAGGAATTTGAAAAGTGCATATATTTCGTCAGTTATTTGTATATTTTCAAACTAGTGTGTACACGTTGGGAGATAAGAATAGGAATAACAGTACTGTTATTCCTTAATTTTAAAGCTTATCCTATATTTGAAAATACGCAATAATAAACAGCACAATAAAATACAATCCTTTGATCTGCGAATAACATCATATTTAAGTCAACTGTAATTTCTGAAACCCTCCAATGTTTAATTCGAAATTACCTTTAATTTTGAAGAAGAGTTTTAAGATATCAAAGGGGTAAGAAGAATCCGTAAATCGAAGAAGGACAGAAGACACAATGGCAAAAAGAAACAGGAAAAAAGGAAAACGAACGATCTCCAAAGCACTACACAGAAAACTAAAGGTCGAGAAACACGTACCCCCATGAAAATCGGAGGTGATTTCATGTACTCCGAACGAATAAGCTGTTCCTGTCTCACTACTGATACCCATCGTGCTACTCCAGTAACAATCTGAATAGTGCGAAATTTATTCTTATGGTTTTTAGCATAGTAAAAGGGTACCATCAGTAGATGATTTTGGACAGCATATTGTTTCTCTCTCATAACTATCGTCTGGATCGATCATAGGTGCAGAATATAATGCAATACTTCTTCCTTAAAAAGGTAATTAGTGGTCTGTTCAGATTGTCAATTGAAAATTGCTAAATGCAAAAACTCTTTTTTATTTCAAAGGAGTACGCTTAGTTTCCGGCCAACAATTTTGCACTATTTTCAAAGCAAAATATCATATTCGAATATACAGTGGTAAAGCCCTTTTGAATACCCCTCTTATTTGTATATATAATTTGATTGCTTTATATTTCTATTTCTACTTAATTACATATTCATCTTTTTTGTTAAAGATAACAGATATGACACATTTTCAGAGATTATAAGCAGGAAATGATTAACTCATAAAACATTAAAGGTAAATAGGTTGTTCTTAGCAAAAAAATGCTATCAAAGCAAAATGTGTAGGCGTCTCCGAGTGGAGGTGAGGTGACCTCTATGTAAGAAGAGAAATGGTATTATTACTTTGAATATTGTTGGTTGAGAAAAAATAAAGATATAATTATAGATAATTATTAGCTAGGCCACTCGCACTTTATCAACGCATACTTAACTTGATCGATAACAGTAGTAGGGAGTGATCAGTTTTAGTCACCCCAAAAACCCGTGGAGGGGTGGAGGGGCCCATATAAAGGTAGACCCAGCCCATATGCTATGTAAGAGCATAACCCTACCTCCCGGAACTGATGTCACCAAAAATATTTGAAATCCATATATGATCATGACGACCCTCTCGTCGCAGTATGACTCATGGTAACAAATTCCCCGCACCCCGACGACCAAATATGGTCCCCCTTCGATGCAATATGATTCATCACATTCCACCATCTCGAGCGCATGATGACTCAAAACGGAAAGGTGACATCCATATGGACATGTGTTCACCAATTAAAAACGACCAACAGGCGTATGCAAGACCTAGTTTCGTTACCCTAGCTTTATTCACCCATCAATTCACATATACCTCCCCCTTTTTTCTCTCTATTACAGATTCAATGAAAATCAAGACCTGTGTTAACCCGCACACAATCAAAAAGCATTAAAATACTGATATTTTTATTCACACCCATTTTTTTGAAATCCATGTTTTTAACCCTTAGAATTCTAAATGCTTGATTTAAAAAAAACCGCTTAGATCCATGTCGTTCAAATAGGAAAAGTCAATTACGATTTTGACCTTGATATCACACGCGCTATGGTCATATGTTTTTAATTCATCAGATGATAACAAGTACAGCGGTTCTTTTTAATCTACACACGGACAACAGACATATCAAATATCCATCGCACGCACTGACCATCTATGTTGAACCGAAATGATAAATACATGGTTTATCAGTAACACATAGCGATGAAGGGGTTCCTCGAGGTCAGATCAATTGAAATTTAATCCACAGAGGGTTTTCTAAGGTCAAGCTCTGTTTTACGCGTTATTATTCTAAAAAGTATTTATTACTTATAGTATATAATCATTTATTAACACACAATTAAAGACATTCATCAATAAAAACATCTTACGCTCTTCAATTATTCTATCTGTTGAGGTTTACACTGACATGTGTTTATAGTATATGCGTATTTATCATTTCGGGTCAAGATAAATGGTCAGTGCGTGCGATGGATATTTGATATGAATGCAGTCCGTGTGTAGATTAAAAAGAACCGCTGTACTTGTTATCATCTGATGAATTAAAAACATATGACCATAGCGCGTGTGATATCAAGGTCAAAATCGTAATTGACATTTCCTATTTGAACGACATGGATCTAAGCGTCTTTTTTTAAATCAAACATTTAGAATTTTAAGGGTTGAAACATGGATTTTAAAAAAATGGGTGTGAATAAAAATATCAGTATTTTAATGCTTTTTGATTGTGTGCGGGTTAACACAGGTCTTGATTTTCATTGAATCTGTAATACGGAAGAAAAAAGGGGGGGTATATGTGAATTGATGAGTGAATAAAGCCAGAGTAACGAAACTAGGTCTTGTATACGCCTGTCGGTCGTTTTTGATTGGTGAACACATGTCCATATGGATGTCACCCTTCTGTTTTGAGTCATTATGCGCTCGAGACGGTGGAATGTAATGAATCATATTACATCGAAGGAGGGGACCATATTTGGTCGTCGGGGTGCGGGGAATTTTGTTTACCATGAGTCATACTGCGACGACAGGGTCGTCATGACCATATATGAATTTCAATTGTTTTTTGGTGACGTCAGTTCCGGGGGAGGGTGGGGTTATGCCCTTGCATAGCATATGGGCGGGGTCTACCCTTTTATGGGTCCCTCCACTCCTCCACGGGTTTTTGGGGTGACTAAAAATGATCACTCCCTACTACTGATAACAGTAAGATACCTCAAACTAAAGTGTGACCTGTATTATATCAATCTTAATGTAATCGACAAACGACATTCGATCTATATACAAATATATCTAGAAACTCTCTCCATTTATACTGATGAACTCCTAAGACATAATTGATCATATTGTGTTCTTTTTAAATATAGATTTAATATCAATATATACCTCTAAATTTAAAATAATATAACTTATGGTTATCATATTATTACGTCTTCAAAGGAAAGTCGTATACATTCCCGAATATATAAATATATAGAAATTCTATACAATACAAATGTAAAAATAAATGTTTCACACTAAATATATATGTATATGCGTATTAAAGAGGTAATAAATAGCATCATGTACATATTAGATTACAGAATAGATATTCTATTGATGGCTATTTAACTTATAAGATTTCTTATTTTTTACCTACAAATGTAAAGTTTATTATGTCAAATTCACTCGTGTTGTCAATATAGTGATGACTGTATTATATTGTATTATTGCCAACTTACCTATTTCATGACACTTATCATATTCCCTGTTAATAATATACTAGTTTTTAAAGACACTAGATATGTGTCAGATCATTTAAAAATACGCGAATTACTATAACCAGAATCAGGATTTGTTTACGGTTAAATGATTACAATATTTACGACCATGGATTTGATCATAAGGGATTATACAATGCACTGTATTGACAATATATTATAGTACTTCCATAATGATGAAGGACTACGTTTTGTACTCCCTCAAATTGTATTGCATTCTCAAGTTATATAATGTCCAAAATATAATAGATTGATAGTATTATTGCAGAGAAACATTTTAAGGCCGTCTTTTAATCAGGATGATTTGAAAATACATGTTTCTAAAAAATATTTGCAAATAACTATTATGAAATGCATACTTTAATTTCCTGCTTTTGTTGAAAACAAATGTCAAAATTGAAAAAAAGTAGTTAACTATAATGTTATATATCTAGAAATTATAACTCGAGTAAATACTTGTGTGCATATGTTTTTTTCTCAAACTGACAATGCATACATTTTTGGTGTAGCACATATTCCGAGTGAAAGTACAAAAAATAACTGATTAAGCTATATACAATATATACAAGTACAAGTAAATAGACTGATGGGATTAGCCAGTAGGACATAATATCCTATTTATATATCTAATTAATTTAAATAGTTTTTGCAAGATTGGTTTTCATTTAGCTTTTAAATTTTATTATATTTGGACGTTATATTAGATGCTTTGTCCACTGTCTGTATTTCAGGTAAAGGGCCCGGGTGAGCTAAGGAGTTGGATTACCTAACAACTCTTACAAGCATATCACCAATATGTCGTGGGTTCGCGCCTGGCTTTGTAAATTACAAAAATGATGCACTCGACTCGCATCCGCAAGTGATAAAGCTTAGCAGTTGCTTGCCCATGGTCGGTGGTTCTCTCCGGGTACTCCGACTTTTTCCACCACTATAACTGGTCGCCATGATATAGCTGAAATAGTTCTGAAAGTGGCGCTAAAACACCAAAATTCAATTAAAAAAATAAATAAAACATCATGTATTGCAGGTATGCATGTGTGCTTTTAAGATAAAACTACATTCGTATGAATTGATGTCAGTTGAAAATCATATTGTCATACATTGCATATAGACAACACGTTTTCTTGTACTGTGATTTCAAAGCCTCGTCTTATGCTTGAAATACGCATGGAAAGACATATAATACTCTATATATATACCTTTATTTCTCATAACCAAGCCAAATGGTAAAGAGATAAATATCAAAAATACAAACATATTTACATCCGTTTTCGAAAGGAAGTAAACAAATCAATATCAAATCAATAGCTACCTAAGGACATACTTTACTGTCAACTATTGAAATGAATTTACTTAGTTTACTTAATTCAACCACAGAATTTGAACACATCAAAGCACAATATTTTACAGTATTTGGACTACACATGTATGCTTGGACAATCAACCTGGCTCTGTCCTGTATAAATTCAGTGCATTCGAAGAAATAAGGAAACTCGTCTCCCAACTCCCTATACCCTCACACCAATTACATACTCTATTATCTCTATTTATATTTTGACACCGACCGATTTCAATGGGTAATCTGTGATTAGAGTTACGGAAAGGAGAAAGTAAGAATAAATCCTTATCCTTCAAAATTTCTAAATAATTTTCAAAAGATACCCACTTTTTGCATAATCTATACTTCAAAGCCTTGGGTGAATTATCTACAGATGTATTCCAAGTTTGTTTAAATTGATCTATCAAATTCATCTTAATAACATTACCCAACTATTGTTCTGGTATATCCATATATATGACAGTTCATCAGCCAGGTATGTAAAAGCCTCTAATAACAAAGTGTGTGTGATAACCCTGTAGACCGCATTTTTATTGCATGAAATTAATGTTTGATATATAAATTGTCGATTTTCATGTGTTGTTCAAAATCGGATAATATATATTTGGTACAAGTACAAAAATAGCGTAATTCGACATATCCTTTGAAAATAACGCATTTTTTATAAGATATATACGTTCTCGAAAATGTAGTATGTTTGTGCTTAAAAATAGCATGCTTTTAACTATTACACACATAACTGCACGGGATTAATCGTAAACATGTCAAATAATCACAAAAACATCATGCTCGAATTAATCGTTACATTTAATATTTTTACAACTATTAATCATTCCAAAATGCGCTTTTTACACATTTTAACCATTTAGCAAAATATTTCCGGATTTTCGAGTTATAACCGATGCGCTTTCATATTACAAATTGATTGTGATGTTCTATCGTGTTCTGGGCTTTTTGTGTCAGTTTGTTAGTTCTGTACTACAAATATTTTTCATTTTGTCTATCTAGATAACAGTTTAGATCATTATCGACAGAATGTAATCAATTAGTGGAATATTTGTTTTGGGTCTGTTTGACTTTGGTTTAGTTTGGGTGCGTTTGATTTGTATTTTCTCATTTCATTTTACTTGTTGATCATTGATGTCGATAGACCAGCTTTGTAGGTTTTCTTGTTATTTTTGATATCGTAACATTTGTTTCCATTGTTGGTGCACATGTTGTTTGTTGATTTGTCACGTGATTGTCATTATATTATACTTTTTGAAGTTAATTTTATTTCTTTTATCATTTGTTAACTGTATTCCTGTTCATTTGTGAATGAGTTTTTGGTGATATAGTTTCATAATTACATTTTGAGGTTATTTTGTCATCTTGGAGGGTTATTTTTTCTACAATTTTAATGTTTTATTTTTTTCTGATACCCTGTTGTTATATTTAAGTTTAAGTTTTTTCTTGTTGGTATTTTTGTATATATTTATTTATTTTTATTTATTACATACTTGGTTATCTTTGTCTCTATTGCGCAATAAATTGCTCAAAATGAGCGACAGTGAACTTCCACTTAAGACAAAATCAAAAGAAAACTGAAAAGCAGATAAACTGGAAAGATTGTCTTTGTCACAGTACTGCTCAACCTGACGATCTATCAAATTCTTTGGAGTAGACTTGGGAAACGTTTAGAAATGTAGCCGAAATAAGAAATGACCTTGTTCACAATCTTCTAAAGCACTACTGGAGTGCCGGTCCAAGGGGTGGATGCCACAGGCGATGAAATCAAACTTGTACCAGCAAACGTAATCTGAAGTATCCACTGAAACGCAAAATGGACGACACTGTCAAAGTATCAGTCACAAGTAAAACAGACAAATTGCATAGAACATATAACCGTTCAAGATGTGTTATTTGCTTAGAAGACAAGTAATTTGCTGAAAGAAAATACCGCGAACAGTTACGCCAATGTTTGACCGAAGACGGCGTTTTCTCGTTGAAGAGGACTGTGCCAAATGACTGTTTTCTTGTGAACAGATTGGAATTGAGTTATGTATTTTATATCATAAAACATGCTACAAAAACTGACAAGGCTTCTCTACAAAGTTAATGAGAACATGGAAAATATATCAGGTAATGGGGAATCAGTAAAATTTGACAGATCTTTTGATATTTTGGTTTCCGGAATTGAAACAAATGTTTTAAAAGTATGAATGGCGGTAACTATGTCAATGCTTTAGTCTCGGTTTCTTCAGCTTCTTAGTGAAGAAGGCATTGAGGCCTCAAATTACAAGTCCTTGTATTTGCAAAAAGGATAAAGAAACGCTTCAGTGAGAAACTTTCATTTTGGCGGTCAAATGATAACAGTTCATACATACAAATGTAGTTTTTATTCTGTAATGTTCCTAAAGGGCAGATCAGTGAAGCAGCTTTAGAATCCATGAAGATGAACAAATCTAGCGATTTTGAAGTGTAAGATCTCCCAACAGAAGACGTAGAAGTTGATGGGATACCGCGACATGCGTATTATACAGCAAAATCTATCCGGAGATTGACATTGTCAGAAATCAAGTCGTCAGTGCCATGGTCCCCGACTTGTAGCTTTATAAATGAGCAATCTGTGACCATACCGAATTTGTTGTATAACTTGATTGCATGGGTTCTGACTGAGAACCAATCAGATCGACCCATTTCAAACTTATAGGTTGAAATGTCAGAGGCAACCGATAGGCGTGTTGCATCATGTGTATTGGAAATCACATACGGTGTCACTCGTTGTAAGGTGAAAATCCCGAAACGTGTAGGTCTGGCTGTACTGTTAAAAATTCCTTACTGGTTCGGCCGAACTAGTAATGGTTCGCCAAACACTTTCTAGTGCAGGTGATAGTTTTGACATTCCAAACGGTCTCCTCCTAGATGTGGACAATTTCCTATATGTTGCCTACGCTTTACCGTCAATTGGTGATATTAATGAGGTATGATTCCTTTTGTTTTGTAATTAAGCAAAAACCACCCAGTGCCACCAGCTACCAACTACAAAAGACGCAATGCAGAAGCACAACGATCTAATTTTCAGGCATCAGTTTAGAAACGCACCTGCCAGTCGATATTACAAGCAGAAAAAACATGGATGGGTGATAGACAAACATATGTTGTCTGTAAACTGGATGGACTAGCAGCCAGCATCTGAGGCATTGATGCTGCTCATTAGGTGTGGGTGTAAAACACACTGCGCCCAAAACGTTGTTATTGTATGTCACAAGGTTTATCATGCACAGATGGCTGCAGATCTCTGATCTTTACCAAAGCAAGAATCAAAGAGATTCTCTATTAGAAAGAGATAGTAAAGGTGACGACGAGGAAGATGATTAATACCTTTCCACTCTTCTAAGCTTTTAACGCATATCCCTTTCCCTCTCACTTACGCCTTTTACGCATACCTCTTTCCCCCTCACTTACGCATTCTACGCATGCTGTTGCATAATTTCTTTGAACATAAATACCGAAGAATTAAGTCGCTATGTTGCAAAAGTTGTACCCGTTAGCGAAATTACAGATTCCAAACTTTCTATTTTCAAAATAGGAAAATCCGAGTGTGATATAAATAACGTATAATATCTATGAATATTCACGAGTGTGTGTCATGTGCAGACGATGTAAATACACATGGCGACGGCCAGATCAAACGTGTGGGACGTTTGACACCAACTGACAACGACACAGCTATCTCTGAACCAATAATCTTCATGTATGACTTATTATTTGCAGAAACACTTCAATTTTACAAATTCGGTTGAACATAATTTTAAAAGAGTCGAAATCTGAACGTTAAATATAAAAGTGTACAAAACAGTGTGTGCATACACACTTGCCGATTTTCCGTGAAAGATGTACAGCCATATATCAATAGTCTGGACCTTCCTCTAATAATATGTCGCCAAAGTTTCAATGGATAAGCAACAAGAGCTCGTAGAAATCATTGGATATTCGGGACATATTTTCTGATTTTGCAATCAGGATAGAGCGGGAAGAGTTATTGTACGTTGTGTGGTGCTTGGCTAGCGGTATTTCACAAAGGCGTAACAACAAATGCAATTTACCGATATATTTTTCCATCAATTGATGAAGTAGTCGTCTAGCATTGATGTACTCAGGCTTTGGAGGTCAACCATGCACGGTAAGTAACATAACTTCTTCTAACATATAGCTATAGTCTAAAAAGAAATATCGTTTTCAAGCGGGTCAAATGGGGTTAAATTTGAAACAAAAAGATGAGCAAAAATCGCACAGAAAATTTACACGAACTAAATGTATTGGTATATATTTCCGTTTCTATAAAAGATTAAGAGATAGAATATAATTCACGAATTTGTTTGTTTACCCGAAAATGGCGAAAACAGCAAACATACATATTAATTTATAAAATTTCCCCAACCTTTAATAACTTTATCCAATCAGAGATTATATATGACGTAATTATGGCTGTTCGAAAATATCGGGATTGTTTAATACATCTATCTAAATGAGCTGTTCCGATATTCTTTGATATTGTTTAGAAAAGAGGGTATCTTGTGTAAATTTCTTGTTCTTTTGTTCCATTAATGAAATGTTCTTCATGAAAACGGAGAAAACGAATATACATTTTTTTTATTAAGTCCCAAATATATTTTGTACAAATAAAATGTACATGAATTTAAAATGTACATGAATTTCCATGCAACATTTTTGAAACAATTTTTGATAAAACATATATTATCATGTTTTAGTGGTATCAGGGAAGCTTTACAAAATGTATTTGTAATGCATGCATTACAGTATGAACATGTATTAACATTCTGGTGTAATATAGCACACCTGTACATATCTGTGATATGCTATGTTTAATTAATTACATTTTTTTTCAGTACATCATTATTGCGTGCACACTTGTTTGGTATGACATTTATGATACATGCAGCAAACATTTCTGGAATAATGCTATTTTTTCATGTAGTTGCCACCAAAACATATATGTATAAAGATAAATTTTAAATTGCATTTTATATAAACGTTTTGCACAAGTACATGATAAACTATTTCTGGAAAAGATAGTTATTATTTTTAGTTCTTCATTTTCTTTCTCTATGACTTAATGTTTTTTTATTCTACAGGTGTGACCATGTCGTCTCAGTAGATCATGAAGAGTTTTAAATGCCACTTCTGAAAGTTGATGTTGTTGATTGTGATTCAGTGTAATAAAATTGCATAGGATAATAAAACACAAAAAATATTTTAAAGAAATCACAATGATTTCACATGGAACAAGTTGGTCATGGACTTCGACACAACAATATTTGTAGTCATTAAATGTAAAATTATAGCATATATAAAGAAAAGAGTGACATGTAGGATTGCTGAGAATTAAGATAAATAGAAAGTTTCAAATGTAATAGTAGAAGATAACACATTCCAGTTTATTGATTTATGACAATAAAAATGATAGTTGTCAGATGAATGTGACAAATATGAACTACCAGATATTAGACACTTTTAGTTTTAATTTTTCTACTGCAGAGAGCTGGATCAGATCCAGAATTGTCTCTGGCAGGGAAGGGGGAGGTGGAAGTTTAAGAGGGTCTGGACTAAATCAAACCAATTCAATGTCTTTTTCTACCACTTTCAACATATACATTGAACATTCTAGGCTTGGGGGAGGGGTTGTGTGGGGGTCCGAACTCCTGATCCCCTACTGGGCCCACCATTGTACTATATACATTTTAAAATTGCTATCCATTATAAAATAGCAATTCCATATTACACAAATTATCTAGGCTATATAAGAAGCCAACAACTTGTAAACAATATCCAAAACATGGTGAGAAAAAAAAGAAAAGAAACTGTATTTGGTTGTGTAAAATGCAGTAAACATTATTTAAGTTTTATCTGACAGGGACCATCAAGCAGTTCTTGATATCAATATTGCTGAGGAGTAAACAAAGTAATTTCACTGTTCTGAAAGTAATAAAAAGATATTGCTATACTCAAATTAGTCATACAATATCATTTAATGGATACATGTAAGAGCCAAAAATAATAATTTTCAATTTGTAGATCACTGTCTCCCTTAGTCCATCCACCCACCCACACCTATGTGGACTTGTACTATTAAATTAATAACTTAATAATCCCTTTGAATATCAACAAGGCCCAATATGACCTGTCAGTTTTCTAATTATATGCTAACTCATGATCTATATTGTTTGTCAGTATGTCATATGTCATATGACCAACCCCAAGGTGACTGGCTTTTGATCAGGTTGAAGAGGCAAACAATATGTGAATTTCCCAGTAACATGATCGTTTTTTTTTAGTATAGTTGGTACATAAGAGGTGTGAAAAGTAGTTTTACAATGGAAAATACTGAAATGTGGAATAAATGTTCACCAGACACCGATCCAATTCATTTGTAAAGTAAACTGAACTATTTAAATCCTTGCAAAACTATAATTAGATCCACATAAAATATTCAGAATACTATTGTTTTTTTCACCTTCAATTTCAATTCAATTCAAATATTTCATTGAATAAATGCATAAATACAATATCCAATGGAATTGCACATCAGGCATAGCCTATGTAAGTGTCCTCCCTCAATAACTAAGGACATCAAGTATACAGATAAGAATAATTAATTAATTTACAATTGTGATTAGTGTACAAAATGTTTTACTTAGGAGAAATTCAAAATGTTGTAATAATTTTAAAACTGTCCATTTATTCATTATAATTGTGAATTTTGCCAATTTAGAGTATGAATAAGTTAACTTGTAATTAATATATTCTTCTATATATTAAGGATACATATGTACATGTACAGTATATATGGGCACATACGAAGGCATATTCATACATATGCATACATAATACACATGTACACATAAATATAAATATTTATTTGCTTAAACATCTAAAGCAATAAATTAAAAAAAGATTCAAAGCAAATAATACAAAATCAAATTGAAAAATGTTAATATTAATAGTCAAGTCTTTTGGTTCCACAAATAAAGGTGTGGACAGAGTTCATAATAAGTATATTATCATCAAAAGAAAGGTCAGGTGATCCCTTTAAGAGTATATCAATGTTTAAAAAGTCGAGTTGAGTTGAGTAAACAGCAAAATTCTTTGGCAAATGAAAAGTGGACAGACATAAAAGTAATGAAAGTTGTCTTTAACATCATCCCCACAAGGACACCCTGATCCATCTGACAAGTGTGACAATAACTTGTGTTGATTCAAGTTATTTGCCAAGTTTCTAAGTTGACAATGGAATATGTTGTATTTTCTTGTACCCAGGTGAATTGTCATATTACGAGCACGTCCTGTTTATTGAACCACAGGTGCTCGTTTCAGATTTCTCATGCTTATTATATAACGGCGGGGAAACGGGAGTTTTTAGACGTCGCTGCCAAAGAAAATGAGCACAGATTCAAAAGCTTGTACAAGTGGGAAAGTGATAAAACGTGAAATCATAGTTTGAGGAAAAAGTACTGATTGTTTGATTCCAGGTTCTTGAACACAAAGACCCCTTTTTGTCAAATATATATAATTACTCCCATCAAATTATTCTCAGAGAGGTGGGAACTACAGTATTTACTGCAAATATGAAGAATAGAGCAATAAAAGAACTTGTAGACACTAAATTATATCAACAGGTGAACATTTAGAACTAATAACAACAAGTGGTCTTTACATGTATGATTATCATCTTTCTATCGTTAATTGGCAGTTAAAGTTTTTAGATGTAGAAGTAGCTTACATAATTTCAACTGTAGCCTTTCAATAATTTCGTTACTTCCAAATCCCCAGTTTCACACCCATAAAGTATTATTGGCTTGACCATACTGTCAAATATA
This sequence comes from Bathymodiolus septemdierum, assembly GCA_963383655.1. Classification (NCBI taxonomy): domain Eukaryota; kingdom Metazoa; phylum Mollusca; class Bivalvia; order Mytilida; family Modiolidae; genus Bathymodiolus; species Bathymodiolus septemdierum. Next base: position 78,608,674 of record OY726518.1, read on the forward strand.
GTTCTAATTTATATTTTATAGATAAATTATGAAGTCTACTGAAAGTGGCTATTGTGTTATCTAAATGTTATACTACATAGCATGACACACATTTTCAACCGATGCCTATCTTAGGATGACCATAACAAGCTATGAACGAAAAAGTATTATATGAATTTCTAGCATGTAAAACCAACAATAATTTATTTTTTACATTCTAAATTAAAGTTCAATAGACAAATTCAATCGTAATATGAATATGCAAAGTGGTCTAGCTATTCCTTTCCTCTACTTACCTATTTTATGAATTATATGCATATATTCACTGTCACATTCAATGTGCATATGATAATATCCCTACGACAATCAGTATTGCAAAATTATTTAGATATGCACACTATATTAAACATAAACGAGGATCAGGAAGTTTTTTTTACGTGTGAAATCAAATACCATCGATCAAATTTACTAAGGACACATTCGCACAACATATATTGTTAAAGATATCATGTATCACTCTTGTAAAATTACGGAAAGCGAGAGGTGTCTTCAGACTTCAGACTTCGGACTTCACACTTTCACAACATCTCTGAAAGGAGTGTCAAAGTGTCGTTTCCTTAAAGGCATGCTCTTCATCGGGGCCCGGTTGTTCAACTTGTTGTTCAATTAACCATATGGTTATATTTAATCATTGGTTAAAGATTCAACCATGGGTTAGTAAACCATGAGTTAACAATGAGTTTTTCAACTTCATTTAACCATTTGATTAAAATTTAACCAACCAATAACTGCAGGTTTAATATTTAACCAAGACCAATGTATCGCACAATTCCTTGTTTTATCCTAGCAGCAGATAAATAACAAAATGAATATGGCTGACTCAATCCCCCCTTCTCTGGACAAAAAGCAATACAGTTATTAAAATAAAAAAAAGAGTGAAATCTTACTTGAGGAATATAACTTACATGTCATTGTCTAAGGTTATTTGTCCAATATTAAAAGTATTTTGTACAAGTTAGTACGGAAGAGTATATGGACCTCGTCTTAGTTGCTTAATAACATTAAAAGAAATGTTAATAAGACGTGTTTAGTGAAAGGATGTGTTATATAGGTGACGATAACTTCTTATAACTCATTAAACTACTTTTAATTAAATCTTTTTATGGACTTACAATTTCAAGGACTGTTAATTTTCATTATTTACGAGTAGGTTAGCCGTAGAATATTTTCTACTTTATAAATAATGTTCTTAGTGTAAATTTGAAAAAAAAATTGATTGAAAATACGTAAATAATTTCACTATTTTCGTCTGAATTTACCTTGATTTACCTTGAAAAAATAAGTACAAATGTAATAGTGTTATGCGCGCAAATGTAGGATTTTTCCGCCCAAATGTAATGGTAATGCGCGCAAATGTAATGCACTGTTTTGAACAATGTAAATGGTAATAGAAATTTAATTTCATTGGAAATGCCATCCACCTCAGAAACTTCTATTTCAAGCAAATTTGCATGGAACTCAATTGCCCGAAACTCTCTTGGTTTCCTGTTTTGTACGGGAGGCATCATAGAAAGAACATGTCTGGCAGCCATTTTGAATTGATAACCAATGGTTAAATATTTTAGCAGAGCCCATATACCGTGGTTAAATATTAATCAGTTTAACCATGCTTTAACCAGTAGTTATATTTAACCATAAGTTGAACAACGCATTGCGTTCTTTGGTTAAATTTTAACCATAGGTTATCATTTTTAATCATTGGTTAAAATTTAACTGCAAGTTGAACAACCGGGCCCAGACGTTTCAAATGAACAAGGCTCACTATATGATTATGACGACACATCAATATATTCCGGATTTCTTTCTGAGTTAATCCTTTGGTCTTTTATAAGACTATTTCTTTCCTCTGTGGACAACTCCATTTTACAATTGTAGCAATACCGGTCTAAATAAAATGCCGTGTTTTCAATGGCTGAAAATAGGGCTTTTATCACAATAGCACTTAAGTCTGAAGTGTGAAGTCCGAAGTAGAAAGAGTGAAATATAACATCTAAAGTCTGAAGTCTGAAGTCCGAAGTCTGAAGTCAGAAGTCTGATGTCTGCAGATACCTCTCGCTTTCCGTATAAAACAGATGGTCGTAACTTAAGTTACAATCAACCCAAGATGGTGATTGTCAAATTAAGTGAACGTGTTATCTTCTTTATGCTTTTTCTCGTTCTACATAAAATTTTATTAAACGCAAAAAGGCAGAAAATGTATTTTTAATGGCGAACTCCTACGTATCGGCTGAAATGTATACGCTTCAGCATTGTCGAATTAACAGCTATCGCAAACGATGACGAAGAGGATCGTAGCTTAAGACAGAGGGACTTGGGTCCAGGATTTTTTTTTTTTTTTTAATAAGTTATCTAGAGTGTATGTTTAATTATAGAGCCCCCTGGTATGTTTTATTACTATTTTAGGCCATATTGACATTTTCCAAAAATTGTCTATACATACCATCTAACAGGGCTAGAAACTGCTGTTGTGTTACAAATAGAACACAATTTACTCACTGGGATCCCCACGTTTTTTAGCCTTAAATCGCCGCCTGTAATATCGAAATGTGCCTCGATCGTCTTCTACCTATCCATTCTTACTTTAGAGCATACATTATTTCGCAGTTAAATCGTTTGTCGTACAAGATTCGAGTTTCTTTTTCGCAAGCGATTCAACATTTTTATCAGGACGGAAACCGCTTCATTTATGCAGGGGAGTTAATTATTCCTGCAATCTGAGGAGTTCCGTATTGACTGGAAGCAAGGTAATGTCTAGGTGAGCTACGAAAATAATTTAGCAAACAACCCAGCGTGAGCATTTTGTAAGTTTTAAATTTTGTCACGACAAATTTATCAATATGGATGAAGACCAAACACTTGCTTATAATATGATATTAGAAGGGCACAATATTTGCTTAGCAGGGCAGGCTGGAACAGGCAAATTGTTTGTTATAAGAAAGGCTGTAGGCGAATTAAGAAAAAGGGGTATTCGTGTCGCTCTCACTTGTTCAACAGGCATAGGGACAACTGTGTTCGAAAATCAGCAAGCTTGTACCTTACACAAATGGGCAGATCTTGAAGATAGCAGGCATGACAATACCGAACTTTATCATTTAATCATGACCGATAAGATGTACAACAAAATAAAAGGGGGAATTCAAGACCCTGAATACTTTGTTATAGATGATGTATCAATGATAAGTAGCAAAGTATTGAACCAAGTAAAGTTCATATGAAGAAAGGTACGAGGGAACACACAATATTTTGGAAATTTGACGGACGTATTATCAGGGGATTTTTGGCAATTACTAGTATCCCCTGTCAAAAATGAGTTATATGGGGATTTCGGCCACCACTGTGCAACTCTGAATTGGTTTGACACAATGTTTGCTCATAGAATCAATCTTAATATCATTCATAGGCAATATACTAATAAACGCAATACATGAACTTGAACGTGGGACACTATCCCCACCTACAGTTCCCTTCATACATTCCTTATCAAGACCCTTGTCAGAAGACATGGCAAAACATTCAGTGTATCTTTTCGCTAGGAACATTGATGTTGATTTATTTAACCATGATAAAGTGCACGGATTACCCAGTCAGATGTTTGTTTTTCGTTCAGAAGACGAAAGTGACTTTCATTATATAAATAAATTTCTCGCACCAAAATATTTAGGATTGGAAATTGGATGTCCAGTTATGCTCCTTGTGAATTTGACTGAAGAACTTGTTAATGGGAAAGTTGGCAAAGTTTCTAATATTTTAGGAGGAGAAATTTGTGTAGACTTTACAATTCAAAATTCTTTACAAACTGTTCAAATATCAAAATATTTGTTTAGCACATATGACCCAAAAGACAAGTGCACTTTGGGAAAACGCACCCAGTATCCGTTGAAGCTTGCATGTTCAATGACGATTCAAAAATCACAAGGGGATGACATTAGATTCAGTAACAGTAGACTGTAGAAATGTATCAAATCCTGGGCAAATAGGAGTAGCAGTTGGTAGAGTAACGTCAACAGAAGGATTTTGTGTTAAAATCTTTCGTCAGACGCTTTGCAGGCCCCATCCAAGTTCTGTTGAACAGTATTGCAAATCTTGTACTGTCAATGTCACTAAAAACTGTTGTAAAGTGAATGCATAATTATTCGATGACCATCGGTCAGATTCAGAAATTGAGCATTTTGATAATGACAACCATAGCGATGATGACGATGATGATACTGACAATGATGATGATAAAAAAAAAGTGGTGATAAACTTGTAAGGCTTGATTTAGATTCAGAATTATCTGATTTTGATTTAGAGGTACGAAGACTTATTGATAATATGGAGATGCCAGAACAAGTTCGATGTTTATTAAACAATTGTATTTCAAACTTTTTAGATACTCCCCAGGAAGAATCTTGTGCAAATTTTAAAACGGAAACATTAAAACATTTATCGGATTTTAAAGCTTGGATTGAAAATCAAAGAAACCATTTAGATAATTTAGGCAAGAGGCTTTTTCCTGTAGAGAAGGTGAACTTTTCTGCCAAGGATTTTCATCAATTTTATGCTGAGTTTCAGGTTTATATCTCTTCAGAGGACTTTCGTTCTGAAACCTTACAGCTATGTAGCCATTACAAGTCAGTTGTCAAAGAGGAATGCTTTCAATTTCTTACTACCATTTTGTTTTTGATACAAAAAGATGCAATATAAAATATTGATAAAAGATGTTAAAAAGAACTTGGTTTTCTAAAAAAAGAGTACCACTTGAAGAGTAGTTGGGTGGCCCCGCTAGAGGGAAAATAAGATATATAAGTGGCTACACAATAGCAAAATTGAAATTCAGAAATTCACGAAATAATTCAAAATTCAATATATGTTAAAGGGAAAGAGGACACTCTAAAAGTGGCAAAAACAAATGCTGAACTTTTTGATTTGATTACCACAACATACTTTGAAACATGTAAAAATACTAGTGACATTGAAATTCTGCAAGAAACCCAAAGGAAACAAAATATGTTAGAGGTTCTTTGTAATATTGATGATGAAACCTTTATTTTTTTCCTTCAGCTGGAAAGACAACGCAGAGAACTTTTGTGTTATGAAAATCTTCAAAAGAAGAAATCTGAATTTGTTATTTATGTGAAAAACAAAATATGATTGAAAATGAAAACCATAACAAATCTTTAATTAAACTGTTTTAAAATTGTGTAACTGATGAACACGGTGTTAGCATTGAAAGTTTCTCTTCGGAAGATTGCAACGTATGCTCAATACTAAAGACAATTTTTAAGGATGTTATATCGTTATTTGTCAAATTGTCAGTTTCACAATTTCGCAAAGAGCTTCTCTCATCCCTAAAGACTGAAAAAATAAAGCTTTGCGAAATAAGGTGATGAAAAAAGGACAACAAAATACTGAGCAGTTAAATATCATAGTATATGGATCAATTATTAGATGATGACTGAAAACAAAGTTGTGTCTCATTTACTATTTAAATCTTATTTTGTTCAGGGAACAGAGCAAATTAACTCGACATTTATTAAAAAACAGCTGATGATTATATGTGACGCATATAACTTGAAAATAAAGAAAAGATTAAGAAAGTCAGAAATTATAGATAAGCTAAAAGAACACATTTTAGCTTCTGATAGTATGCCAAATGCACAAGTCTTATGTAAAACCTCCAAGAGTAAAGAGAGTAGTATAACAATAAGCAAAGATAAGACTATGTACACAGTGAGAATGGGGGACAAAGCAAGTGATAATACAAATATAGGTGGTCCGTCATCATCAAGTGCAGGTGTATGTAGCTCGACTGGTCCCATCATTCCAGTTAAAGTAATTGGAAAAGGGAAAAGGTTAGCGGCTAAGCCACCTTCACCAAAATGTAGTACAAGTAAAATACATGGAGAATCACAACCTAATTCTTCTGACACTGACTGTGAGTTAATCATACCAAAAAGAAATTCTAGAAAAAGGCAAAAAAAGCCACAACAAATGAAAGCAGTGAGAAAAAAACAAAAACAAATGGATTCTGATGAAGAAAATTGAGAGATGAATGATTTATGTTGATTTTTATTATTCTATTTCAACTGTAGAAAGAAATGCACCAGATATTAAATTCAACATACTCATATAAATGATCTATGAACTACAAGTTTCTACTGAAAGGCTCTGCTGCTGCCTCATTTTGAAATGCATTGGACTTCCTGGATATTGTAGTCTGGCCGAACATAACAGTGTACATCGTCCTACAATAGTTCAGGTATGTAGGATGTAGAACTATTATGTGAGTTTTACGTCCGACTCACCTTGTCAGGTATTGCGGAGAGATTTGTCTTCTTCTTGCAAGCCTTCCGCTTGCTGTTTTCATCCCATTATTGTGTGGGTGTCGGTGGTCTATCACCAATGTATGTTTCTGTGGTATCATCTGGGTAGTGATCTATTAATGCTGGGTCGTGTCGTCCGGGTCGAATGACTCTGAGAAGGACACCGATCAGATTTTGAATTCTGTCTTATAGGTTAGTTTACCTCTGATGTACAGACTTCGTACAACTGTACATTTATTCCATAGTGTCTGGGGTTCTTCCGTATCGAGGTATTTTGTAGGCGTTAATTGCCTGTCAATAACATTACTTCTTGTCCGGGTCGATCGCTCCCTTATTTGTGTCAACGTTGTTGGTTTGTGGAGGGCTTGTTCGTCGCTGTGTAGTTGCTCGGTTTGTGTAGTTTCGTCTGTTATGGAATTACTGTCGTCTGTCTGTGTTTGAGCACATGTTTTACTGTCACCAGGTATGTAGGATTAGTATTATTCCCCTTATATAGTCCCTTCTGCTGGCAAAACACATTTTCAATTATATCAGAAGTTAGTCTGCTCGGTACTATTGAACATGATGATGTTCTCAATCTATGTTCACATAGCTCTCGAAACCCTATGATGAGAAAACAAATATCGGCTCTAGTTTGATGTGAGATTAAGTGCTTTCCTTTGTCTTTTATCTGATTGTCAGAAATAATCTCAGATTCCCACTCCTTGAACCATAGCAGTACAGTATCATTTTCAATCAATCCTAAATCTCCAATTTCCCTTATTGGCCTACTGTTTCTAAAATTAGCAATTAGTAGGCTGGTTTTTTCAAGGAGTTCAATCTGAATAGCATTTCATACGATGGAGCATATCTTTGCTTAAAGCATCTTCCGCCAAGCTGTATCGCATTTTTGACTCGCTAGTCATTTGAAAATGCTGTTGTCTAAGTTTATGATATATTGGAAATGGGTTATGTGAAATGTCCCAGTTATAATCATTCACAAAATACTCTCAGTGTATAAAATGTCCTTTAAATTTTAAATGTCCCTTGTATGAATCAGGTTTTCCACTTATATTGATATTATTTCTTAATTTCTTAATTGTCTTGTACCTTTTACATTAATATCTTGTATTTCTTTACATACATTACATACAGATTTACTATCATTTGAGCAAAGGCTTATAACACGGCAGCACTGAAGAGAACTATATATGTGTTGGCAGATGTATCATCACCGTGGCAGTTAAATAATTATTCCATCGTTTCACATGTTACATCTAAGTTAGTATATGCAGATTCATGAAGGATACCAATGCACATTCTCATCTTTGATATTCATTCAATGATTCCTAAAATACAACTTTTTGTCAAAACAGTCTGTTCTTAAAGCTGTAATTTAAGCTAGTGCCTGTTTCATTAAAATGTAAAACTTCTGTTGCAGGCAAAGTTTGCCTCCAAAAAATACCATGGTAGATCATAAACCTTTCACACCAGTCGTCCTTTGATCGCTCTCTTTTGACTTGTGCATTTTTAAAGACTTTCCTGATAGTCCTACTTACTGAATTCTTGGACATGCATGTGCTTGGTCTGCAAAATATAGCGTCAAGGCTTAGGCTGTTCTCAAGTGATTCCTCAACATGAATCAGTAGCCTGAAAGAAGATTAGTTAAAGTATATCAAACAATAAACAGAAAAGGTGTTTATGGGACCAACATAGATGCATAACGAAATCCTTTGTTGAATACATGTACTTAGGAATCTCTATATTAGATATTAGAAAATGTCAATATGGCCTAAAATAGTAATAAAACATGCCAGGGGGCTTTAACATTAAACATACACTCTAGATAACTTATTTTATTTTATTTTTAAATCCCGAACCCAAGTGCCTGTGGCTTAAGACCTTAATAATATGCTTGTAATTTTGATTACCGTATGATTTGCATGTTTTTCTTACGACTCTATAAGGTGCACTAGTTTGTACGTGAAACGTGCTAACATTTAATTGAAACGATGTGCAATAAGTATAGTTTATATTTTGGAAGCATTAACTAAAATACTATTTTAGAAGCTTGTTGTGTTTGAGATTAACTCCCATTTCATGAGAAAGCTGGCTATCAACTTACTTTACGATGATGTTTAATATCTGAGTCATATTTGTAGCAAAATGATATTCTCTCTTTGCGGAAACTCGAATTGTCGTTTTTGATTAGAATTATCGGTCGTGAGATCATGTATTTAGCATTTCCGCCTTTCATTGGGAAAGACATTCTCTATCCAGAGTTGTCGTTCCTGCTACGCTACACAACATCTCTGTCAACGCTCATTTTACAAGATTTTTGTAAAATTTCGAAACAGTAAAAAAAATGTACTTAAAATTGTTTTAATTATTGTAAATATAAATAAAGATGAAAATAAATCACTCATTTCAAACCAATTCTATCTTAAAAATGATTTTCCCCCCATTTCTTGGAGAAATATTTTGCGGAGGTAAAAATTAGAAAGTTAAAAGCGATCACAAATCATTTTTAAGAGAGAATTTATTTGAAATGAGTGATTTATTTTCATCTTTATTGATATTTACAATAATTAAAACAATTTGAAGTACATCTTTTTACTTTTTCTAAATTTTACAAACATCTTTTAAATTGGGCGTTGACAGAGATGGAGTGTAGCGTAGCAGGAACGACAACTCTGCATAGAGAATGTGGGAAAGGATCACTGTGTCATCAAAGAGTGCATACTAATCAATAAAATATAAAACTAGAGGATCACCTGATCATGTAGGATTCTTCTCCTTATTCATAAACAGATTGTGTCCAATCATATCTACATTTTGAGAAAAAGAATTTTTAAGCTTAACAGAGTGTGGTTCTATGGGAAGACGCTCTAATATATAACCCATTACTAGTACTTGAAGCATATCTCTGCAGTGAGCTGGGCAAAATTCCGGTTGCTATCTTTTTTGGTATAATAGTATATATATATATATGAGTTTTAGTTCGTTTATTATGTTATATTTCACATGAAAAATATGATGTTCAGTCCTCCTAGCGGCATGGGGTGGATCGGATTTTTTGGGGGATTTGGATACAAGTCTTAAGAGTAAGGACAGTGTGACATAACAAATGTTATAGGACTGGTACGAAAAGTGGTGAAGTACAAGTTTTAAAACTATCAAGCAAGCAAGCAAAGCATAAATAAGACATAAGTTAATCAAACATCCATCCGTTTTTGTCATGAACGGTCACTCATAATAACTTAAAATACGACCATCTATTTAACACTGGTGTTGTATTTTATAGGACAGAAGATCGCTGTACATGTATGTATTGATGATGAGTTATTTCCTCCCATTACATGTTACTGTTATCAGTGTGTCTACATTCATTCACACTGATATATTGTGTACCACCTGTTATGAAACAACAGATTGAAAAAAGATAAAAAAAAAATAAAACTGATAAATGAAAGGATACATCGACTGTAGCAATGAATGGGAGGGTAGTGAATAATTCCCTCCAGTGTCAAATCACAAAAATCGAATATGCCAATTAATGTCACACGAAAGTAGAATGATTACTGTCCACATCTATATTTGTGTTTAATTTAAACTGGCTGTTTATTTACAAATGTAAGCACAAAATGCATAACAACAGTTTATAGTTGTATATAGAATAAAGTATAAATATACTCTGCAAAAATGGAAGCGCAACATCATGTATCAATTTTGAAAAATAAGTTCTTTTTTATTAGAGGTGAAATTAAACGATTACTTATTGTCTTACATACATTCAAATGTCTTCTAAAGAGTTTTATATGGTCCGATATTTTGGCGAATCAACCGTGACGTTTTCTGGTCACAATGTGGAACGATGGACCAAAATGACGTTTGCGAAAAACTTAAGGAGTTGCACGTGTAAAACGTCTTGAATTCTTTAGTGCATGCTGGGTGTATAAAATCGGGTTATTACCCTAACTAAATTGCATACTGATGCCAAGACGCTATGCCCAGGTTGGACGACAAGAGGCCGGCGAGTACCAGAATGCAGTTTCTGCACGCTATAACGTCATTCGAAGCACGAGTTCATGGCTTTGGCAACGCTACCAGCAGTCAGACTCGACAAATTACCGTCCACGTTCTAGACGTCTTCGCATCACAATTCCTGTACAAGACCGTTGCATCCGGGTATTTCAGCTATGGAACAGACCTGTACCAGCATCTCAAACAGACTATGACATCCCTGGTCAACGTAGGATATCTGCACAGACAGTACCCAATCGGCTTCGTGAACATGGAATACGTGCCAGACGACCTTATTTTTTGGTGCTATCCTAAAACATCAACATCGTCAAGCAAGGGTGAGATGATGTAACACAGTCAAAATATGGGAATTGGCAAATTGGAGAAGAGTCTGGTTCAGCGATGAATCCAGGTTCATGCTTGAACGACGAGATGGTAGAGTTCGCCGTGTGTATACACTATAGACGCCGTATTGAACGATTTGCTCCAAATTGTGTCGTCGAGGTGGACAATTACGAAGGAGGAAGTGTAATGGTGTGGGGAGCCATATCTTATGCAGTTAGTGCCAATTCATGGTAACTTAAATGCAGCTCGGTACCAAGATGAAATTCGTCAGTCATACGCACTGACAGCTATCGATGTCCGGAGAGAGATGTTCTAGCAGGACAATGCCAGACCACATACTGCACGTTTAACTATGAACTACCTGCAGAATCAGAACATTACTGTGATTCCATAGCCGTCAAAATCGCAATATTTAAATCAAATCGAACACCTATGGGGTGAATTGGATCGGCGCCAACCACTACCGCAAACAATTTAGGCGCTAGCGCAAGCACTTCAGAATGAGTGGCAGAGAATTTCGCAAGTAATAATTCATCGATTTATTGAGTCATTGTCGAGACGTGTACGAACTATCTTGCAAGTCAATAGTGGTCATAGCGGGTACTGAATTTGACGTTGTGTTAATGGACGCTTTGAATCATGTGTGTCGTTATTTCTCCAGTGAATACACAGAAACATGTTGACACTTACTGTGCCAAATTTCAAGCTCATATGTTATATTTTTCAGTGTTAAATTTTATTTTGAAGTGTATGAAATAAATGTTAAATTTTACCATGTTGCGTTTCTTTTTTTTGCAGAGTATATATTTACCTTCGCTCTGTCTCTGTTTCTTTGATTTCTATTTGAAATACATAGCGTTACGGAAGTAGAACCGATATATTTATTGAGGTTATGAATTATACCGGCATCGACTTTGCATATGTGTAATATGCATAAGTTGTTATTTCATCTCTGATATTTAATCGGAAAGGACTGGGAGCTATAAGGGCCAAAATCGGCCCCACCTCAGATGTCGAGAAAATTTTCTCCAAAATGTATTCGCAATATGTGCTTTTCAGAAATAAATACAGTTAGTTAATATGTGTATCTATTTCCTCACATCGGATCGACAAAGTCAGGTAATGAAAAGCTCTGAACGTCATGTTTTTTTCAGAATACAGAACGTACGTATCATTGTATTATAATGCATATCTTTAAAAAAAAGCAAAAAAAACCAAAGCATAATAAAACTCAATAAACAAAGCATAAATTTTACTTAATATGCAATGTGGATTGATTTCAGGAATAAAAACATGTTCCAAAGCTGTATTATGAAATTAAAGTGAGCGAATAATGTCGCAACGCCACCCATTTTCGACGGTCTCCTGTTTTCGACGGTTTGCTTCACGTGATAAAATCTCTCATTATTTTGATCGCTTAATTAGTCAGAGGTTATATTATGATGCTGAAATTGCATGAATGATCTCTTGAAATCTGATCTAAAAAAATGTCATCTTTAAATGTAAGAACAACGTACCACATCTATTATTTCACGTTCAAATAGTAGTTTTTCGTAATTCATTTTTTCGTCACCTTAGCAAAGCTTTAATCATTTGTACAATATATCTCATATAGACCAATTTTGGTTTCATCGTCTGCTATGACATTGATAATGTACATATTGAGGTCATATCAATTCAGAAACTTATTAGCATTGATCGTCGAAAACTGGTCGAAATTTTGGTATTAATCTTAAAGAAGTAATAAATAGATTTATTTGGACAATTGTCATATTTGAAATTTTTTTAAAGTTTGCTGTAAGTTGTCTTTTACGTGTAAGGAGTGTGTCCTTTACATCCCGCACTAAGGGATGTATTAAATTCGTTTCTCATAGCTGTCTGGTGACCCTTTCACATAAAGTTGGCGTTTTCTTAGAGGAAACCATTTGTTATTTTATTGATGCTAAATTCGCAGTCATGTTAGGATTCTAATAATAATAGGTTATTATACATTATTATACAGCAATAATTTTAATCCATTCAAAAACAACATAGTTGTGATCGTCTTCCGTAATTAAAATCGTCAAAATGAAATACAACCGAATTAATATCAAATGGTGACTTGTTTCAACCTCGTTTAAAATATACCTTGACATTCTTTCATACGTGTACATCACGTTCACGATATTTTATTACAACACTATTTCACTCACATGAACATTTTGTTCTGTTCTAGTTAAAGGACTTTATCAAACAGAATCATACAGTTTACATGTAATGTAGTTAATACGCATTTACACCACAGAAGAATATTTCTATTTTCCACACCTTGTGGTGTGGGGTCGATATTGTGCATGCGAAATATTAATTGCAAACCCCTTTGTTGCCTGTCTAGATTATTTTTGCTTTCTCGATCGACAGTTCAGAAGCTAGAAAACAATATGATGAATAGTCTCTGTCAATCATGCAAACAATAACTTATGCACATGACAGAACGCATTTACAATGCACTACATACACACACTGTTGATCCATCATTTGTCCATTGGAGGTTGATTTAAGAGAATGGAACTGATAGAAGTTAAAAGTTTGATTTGGTCGCAAAAGGGGAAACTTTATATAATTTACGAAAATGTGATGTGAATTTTAGGGATCCTCAGATTCAAATCCATTCATCTACTTTTCTACACTTTTATACATATTAAACATATGTATACCCGGTATTTCAAATGATAGTAATGTTATTTTAAAATATTTCCACTTTGTTTTACTTGTCGTTTTCTTTTAAGAGCCCCAGCTTTATACTGTTCATGCTCAGCAACGGACCACCTTCGTCAATTGTTTTAACTCATCGATGATCATGAGATTCACTAAGATAAATAGCACGGTTCGTACAATATTTATTTATTTATTCATTTATTTATTTATTGATGCTTTGGTGTCAGTGCTTCAACTGTTGACAGAGTTTTACATTCAACATGGGTAGACTTATATAAAGTGTGTAATTGTAAAATTCAGTGGCCAACCATCCCAGTCTGGTGACAAAAGAAAAGGTATTGTTCTGATGTGCCTAACGTTGTGTCTGCAATTAACGGAACTTCACATGAGATACAAATTCCATCCAATGAACCTCAACAAAAAAACATCCTTTCAGCAATCATAAATTCCATCAATATCAATAAAACAATTACCTTTAACCTTAACTGAACTTGAGCCATCGTGGTCGTATGGCAGTTGAATTTACAACTACCTGTGCAATCGTTGCCTATCACCACTTAAGTTGTGAGTTTGAACCCCATTCATGGCGAGGTGTACTCGATAAAACATTATGTGATACAGTTTTGTCAGTGACTTGCGACAGGTCTGTGTATTTCTCTGGGTACTCCAATTTCCGCCACAAAAGTAGTAACTGAAATATTTTTGAAAGTGGTGCTAAACACCTAACCTCCAATGGACACATGATGAATCAAAAGTTTGTGTATGTAGTGCATAACATAAAACACCTTTGGGTCATAATGTGGCATATCTTTACCAATAGTACCAATGATACTACAACAATATTGTTTCCCACACAATTATGGGAACTGTTATACACATATCATGTCATTAAACAATGTACTGAAAAAGAAACAACTTCAATTTTTTTGTTAACAATTAAATTAAATTATCTCCATGATCTCAAAATTATGCTTCAGTGTTTACTGCATCTTATCACATATTTTATTGAAATAACGCCGAATTTGCATGTGTAATAAAAGCATAATTTGCGGCGTGTTATTTGCCTCCGGGGCAATAACATTTTCCGAGGGCAATAACATGTTTTCTGCCCTCTTGTGGTTTTTATGGACCCTATACCATGGACAGGAATAATTACATAGAGATCCACCCAACCTAAGCAAAAGTTGCAAAAATTTCATATCACCACCCATCAAAATATCTAAATCAAAATGTTTCCCCTCAACTTCAATTCTTGCTTTTTCGCATAATGTGTTTATTTTCTGAAAAATGGGTTTGCAAGTAAGTTTTAAATGATCATAATCTTCTTTGCAGTTTACAATGCAAAAAACATTTTGATCTTTCTTTTGATGATAATGTCAAATCATCGGTAATTACAGAAAGGGACAACACGACAAAGTTTGAAATTCTACTAACTTTTGACCCGTCCACCGAAATTTTTATTTTTATCTCGTCTGTTTCAGAATTTACATGATACTTGATAAGTTCGCTTTCTAGACTAACATATGTGCCAGGAATATTTCCCGGAATTCTTTCAAAATGATATAAACTGTTAATATCTTCCTGTCATTGATGAAGCAAGATATATTAGTGGTATCCCATCACAACATACTGTCAGTTCCCGATAAGCGTTCTCGCTAACATTAATTTTTTCCAAAATAAATAGCAAATCTTTAATTTTTTGTCTTTCTTCTTCAGGCGAATCTTGGAATGAAGATTTGCTGGACGACGGATTGAAATCGACTTCAACAGTCTGCCCATCAGTACTTTCTAATTGTAAGTACTGGGGTACAAGGCCATAGGAATCTACAAACCAAAGAGCAGTTTCAGTCTTCGATTTAAATTCTTTTATTTTGTATTTATTGATTTTACATAATCTATAAGACGACTGTTCGTATCTTTCAGACTGTCAAGTTGATTTGACAGATTCTGGTTTTATGCTAGCAAGATCCCCTTAAGACATATTTCTTCCTGTAAACAATTATGCAAATCAAAACATTTTTTTTTTCAAATTCGATGTTGTTGCTTTCAAACTGTTGAAAACTAGTATTTAATTGTTTTACATTTTCTAACTCATCTGAGAATATTGCGATCTTATGCACAATACTTTCAAAAGCAATTCGCTTCCTCCCTGTCAATTTTCTATTTGATAACAAAACTTTAATAGTCTTACTTGAAAGTCTCTTTTCAAGTCTCTCTTTGAATTTTAGCTAAAATGATTGTAATTGGGAATTTAATATCGGGGTATTTGTCCTTTGGTTTGGAGAGCACCTTGAAAAAGGAGCTTGTAATTGAAAATGTGAGAGCTATCTGTTGAATTGTGCCCAAAAAATATCTACTCCTTTTGGATCAAGCTATTTTACTTAATTTTAGAAGTAGCATCGATAGACCATTAAACCTACCTCAGCATCCCTGTAGTAATAACTATTTCAGTATCCCGGAAGAAAATATATAATCAATAATTGAGGCTTATGAAAAAAAATATTCTAGATGAAGTGGTGTTTATTTTAATTTTATCTTACATTTGTATATAACTGTTACGTGCCGAAATATCATGGTTTTTTACGGCAAAGATTGCTTCTCAAATATCAAAACGTCATCTAAGCGCTTCGAATATTTGAACATTTTCCCGTCGTTTTTCAAGAAATTTAACACCTCGTGAAACCATAAAAATACTTTAACAGTATTATAATAATCTGGTAAAATAGTATTCTGGTGCACGACTGCGGAGGTGCTTAATTTCTTCGAAAACCGTCGAAATATCGCGGGCAAAATTCCGCTAAATACAGAAAACAAATAACACTCATGACGTCACAATGAAGTCAAATACGTATCGATTTTGTTGGAAGCAATTTTTAACATCCAAAGTATGATGTCGTCTATAATATAAAACACATCAAATTATAATCAAGTATTTTCTAAGATAATGATTCATTAAATATGAGGCCATATATGGCACTTATAATCCCCAGTTCTTTTATATGACATTTACGCCGGATTGCATGCACTGAGTTCTTCTCCTTGTTTCAATGTACACACACTGTACTAAAAATAAATAATATTATTTACAGAGACATAAGTTATTTACTGATGAATTTCATTACTTGAAATGAATCATGAAATGTACAGAGATTGTGTATATAATGGTCTCATATATACAATCAGAAGAGTGAACATATTGATTTTAAGGGTCTGGCTGAGGTTATGAATAAATTAATTAATATTCAACAACCTCCACAATCCTCCACCAACAAAATATTTTGATATAATCATTAACCCTGTATACTCAAAACAACTGCTCAATTTGGTGTTGGTGGAAGACTGTGGAGGTACATAAATAGCTAAAATGTACATTAAATATGTCGTTTGTAGTCCATGTTTAGCATTATCCGTCTACTTATGATGTCATTATGACGTCATGATGCACCCAATTTCACGGAAAGATATATTTTTTGAAAATTTGTTTATATAATAATTAAATTAGTAAATTGTTTTTATTCTATGTCAAGCATTATTTTTTAATATAATATGGGTCCAATTTTGCACCTTAACGCTTCTCTCTCTTTATACAGGTTATTGTACAGTGCTGTACAGTACGACGCGGGTTTACAATACAATACGAATACAATACATTATAATGAGATTCATGCTTTCTCATTTCACCTCCATTCAATCGTTGTGAAGCTGTAAAATCATCCTTCAAATGTTCAGAAGAAAAAGATCATTCAAAATATGTAAGGTTTCCATCAGCTGTTATAGAGGACTGCTTTCAAATATGTAAAGAATAATATCATCAATTTCTGCATCTCATTAGACGATCTTTATTACCAAAAATACCCGAGTTAATATTAGCTGCAGTAATATTAGTCTACTCTATGCACACCTTACAATTTAGCTGATGACGTTTTCTAAAGACAACATTTTTTCAATATTTTATTTCATTATTGTATTCTGTAATTTATTTTGTGATAACTACTATGCTCTTTAAAAAAAGAAACGCAACATGTGAAAAAATTTAATTTACCTCAAATTTTCAACATCATTTTATATACAAAAATAAGCATTACATTGCACTGAAATTTGGCACAATGGTTGCTCAGACCTTAATGTCATTAAAATGACAACATTTATCACATTAACTTCTATAGCGTTCAGATGACGTCACTTCAAATTCAATATCTGTTGTGCCCACCATTAGCCTGTAGCACAACACGGATACATCAGCATCCCAAGATCGCTACATCCGGGTACTTCACCTGAGAAACCGGACCGTGACAGCAAGAGAAACAGCATCAAATGTCTCAGGTTTCTGAGGAATATCGGCAGACAGTCAGAAACCGTCTCGTGAAAACGTCCTTAATTTGGCGCAGTACTGAGACGTCGGCATCAACTTGCAACGGTCCGATGGTGCAACAAAGTAAGGGCCTGGGACCTGCAAAACTGGAGGTGAGTCTGGTTCAGCGATGAATCAAGATTCATGCTGCAGAAAAGAGATGGCCGTACACGTGTCTAAAGACGCCGAAATAAGAGGTTCGCAAGGAACTGCGTCCTTGAGGTCGACAATTTCGGCGGAGGAAGAGTGATGATGTGGGGTGCCATATCCTACGCCCGAAAAACTCAACTGGTCCACATCCCCGGCAACCTTAGCGCCGCGCGATACAGAGATGAGGCTTTGACACCACACATGCTTGCCCGCAATGAGCCTCCATAGGGAAGTTTGTCACCACGAGCACGCTCGGTCACACACAGCTCGTGCTATTGTTGACTTTCTAGTCCTCCCTGGCCGTCTAAATCACCATATTCTAACCCAATAGGACATTTGTTGGATGATTTGGATCGACGCGAAGCCATTTATCTATATTTCCAATTAAATATTGTGAAAAATTAATTGTTTCAGTTTCTTTGAAAATCAATTAAAATACTATTGTTGTGTACTTTTGTTCCAAGTCGATTTCAGATTACCAAACAGTGAAGTCATATATATGTCAAGAAATTCTGCAGAAAATGAGATTATAGTGGAACCAAATACAAAAGTGGACGAAATAAGTTTTGGATAATATTGCAAACATTATATACAGATATGATAAGGATTACAAGGAGTAAAGTCATTCATTTAGAGAGAATATTACCGATTAATAGTATAGTATATGAACTGTTGAAAAATCAAAACTGTGCATCCTCTTTTATTGCATCCAGAAGTCATTTATTAATGATCATCTGATGGCATACGATGCTTGACATATAGTAAATGCGAAGGAACATTATCTAGTTTTTATTAAAAATAATAACTTAAAAAATTTAATAAAAATGGATATTGCAAATTAATCAAAATTTGAACACAATATAATGATTGTAATAATATTTGAGAGTGTCCAGTCAATGATGATATCAACTTATTATGCCATGATCCAGTAACTGACGCTCCCATCCATGGATTTTATCTTATCACACAAATAGCTTTGGCTGATGCTGGAAGTTAAAGAAACCACAGATACAGCTTCGTCCGCATCATCTTTGGACATATACTTAGAATTTGACGACAGTGGTCAACTCAGTACTAAGATTTATGATAAACGGGACGACTTCAATTTTAAAATCATAAATTTTCCAAATATCTGCAGCAATATACCAGTTTCTCCTGCATATGGTGTTTGCATCTCGCAATTGATTCGCTATGCAAGGGCCAGTAGGAATTATTTTGAATTCCTGAAACGTCATCTTCATCTGAGAAACACGCTACTGGACCAGGGCTATGCAAAGATTCGCCTTATTCGATCGCTTAAAAAGTTTATATTCCGATACCAAGATCTTGTCGAAGTATATTCCGTCTCTGCAGAGACGATAATAAACGATGCATTTTCATATAGTGAAAATGTATAAAGATAAGGAAGTCAACAAAAATGTCAAAAATATTTTTTTTATCAATGTGTGACATAAGAGTGTTTTTGACATTTACTTCACTGAATTTGGTACTGCTTTGACAACTATTTTACCTATTTCATTCCAGTATTGTTATAAATACTGTTATAGTGACAGCCGGAACATTTGAGCAGTAATGAAAGCGGGAGGATTGGCGTTTTAAGATCTGATTCAACCCACCAGTTCTTTAGAAATGCATGTACCAAGTCAGGGTCATTACGGTTTTCACAGTTTTCCGGTTGTTGACTGATCTTGTCTGTTTATATACCTATGAGTTTTGATTGTTCGGAGTTCTGTAATTTTGTTATTACCCTTATTTAATATCATATTCTATTAAATGCAGTATGTCTTGGTTACATAATAAGAAAATAGCAGGAATAAATCAACAAAATATACGATATATAGATGAAATAATATTATTACATTTATTATCACAAAGAACTATTGCACAATATATACTAAACATTATGATAATATACTTTCTGATACTTAGTGAAGGGATGACTATATGCAATGTGTTCTTGAGGGAATCACGAATGCGAGAAATCTGACCTAGTTTTTGGGAGAGTGGTGTCCATATAAAACGAATTGTGCGACCATTAGTAATTATGGATTAATATATTACATAACTGACCATTACAATTGAATTTTATTAGCGTGTTGTACTTTGAGAATGAAATGCCTCTTGTATTTTAACGAGAACAGCCCATAATGAACACTAATTTGCACGAATGATATGTTCATTGATAGGCGAAATGTACTGACAACGACAATTTTCCTCCATACCAGTGTGACATGTTTTACCACACGTGACGAACGATTTTATGATAGTTGGAGCGAAATTTATGATATGCAATAAGTGCGTATATAAGTTGCAATAACTTGACTTGTGCCGGGTTGGTTGTTTTATCAGGTTGATCTTGCTTTCTTAACACATAAACGTATAATATACCGTAATGGTTCTAAATATATAAATGAAATATGCATGTGGCTATATCAGCTATATCATATGATCTATCCTAATTATTTTGTATATGAACTTTTTTATGTTTAGATGCAAATATTTCATATAATATTAGTAAACAAAATACTAGAATTACACTACAATACTGAATCTTTCCACCGATTCACAATGTGCCTGACATCTCATCACTTATTAAAGTAACGGGAGATTCTAATAGGTTAAGCTGCCCAATAGTTTTATCCACTAGTACATGAATAAACACAAAAGTTCATACACATATTGATGAATATACTACCATTTATAATGCTAAAATTTAAACCATCATAAGTCATAGAAAGCGATTTCAACAATTACAACGTATTACACGTATTTCCCCGTAAAGAGAGTGTGAAGATACCAATAGGGTGTAAGTAGAAGTATTCCCCCGTAAAGAGAGTGTGAAGATACCAATAGGGTGTATTTAGAAGTATTCACCCGTAAAGAGAGTGTGAAGATACCAATAGACTGTAATTAGAAGTATTCACCCGTAAAGAGAGTGTGAAGATACCAATAGGGTGTATTTAGAAGTATTCCCCCGTAAAGAGAGTGTGAAGTTACCAATAGGGTGCAATTAGAAGTATTCACCCGTAAAGAGAGTGTGAAGATACCAATAGACTGTAATTAAAAGTATTCACCCGTAAAGAGAGTGTGAAGATACCAATATGGTGTATTTAGAAGTATTCCCCCGTAAAGAGAGTGTGAAGTTACCAATAGGGTGCAATTAGAAGTATTCCCCCGTAAAGAGAGTGTGAAGATACCAATAGAGTGTAATTAGAAGTACTCCCCCGTAAAGAGAGTGTGAAGATACCAATAGAGTGTAATTAGAAGCTGTAAATCGATGAAATGCAATAGCCACAAGAAAGAGGAGAATATATAATATTCTACAAAACATTACACAGAAGAATAAAATAAACAATACGAAGTTCACAGACCCCTGGGAGCGAAGTCAGGTTCTCCGAATTGGTATGCAGATTCAGCTCAACTAGTGACATGCGTCATGATATTGCTAAAAGAAGAGTTTGAAGATACCGGCGAGGAAATTATATGCCGTAACTCAAAGAAGGACAGACAATCCAATGGCGAAAAAAATGATCGAGAAACCGCTACACAGCACATTAAAACAAAGCAATATGAATAATAAAATAGGGAGTGAACTAATATGCCCAAGAGGAGTATGAAGTTCATGTTCGACTGGTGTCACACGTCATGTTATTGTTAAAATATTACAATTATCATGTAAATTTATAATAAATAAGGGTAATAACAAAATTACCGAACTCTGAGCAATCTTACAAAGGGAAAGTCAAAACTCATAAGTATATAGACAGACAAAAGAATAGCAGAATAAGAAGTTTGAATATATTCGTCATATATCATTTGAGACCAACTGTTGTTAACGTCTGTTATCATGCATTTGCATCAATGGAATTTCCTTCTAGATGTTCTTTGGTACACTGATAGCAGTATTCGTATTGATTCTGAAGAAAAAAGGACGATTATATTTTTGTTATTAATGTATATTGTAGCAGAAACAATTGAAACGTAGGTATACTTCTATATGTAGAACATTAATATACAATTTACCCCGCTTGTCCTTGTAAAGCCACATCTGATTAAAAGCTGTCCATTCGACACAGTGTTAAGAGTTATAGTTTCTTTAGCTGACAATTGCTTTGTTTTGCTGTAATATTTTTCTTCCCTCGGCTGGATAGAATCCCACATCGTTGGTACATTGCAGCACTAATTCGTTTACAATATAAATGGGGATTACATGGTTGGTCATAATGCTAAGTGAACTGTTGTGCTATGTTTTTGTTTTCTGCTTTATTAATGCAGCCGGTATCCATTTTTATCCTGATCGTTTATTTAATTTGCATATATATGATTAAGATAAACACCAATTTCAAGGAAAAGTACAAATTTTTATAGACACAAAAAAAAACAAATGAAACTATAAAATAATAACAACAGGAAATATTAAAAAACAAAACCAATAATACAATAATGTTGAAATTGACAAACTTACGAAATTTGGAGAGAATTCTGGTCTTCGTATTTGTATTGTTCTGACCACCTGGAATATGTCTACTTCGTCGTCTTTTTCTATTTTCTCTAAAACTAGACTGAGAGCAGCAAATATACCACTTCTCTTACATCCATTTCTTATAAAGAAAAACATATATCTGACCATGAATCGATAATTCATTCCCATGAGTCTTACTAACTAACTTTATTCTCTAAACCAATGTTACAAAGGTTACAGAGTGAGAGTGTTCAAATCAATACAAAGTAAATACATATCATTACATCAATTATCAAGATTATGGGTGTACATTGAATTCCAATTATGGAAAACAAATGTTTAAACGTTACATACAAATGATACAAATACTAACAGAGGTGTGATTGATTTTTTTCAAGGAGAACTAATTTTCTTATTTATTATATCAATAAGCTTACATAATTTGCGAGCAATTTCAGGTTTCTTTTTGTTAAATAATGATGACAGTTTTAATGTGTTTGGTCTGTTAAACAAGTATTTTGGAATTAGATTTTTTCTATCAGTTACAAAATTTGGACACTGTAATACATAGTGAAATTCGTCACCAATCTCGCGAGATTGACATAGCTGACACAGTCTATTGTGTCTTTCTACATTTGTCCAGCGCCCTACTTCAATCGGTAATCTTTGATTAGATGTTCTAAATCTACAAAAAGTAAATCTATTTTTGTCATTTAAGACGTCTAAATATTTTTCAAATCTAAAATCCGACTTGAATAATCTATAGCTCAATGCTTTTGGAGATATTTGCAAAGTAGAATGCCAATTTTGCTTGAGCTGGTCGGTTAATCTCAGTTTAATGCTTTCAATTAGCCATTTATGGCTTATACAATTTTGAGTATGCCAAACGTTTGAATAACCACAGTCATCAAGTATTGATTTAACAAAATTAATCCATGAAAAAGTATTATTTCCATAAGTTTTCAAATACAATAATCTATAGATCAGAGATGATAGTTTTCATTGCTTTCCGTCAATTAATTTCGACCAGAATGACAAAATTTTCAACTTAACTGTTATATTCAGAGGGTATCTACCAAGTTCGCCATATAACATAAAATTTGGTGTTGAAGTTTTTAAATTAAGCAACAGCTTACACAATTTTACATGTACTTTTTCTAATATGTCAATATTTTCGTAACCCCATATCTCTGATCCATAGGTTAACATATGTATAATTATTTTATCAAACAAATCCAAATGACAACTTACAGATAAATTATGTACTCTTCCCTTGTTTAAAATGTCATACATAACTTTAGATGCTTTCTCTGCAAGATTAACTTTATTTTTCTTGAAAGATCCTGTTCTTTGAAACATTGTACCCAAGTGTATGAATTCACTTACTATTTCTAATTCCATATTATTCATTTTAAAATTTAAATTTATAGGTAACCTCCCCTTTGAAAAAACCATGACTTTGGATTTGTTTGTGTTTACCTTTAAGTTCCATTTCTCACAATATTCATAAAAATTATTTAATTCCGACTGCAATTCTTCAGCAGACTCTGCCAAACGTACTGTATCGTCGGCATAAAGAATAGTAAATAAGTTCACATAAATTTGTAAATCGTTTTCGAAGTCTTCGGAAATGCTTTTAACCCCTTGCGCATTTTTACTAGTCAAAAAAGTATCCAAATCATTAAGATATAATGCGAACAGAAAGGGTGATAAATTTTCGGCTTGTCTAACACCGTTTAAACATGGGAAAACTTTTGAAACAGAATCGTTATAAACAATTCTTGATTTTATATTATTATGCAGGTTTAAAATTACATTGTACATTTTACCCTTTATATTACACATAAGTAACTTGTACCACAAACCATCACGCCACACAGTATCGAAAGCCTTTTCGAAGTCTATAAATGCACAGAAAAGTTTCTTTTTCTTTAATTTTCGTAGCTCAAAGAGGCCATTTATAACAAAAGTGTTATCTAGAGTTGAATATTTTTTCCTAAAACCTGTCTGGTTTTCATTTAAGAGGAGAAATTCGTCTGAAAAAGTATTTAATCTATTATTTAACACCGATGTAAATGATTTTCCAAAACAACTCAAAATGGTAATAGGTGGAAAGTTTTTAGGATCAGTTTTTGCCCGTTTGTTTTTATTAAAAGGTACAATACTGCCTGCGAGCCAAGTATTTGGAATTTTACCAGAATTAAAAATAAGATTAAATAGATCGACGTATAATGCTAAAAACATATCTGGAGTTGATTTTATGAATTCGTTTCTTATCATATCGTCCCCAGACGCCTTATCATTTTTCAATTTCTTAATACATGTTAAAATCTCGTCACGAGTAATACTGTCGTTTAAGTGTATATTTAAATTATCAAAATCTAGGTTTTCTTGTAAACTTTCCGATAAAACACTTAACTCAACATCATCATGATCCGGAGCTCCATTTAGATTTTTAAAAAATTCGTACAATACATCAATAGAAATATTTGGTTGTTTTTTCTTTTGGCCCTTGTTTAATATTTTCCAATATTCCTTTGGATTTTTCGATCTCAAAGTTTTCAATTCTTTCTTCATTTTTTGTCTATCTTTTCTAATAAAAGTGTCCATCTGCTTTTTATATTTTTTCTCGGTCTCTTTGAGTTCTTTTCTAGAATTATCTGAATTTCTAAATTTGTGCTTACGCTTCATTTTTCTATAATATTGACGTTCAAATTTACAATCTAAATCGAACCATGGTTTTTGAATTTTAGTATTTCTTTTTTTCTTTCTGTTATTAGACTTAGTAATAGTTCCAAATGTTTCTTTCGCAGAATCAATGTGTATTTTACCAAATTCATTTACCACAATATTCACCTGCTCCTGTGTTACACTAGAGGCATCCAAATCACGTAATTTATTACGAAGATCAGAAATAGCCTGTCTGTTAAAATTACCTCTGAACTCGTGTAATTTTTCATTTTCCCATTTTTTTATTTTTACAATGTGTTCTGTATTTTCTAAAGCTTTTATATCACTATCACTATCTTCAAAAACATTGGTTTCAAAAGTTATACTGAGTGGCGTGTGAACATCAGAAAAGCATTTACTAAAATCAAGTACAGTCAAATCATCAATACATTTTATAAAATTTGGAGAACAGATGAAATAATCTACAGCACTTGCATTCCTGCAAGTAAGTTCACCTATAATACTATCACTTCCTACTCGTCCGTTCATGATAAACAAGTTTTGTCCTTTGCAAAGATGTATTAGTAATTTTCCAAAGTTATTTTTTCCTTTATCTATATTTTTTCTATTTAGTGGCAAATTTGAATCAGTTAAAAAAGATATATAATTTTCTCCGTTTGGAAAATCATTTTCTGTAAATACCGAAAAATCTTTAAGCTCAGCCGTTCTTGCATTGAAATCTTAAGTCTTAAACAAACAATGTAAATCATTTTTTAGAACTGAAATGATTCTCTTATGAAATATATATGAACATCAATTCCGATGAAAGTCTGTCATTTTTTTAAATATTGATTTAAGAAATAATATGTTGAACTGTGCGTCGTAAATTTTAAAGACATACTTCGTGTTACACTGTATCTAGTTTCTTGTCGAAATATATTCCGTCTCTGCAGAAAAAATTATAAGCGATGCATTTTCATATAGTGAAAATGTATAAAGATAAAGAAGTCAAAAATGTCAAGAATTTTTTTTGTCAATGTGTGACGTAAAAATATTTTTGACATTTACGTCACCGAATATGGTACTGCTTTGACTACTATTTTACCTATTTTGTTCCTGTATTTAAATACTGTTACAGTGACAGCCGGAACCTTTGAACCGTAATGAGAGCGGGAGGTTTGGCGCCTTAAAATCTGATTCAACCCACCATTTCTTTAGAAATGCCTGTACCAAGTCAGGGTCATTACGGTTTTCACAGTTTTCCGGTTGTTGACTGATTTTGTCTGTTTATATAATTATGAGTTTTGACTTTCCCTTTGTAAGATTGTTCGGAGTTCGGTAATTTTGTTATTACCTTTATTCAAAACGGTTACTTGTAATGACTATGCGTTACCTAAATTGTAATCTGTATTCGTTTATTTATTTGTACTTTGAAAAGAGTTGGCTTTGTTCTTTCAAATACTGCAATTAGCAAACTATATACACAGACACAGACGACAAAGTATATTACCATCACTTAATGATTAAATCTACATTTTTTAAATATAGTAGTATGTAAAGGTACAGTTGCTACAAAACAGTTTAAATGAGGACGCATCCCTTTTTTGTATCTACTTTCTTTTATTTTGTCTTAAAATAGAGATCAACACATTAGAGGGAAGAATAGTCTGAAGATACCAAAAGGGGTAATCAGAATCCGTAAATTCGAAGAAGAACAGGCAACACAATGGCCAAAAGAAAAGAGTACACCGGGACAAACAACAATCTACAAAACATACACATAAAACTCAATATACAGTGGTTGGAGGAGACACCAGCCCTTGTCCTATATTGAAGTTGTGAGATGAATCATTGGTCAAATTATTTATTTGCTATGTATACACATGCATGATGTTGTTGATCAACTAAACGAAACGAATAATTACGATCTCGACTACCACTTATAGTACCTTTATGTAAGCAACAAAAAAGAAGTGAAGGATATACGTAAAATAAAATACATTACTATTACTCAATCGAATATCCTGAAATTTATTTTAGCAGCTGCTTCTTTCATAAAACGTGTTGCTCGATCAGTAGTTTTCTGTGTAGTGTTTGTTTTGTATATTATTGTTTATCCTTTTGTCCTTTTTTCCTTTACCCATTGTATTGTCTGCCGTTTTTCGATTTTCGAATTCTGATTATCCCTTTTGTATTTTCAATTTTGTTTCTTTAGAAAAGGTACATGGAATTTTTTATTTTATTTTATTTATCTATTTAACCAGACTTACTGACAAACGACCGTAACAGAACCAGGGTGATCGACTCGCCAGGAGGAAACATTGTTCAGAAGGTCTAACATACATTTCCCAGATGACGGTACATTATCTGTATTCCATTCAGTCATAGATACTACACGTACTGTTGTATTCTTGTTTGTCTCCTACACCAGAAAAGTAAGATATTAATTAGATGTCAAAACTTTACATTATGTATTAACTTTAAATCAAGATAAACGATTATTTACAGTATCGGGTTACCTTTCTAAACAAATATTTGAATACCAGTTTGGCATTGTCCCGTTTAGAAAAATATGCTTCATTATCATATATATACTGATTCTAATAATACGTCCTTCTTTCGCTTTGTAAGCAAACATTTGATTTATTTAGATGGTGATGCACCCAGTTAAGAGTGATACATTACATAATATAACTATTTACACTGTTGTCAACATTTTAAACATCTATTCACTCAAAATAATCAACATATCAAAAAATTAATAAATATGCGAAGTGTAATTAAAACGTGCGAACACAATATTATTGGTACCATCGTTACAGCAAATGTTGACGAGTTATTGTCTGCTCGAATTTGCAGGTTGAAAGATAAAACTCCCCAACCTGTGTCGCACAAACTGTTGGTGACCTTCTTCGCAAACGTAAATATAAATTACCACCTTTCTCATCAAAGTGTACTACCCTATTTGTACTGTTAAATATATCAGAATCAAAATAATTCATGGAAGCCGTACTGTGTTTTCAGTTTCAACATGGGTTGGAAGGCTATATTAGTAAATGCGCTGCTTCGGAATAATCTACCACATATGTAAATTAAAAAACAATACAACATTTTCATTTATACTCGTAGCACCCCCGATGATAGAATAAATGATAGCGAGTCAGATATCAGGACCCTTTTTCAGTAGAATACAGTTATCCACTGTACGCTGAACGAATGAAGTATTCAGCATATCCTATGAGTGTGACGGAAATGAGTGCATTGAGCTTGAATAATTTGACTCTCCTTCGTAAAGAACAAATAGCGAGAGTTCATAATTTGCAACAACTTGTTACTGATAAAGCACTTTAAAACTGCATTACAAGTGACTCAAGCAATAGGACATGTCATTAGTTGATACTATCATTGATTTGTTTTCTGATTTATTGTTCGTAATATTGTTTTAATAATGAATATGGTTGCAATTCGGCTTAACTGACAATGACCAACACACTAATCATCTTATTTATTTAAAAACTCAAGGTAACTCTTAGACTGACACTTTGCATATTATGTCTCTAGTTGTGTCATGATAAATCATATGAAATTTGTTCCCACCACGATATAGTTTATATACTGCTAAAGTTGACAATAAACATAAATCAATCAACTTACCAATCAATGATAAATCATAAGACACCAGCCAATCACTTTACGAAGAAAGATATGTCATTCTTGGCATGCATGATATATTCAAACATGAGAATGTTCATCCCCATCTGACCAATAAACAAGTTTTCAAGGAGAAACATTTAAACGCAATCACACTTAAATACTTGTCACACTATGACCGTTCTATTAGAGAGTACAATTATTTCAATTAAAGCTTAGAACACTTTAAATATATAAAATTATAGTAAATATCAGATATATTAATATATATAAATAAAACATCTACTATTCAACATACATAGTGATTCAACTTTATATCCAATGGAAATGACGAAGCGTCCGAACTGTGACTCATGTTGAATTTTTCATAGTAATATACATCGCCATGAATTGGCCAAAGAGGGACATTCTGAAATAATATATGATGAAGTCAAAGTCAAGTCAAACATGAAAGACAGAGAATAAAACTCCCTTTTTCGTATCCTTGAAGAATTATAATAAAAATTCCCACAAGATTATATTATTCAGCAATTGTAAACTTCAAATATATAAATATATATTTAAAATCTCTAAATAATTTACACAAAAAAACTCTAGATTAATTTCCGAACTTAAAACTTTTGAGCCGACATTTTGGATCGACATTGACTTTTCATAAACAAAATTCCGCGAAATCAACGTCATAAAATCTTTTATCTCCTTTGTAACGTCATGTTGTTTGTTTTTCATATATGTAATAAACTTCTGCTGAGGAAGGCCGCAAGGCCGCAACGTTCGAAAATTAATCTAGAGTGTTTTGTATATATATATATATATATATATATATATATATATATATAATCACTGCAAATCGTTTAGTATATCACAATAATAGGGCATTGTCTCATATTTGACATTTACTTCACTGAATATGGTACTGCTTTGACGACTGTTTACCTATTTTGTTCCTGTATTTAAATACTGTTATAGTGACAGCCGGAACCTTTGAACCGTAATGAGAGCGGGAGGTTTGGCGCTTTAAAATCTGATTCAACCCACCATTTCTTTAGAAATGCATGTACCAAGTCAGGGTCATTACGGTTTTCATAGTTTTCCGGTTGTTGACTGATTTTCTCTGTTTATATATTCATGAGTTTTTACTTTCCCTTTGTAAGATTGTTCGGAGTTCGGTACTTTTGTTATTACCCTTACTTGAATACTGTTATCTGTGTGATTTATACCTTACGTTCATTCGGTAGCTACCCTTGTTATTATTCTGTCATGATGTATGCTTCCACACTGTCTACGGTCCTGTTTTTCTGTTGACTATTTTCATTCGTGGTTTGTTTTCTCAACACGATGATTTGGTTTGATATAAAAGACTAACAATGGTCTGTACAAACCTCATTTAGTAATTCTAACACAACAACAACAGTAGAGTCAGTATCATACACCATTGTCCAGAAGTCAACTACTGTGTCATGTAATGGGTACTGAGTCACAAGGATATTTCTCTTCCTAACACATTCCTAGTAATAAAAATTCATAGATTGTTACAAAAACTACTACAATAAACAGACCAATATATACATGTATACATACATATTCGACAGCTGATATTTTACTTATAGCCGAAAACAAACTATTAAAAAAACGAAGAATAACATACCAATATCAAATTAAATCCATTCCAATCCGGATATCTATGTGTAAGTGACACTGTGGGAATTAAAATATGTACACCAGCCCCGTGAAATAGGCAATGGGCGTTTTACAAACCAAAGGGGAATGTTCCACTAGTAGGTTGTTAATTTATTCGTTTATTAACAATATGAAATTATTAACATTAATGCCTTGTAAATACAGGACATCTGAACAAAAATGCATACAATGTGTTGTATTCTAATGTTTTCTTACTTCTCCAGTCACAATCTTTGGTTCTGGAAAAATATATTATAGATACAATATTTCATTTTCCTAAAAAAAAATTCAAATATACATCAGCTATCAAATATCTGATAGTTCAGTAGTAATGAGTGTTGTGACGACGACGTTCTTCGTAAGACAAACAAGATTGAACCAGACACTATAAATTCAGACTTATTATTAGAAATAAATAGTTGTTTAAGTTATACAATTCCCCAGGTTATATTTTCAGATCCCAAAAATATTAATCAACCGTTTTCATTGGTGGTTTATCACAATAATGTTGTATAAAGAGCTGTATTTATAATTTAATTTAAGCTTACTGGAATAACAACGGCATTGATGTAGTCATTTCTTAATTTTTCATACGACAACAGGAAT
The DNA here is from genome assembly GCA_963383655.1 of Bathymodiolus septemdierum. Taxonomy (NCBI): domain Eukaryota; kingdom Metazoa; phylum Mollusca; class Bivalvia; order Mytilida; family Modiolidae; genus Bathymodiolus; species Bathymodiolus septemdierum. Next base: position 78,639,632 of record OY726518.1, read on the forward strand.
GGTCTGTAACTATCATCTATGAACAAAAATGATAATGTTATCAGATACATGAATTATTAGCAATTGACAATAAACAGATAAACTCTATATGTAGATATAACCACAAGAACACGATTTATTCCAAAATTGCTACGGAGAGAAATATAAGCAAAGAATATATAAATGGACATTAGACATGCTTATATTTCAACCACGTCTGTTCAATCACTAATCAAATTAATTACAATGATGATTATGATGTAATTTTTGACAAATGTATTAAATATTTGTATTTGTATATACACAACTGGATGAATATGTGTGCTACAGCTAAAAGTAAATTGTTACATCATGAAGCAATACGTACAATTACAAACGACCATTGCTCAAACGGACAGCAAAACAAAAATAAAAGAATCAATTACACGGAATATTCACTTTGTTTGCTGAAATCTCTATTATATAATAAAATGAAAATAATATTTACAGGCAACATTTTCGAATCTGGACATGTTGACCACAACTATATATAATAGGTAATTGCTGACCATACAACCACTAATTAATCCTAACGAATATTGTTCATAATGAGGCGTTGAATGTGGTCTTTTAAAATAATGGTATGTGGTATTCTACAAACAAACGGCAGTCATATATGCTTCTCTAAAAAACACATTTTCACAAGGAGAAGTCGGATTCTGTCTTTAATCACAAAGTCTCGAAAACATGAATTAATTGATGGAAAATAAGACAGTAATGTTGTACTGTTTTGTATTCATTGATAAAACATTTGATTATTTTGCTTCATAACATCCGACCTGCGAACATATTAAATTTACGTAATGCTAATTATTACTTTGCATTAACTGATAAACACTAATAAATATTAATCAATACGATAAATAAAAAAAGAACATATGATACTAACAATTTACTTTCAGCGTTTTGGACTTAATTCAATTTGGTTTAAAACTTTACATATCAGAAACTCGCGGAATACGTCAAAAATATCCTTTATCTGCTTTGGTATTTGTTTTTTTTTTCGTTGAAATCATGGCTCTACGAATAAAAAAAAGAAATAAGGATATCATGAGGTTTCAGATAAAAATAAATGAACAAACACATAGTATAAATATTTCGCGATTAGAAGATGACACAACATTGTGGGTTTTTTTATCTCCAAAAACGATATATCTGTTGCTTTTCAGGTTTAATGATAAATAGAAATAAGACAGAGATATTGTGGATTGGTAAGCTATTACACAGAAAAGATACGGTTGAAAATATCAAGCATGTCGTACGTGGTAAAATAATCTGGAAAGCGTTTTTTCCTGTGTTTTTCTTCGACTTTGCTGCCCGAAAGAATCTACATGGATACGTTGGTTTCATGTCTTGTGTTTTCTGAAAAGAAGGAACAATATGATGTTAGAATAAAAATAGAAATCATCAGGTTAGTTAGACAGGATTCATTATTTTTTTATTGAGATAAATGGTTCCGATGAACATAGTTTACAAAAATATTAGCAATAGTGGTTAAATTCATTTCGTAATAATTATTCAATTTCAGCATTTACGCAAAACGTTAAAACGAAAGTAAAACAAAGCTACATTTTGCAGTATGGCCTTTCACCATAACGATACAATATATTTGATTATTATACAGCTATAATTTTAATCCAATCAAAAACATCCATTTTAGACATGTGACCGTACATTATTTTTCCGTATTGTACAACCGGAAGCCGTATTTTTTTCGTATTGGACGTCCCGATAAGTCCGTATTTTTTTCGTATTGTACATTATGTAAGGGAAGTAACTCGTTGATTTTTGTCGTGTGTTTTCTGGAGCTCGTATAAATGGTGGAACATTCAATGATATTTCTTCTAGAATTAAAGTATATCGTTTCCGTGCCTTTTGATTGGACAAGGACACTGTCACCTATTTGTTTGTATTCGTTCATAACTCGATGAACTTTTCAATCTGCAAGTCGTGACTACGAGGATCCACCATCTTGAAAACGTGAAATTCTACATGTCATATTTACAACAATATACAAATATAATTAAAATGCCTATCTTGTAAACTTATTTTAGTTAAATCTTATTAAAATTGAAGAGGAAACGTAGCCAAATGACGCCTGATCTTTACGTTTTAAACTGGAAGTCTTCATATGACGTCATGTTGTTAATATTCCAAAGTCGTCAACAACATTGTGCGATCTTTAGATCAGAGATATGCAAGAATAATACTATCTACAATATTGAATTTAAGAATTGTAAGTATTAAGCGCTTCTTTCCAAGAGTTCATGCATGTGTGCCGATGCACTCACAAACTTTACATAGACGCCTTTCGGACGTTTATTCAGTTTGTGAGTGCATCGGTACCGTTTACACATGCAGGAACTCCTGAAAAGAAGCGCTTAATATTATAATATATAATGAAATACTTTAAATTATATCAACATTAATCTACAATCAAATTAGCTTGTTCGATATTTAACAGTTTGAGGGGGAAAAGGAAAGTTGTTTAGAATAGTTGTTGATCAGTTATTTTGCTGTTTTTAATTCATTTTTAGAGTTTACGAGATCTGTATTGATACAGAACATTTTCCTAGCGAAATACTGTTGTGCAGTTGCTCTATTTAGACTGTATTCAAAGTTAAACATAAAATAGTATTGATCATTTCAGCTGTAAAATAAATAGGTTATTATACAGTGTTATGTACAATATGGAAATATATTGTACATACCACTGTATAATAACCTATTAATATTATACATCTAAAATATAAATAATAGACATAACATACATAACAGTACCAATATTAAATCTTAAAAAGAACATGTCAGGTGTTTTTTTATATCGATGGAGATCTTTAATCATACAATAGCAAACGAATTATAATAGCAACATGTTTTTAGTATACCTGAAATTCTAGTCGTAAAAAGGTTCGATTTTTTGCTATAGGTTTATTTTGCTGACTTTCTAAATTATCACAAAATGTGTTCTTCTCAATGCCTGTATCCGACACAGTTAAAGCTTCTGATAATGCTTCATAAACAGCTGCATACTGGTCCTGTAAATAAATAATGTATTTCATTATATAGATTATATTTAAATAGTATATTACTACTGAAGGGACAATGACTTGGAATTGAGAATGACAATAATAGTAAACCACGTTTAATGAGCAAATCAAAACTTCCATGATATATACAATATTGGTCTGCTGACGGTAAATATAGAATTTATTTGACGAGGCTGAGAAACGGGGTGAAAGACAAATGTTTTGTGATTATGTATGCTGATGATACGCCCCTTTTGGCAGAATATGCATGTAATTTACGGAATATGCTGAATCTATTCCAGGAATACTACCTCAAATGGAAACTTAAAGTAAGCAAAGACAAAACAAAAGTTATGATTTTTTCCAAGGGAAGATTGCCAACAAACATTCATTTTATGAATGGGGATAAGGAATCAGAGATTGGAAAAGATTTTTTGCATCTTGGAATAAATTTCAGGGTCATCTAGTAATGCTAAGAAAGAACTGGTGAACAGGGGAACTAAAGCTATATATGAGGTATTAAAGAGGGGCAGATTTCATAATTTATCTATCAAATGTCAATTAGAACAATATTTGACAGTATGGTCAAGCCAATAATACTTTATGGGTGTGAAACTTGGGGATTTGGAAGTAACGAAATTACTGAAAGGCTACATTTGAAATGATGTAAGCTACTTCCACATCTAAAAACTTCAACCCCCGATTATATGGTCTATGGGGAACTCAGAAGATATCCCATTAGTATTGATATTAAAGTTAGAATGATACAATTCTGGTGTATTAATATGAGAAAACAAAGTAAGCTTTCACACATATGTTATAAATAACTTTACAATAATAATTTTATAAGAGATGGTTTTTCATTATGGATAAGAAAAATATCCAGGATATTTTAAATAAAAGTGGTTTATCATACATATGGTTATACCATAATTGTATATCAGAAAATATATATCAAAATTAATTTGGTCGAGATGGTAAAAAATATGAATGTGTTTTATTCTTTCAACAGGGAATGGTGGTTTTATTTTTAGGGGAAGGGGGCTATGTATTTTTTATTTATTTTTTTTTGTCGCTAAATTATATTTAAAAAATGGACGTAAAGATTTAAAAATAAATAATCATTCTGACATTTACAAACAGAAACTTTGATTAAAAAAAAAGGTTATCAGATTGTTGTTTCGCATGAAAACAATTTCTAGCTCCAGGGAAAAACCTAGCTCCTCTATATGTTAAATGTTCCGTCCTTAATTGGAAAACGTCGCCAAAATACTGTGAGATTTAGGTAATATGTAAAATGTACTTGCGCAATTTGTATATTATATTTTACATTTCTATTGATGTTAGTTTAAAGCACGTTACGAAATATCAAAGTAAAGTACTTTCTAAACAAATATATATATATTACATTGTAATTAAGGTTGTGTTGGTACACTAGTTCGTACATGCATTACAAATATCATCAACTAGGATACACCTCACGTGCTCCTAAACACTGTCATGGATGATGAAACGTATAATGTGTAGTTAATGAAATTGTAGTCATATTAAGACAAAATGAGATCGCTTGCTTTAAGAAATATTAAAAATAACTTGGTATCTATTCATTTTTCTTCGTCATGCTGATTTTGTTTGCTTTATATTCAGTGTATGCTTATAGATTGTAAAACCTTTTTACTAGGAACAAACTGTAGTCTTTCGAAACATAGATATCATAATCGGCTACGGGACGAACACATAAATTAGCAGAGTCTTTTGTTTTAAACAATTTAATCATTTAGTGACCACGAATTTCGAAAACGTTTCCAATTATTAATCAGCTAGTACGTCATTTAACTATCTGTTTTAATCAATGTGTTCAGTGAGTAGACATGTGATTGTTATTTAATGTCAGATGAGCAGTTAATGTATGACGAGAACAAGTTAGGATTCGACCATTTAACTTGTATGTTTTTTTTTTAGTTGTCACCAACTGTTATAGAAAATATTATCTGACAGTCGCAAAAAAATATAATTCGACCCTCTAGTCTTCAACGGAAAAAAATGATAATTATGAAGAATAATTACCGTTTTTTAATGTCTAAAGTAAATAATTTGAATTTTATTTTGTGTGAAGAAAACATGCGTGCTCGGTCTCTGCTTTCACTCCTAAGCCACTGATAAATTTCTGGGCTTTTTTTAACCTGAAAGGATATCGATCGCAGGCACACGATTTTCCGCACTTGAGGTGAACATGCAGAACATTACACCACCGAGACGCCCTTAAATGTTTTTTTTATGGCGAGAACACTAAACATGTTTGTAAATTATGACTTAAGAGATAGATCGATACCCACTTGAGTTGAGATATAGAACAGGAACGAGAAGATCTTTTCTGCATGGCAGTTGTGCTACCGGAATATTTTTCTTTCACATTCAGAGTGCATATCTGTTTTCACTCAAGAGGCACATATAGGTTATTCAAACAATCAAATATAAATAATAGCACGAAAAACATAAAGGTGGACGGTACTGTTTTATTCAAGGGGTTTTGTGTTTAGCGCCCCTTTCAACAATATTTCAGCTATGTTGTGAAGGTCAGATTTATTGGTGGAGGAAACCAGAGTACTCACAGAAAACCACTGACCTGTCGCAAGCCACTGACAAACTTTATCACATAATTTTTCGATTATCTTGTAAGCACATCGTTCACATACAATTACTTGTTCTAGAATTTGGAGCTTTCTAATGTGCATTTTTATCATGGATTCAAAACATAGTCTCATGGATACATACGGAATGTATTGCGTTTATAATACCCTTAGTACTTACTACGTACAGTATTATTGTAAAATAAGGAAGTTATATTTTTGTTGATACAAGTCGCTCTAATTCAAGAAATGGTCTTCCCGAAATTTGATTTTTTTTTTATTAAAGTCACATCTATTACACGTTGAATCGATAATGGCATTTTACATCTTCACTTCTTGAAATTGGAGAAAAAAAAACAAATGCGGTTAATGAAATTAATATCACGGAAGCTTAATCTAGTCGTTTAATATATTATGATGTCATCAGAAAAAGTGAAATGCTTACGCGCATGCGCCATGATTTATGCAAACATCTTATTGAAGGGAATTTGTCAAGTGGATATCGCACCTCTAGTCATGTGGACCGCATATTCTCTTAATAAATGCGTTATTCTGGTATGGACCTGCAGTAAAGGCTGTGAGTCCTTTTTTATCATCACTTTGCATAAATTAGTGCTCTTAATCGTCATATTGATCCAATGTTAAACAGTAACAAAACGAATAAAATTGTTTCGAATCCAAAAATAGTGAAACCTTGCAAACTAACCATCATACATATATGACACCTAGCATCCAGGGAAGTAACTATAGTATGAACCACAATACACCAGTGACATGCAATCCACCCATGTGATAGCATGTTCAAACGCAGTTATTGACTAATTATGAGATTAGATAAGCTTACATTTTTGTCATTTCATGAAAATGATATTATGATAATTATTTAAATGTTCAATTTGACCTGCAATGAATACCAATAATTTCTTTAAATGTATGATTCCCATGCGCCAATAGGAACAAATTGACATCCCGATGCGTCGAGCTAGATAAAAATATCTTTCATTTCTTCTTCCACTTTACTTTCCATATCTGCTCTTGCTACCGGTTGTGTTGTCTAGTCCTCGTATTTTTATTTTATTTTCCTGTCGAGTTTGCATTTCGCTGGTAGTATATTGTGTATCTATATTGTGATTTGTTTGTACCAATCCACACTTTCTCAAATTGGAATATGTAATCTTAGAAGACTAAATAATGTTCTATGCATATTGTCATCTGACCTATTGTATATGACCTGTATTTGTATTTACTTTGCGCATTTACAACAGAAAGCAGTAGTATCACTACATCTAATATTTTCATTTTGTTCTGTCTTGTCACAACCTACATAAAAATTCGAAAACATTCAAACATTCAAACACAAAAGGCCAAATTAAACCATACAACATGCAACTTTCAACAGTATGGGTTTACTATCTTCAAGGTCCTGTAGCTCTATAGTTATATACATGATATTCCCATGAATATGCTTAGATAGCATTTATTATTCATATATATTCCCAAATTGATAACATATTCATCAGAACATGATATAAACATCACCGGGCAGTTGTTAGAACTAAGAAAGCAAATGCATTTTTCCATGATTTTATAACTTTAGTTTTTAAACGTGTATATTATAGAACAAACCTTTTAATGACCTGCATTCTAAAATAACAAATGACGCATATATATGAACGATCCTTGGAAAAAAAGTTTGAAGAATCATTTATTTGAGACAGACAATACAATAAGCAATATAATAAAAGACACCAAAAGACAGCTGTAGTTCACAGGACAATGCACAAAATGCAAGCGATTTAGCCCCACGAATCCCACTGAAAACTAGAGGTGACTGCAGGTGCTACAGAAGGTATGCAGTTCCTGGTCAACCAGTTATATCTGTCGTCATACTGTTAAACGACATGATCATCATGAAATATAGAAATCGTGCATACGTAAATAAATTAAAAACATCAATAGCAGCATAAATCTAAACAAAATAGAAAACATGGAAATAGGGAATATATTTATATTCTCTAGATAAAGACTGATTTTGAGTATTTTTGCAATTAATGTAAACTCTATCCTGAACCGAAGTGGATATTGTAAAAAAATACCCTATTAAAATAGTTAAAAGAAACTATTTTCTTTCCTTATTTTTAATAGTAATCTGACCTTTCTACCTCATATGAAAATGCTTAAGTATAAGTATCTTTCATTGAAAGGGTGTGTCCAGTACCAACTAGGGTGTGGATATCACAGTGTTTGATAAATTTATATAAATCGTTGATTCCATCACAATTATATTGCAGCTGTATCGCTTAAAGATCAGGTCGTACATGAAATTGCTTGATACAATTCACCATCAAAGAGTCCGCCTCTGCAATTGAGAGTTTGTATATCTTAAACAAACGAATCTGCATTGGAAAATAGACGTATCTAACATGGTTTGCAGTATACAACCAATTGGTATGCTTATTTTATATTTGAAAATCCTTATGGTAAACGTCGTAATAAAATGCAACCAATAGACCTACGAATAACGTCATACCTTGACAATTCTGATATAAGTTTGGATGGCATTTTTCTCCAAATGTAATTTCTGAATCACCCCTCCCCCATGTTACATCGGAAACTACCTTTAATTTTGAACTTGAAAGATACGAAAACTCTGAAACCAACCCCTTACTACTTCAAGAGCTTGTTGCTCAAGAATAGTTTTAAGATACCAAAGGGCTAGTCATAATCGATAAATTGAAGGGCAGAAGAAGTGGCGGCAAAACGAAAAAGGGCAAAAGGACAAACAGCGATCTACAAAACACTACGCAGAAAACTAAAGATCAAGCAACACGAGCCTCACCAAAAGTTTGAGGTGAACACATGTACTCTGGGAGGATACGCAGTTCCTGCTCCACTAGTGGTACCCGTCGTCTTACTCTAGTTACAATCCCGATGATGAGTCCTGAATGAGGAATTAGACCATTTGAATAGTGCGCAATGTATATTGATGGTCTTAATCATAGTATAGGGGTGGCATCCCTGATGGGTTTTATACAGCATATTGTTTCTCTCTCATAACTTTCTAGATCGATCATCGATGCAGCAGATAATGCAATGATTCTTACATAAAACTCGTTGATTCTTCCAGTATAACGTGATCTGTTCAGATTGGTGCTATGTATCAATTGAGAATTGTAAAATCCAAAGATTCTTTTATTTCAAAGGAGTCTCCAGTGGACAATTTTGCAATGTTTTCAAAATATTATTATACACGAATATAAATTAGTAAATCGCTTTGTGAATATTTGACTTTAACCTTTTAATACTTCTCTTATTTGTATATAAAATTTGATCGTTTTATATATAAATTAATGTATTGCTAAGGAGAAGGGGCAAATGGAAGTAAGAAAATAAACTATGACATGAATTGAAGCATGATCAAAAACTGAAATTAAGCTAAGGTGACACATGCATTAATAACTACCCTCCATAATATCGTCTGCACCAAATATGGTGAGCCTAGATTATGGCAATGTAGAGAAACTAACCTAATCACGAAAACTTAACATAAATCTTCCAAAATCAGTAGACGCACAATTATCAAAATGTGGCTCAAGTATGGTGAGACTAGGTATGGCAATGGCGAAGCTAGTCTAATTGTGACATAAATTTAACAATGTCAGTAGAAGAACAAAATGAGGCCATGGTCAGATGACTAATGGTTGACTGACATGTAACCAACATCATTTATATGTGGACCAAATATGGTGAGCTTAGGTTGTATGGTAATGGGGAAACAGACCTAATAAAACAACTTTTCATTGTTAGCGCATAATTAACTTGATCGAAACAGTAATACATCTCAAAAACCAAGCTTGACCTGTATTATATCAATCTGAATGCAATTGCAAAACGACATTCCATCTGCATACAAATATATTTATATGCTCCGTCCATTAATAGTGCTGAACTCTTAAGTCATAATAGATCATGTGAAAGCTCTGCAATATATCTCTAAGTTTATATTATATTATGTTCTTCTTTTTAAATATAGATCTAAATTTACATATGGATAATTTATGGTTATCATATTATTGTGTCGTCGAAGGAAGCCGAATGCACTCCAGAAAATATGGAAATTCAATACTATACAGTTGAAAATAAATACCCAACATTATGAATATACATTTATAGACGTGTAATTAACCATTGAAGAGGTAATAAATAGCCTCATGTACATCTTGGAATATATATTAATAAAGTCATACTGTTTGTGAAATATTATCTTCATGCAAAGTCAGTGCACGTAAAATAAAATAGAATAAAAATAGGGTAGAAATGTTAATAACATCAATCTTTTTCCACAAATTGCATTCCTTTTCACAAGAAATTTGTTGTAGGTAACTAGATACCCCCGAGTTAAATATCTGATAAATGTTTCAGTTATAATGCCATACAGGTTTAACTTATATAATTTCTTATTTTTACTCACAAATGTAAAGTTTATTAAGACAAATTCACTCGTATTGTTAATATATTCATGATTGTATTATATTTTATTGTTGAAAACTTGCCTATTTCATGACAATTATTATATTCCCTGTTAATAATATATTAGCTTTGTAAGACACTAAATGTTTGTCATATCATTTAAGCATACGCAAATTCCTATAACCAGAATCAGGAAGTTTACATTTATGACCATGCATTTGATCATAATGGATTGTTACATATGCAATGCACTGCTTTGGCAGGACATTCTAGTACATCCATATTGATGAAGGACTACATTTTGTGATCCCTCCAATTGCATTGTATTCTAAAATTATAAAACAATAGATTGATAGTATTTTTGCAGAGAAACATTTTATGGCCGTCTTTTCATCAGGAGGACTTGAAAATACATGTTTCTAAAAATTATTTGCAAATAACTATTATGAATTGCATACTTTATTTGTCTGCTTTTGTTGATAACGAATGTCAAAATTGGACATGAATTGACTTCAGGATAACAAAAATTGAAAAAAAGTAGTTAATTATATAGCTATATATTCGGAAAATTATGAATCGTATAAATACTTTTGTGCATATCTTTATTTCTCAAACTGACATATGCAGATATTATTACAACAATGAACTGAGTTTTTGAATTGTATTATATTTGGACGTTTTATTTGATGTTTTGCCCATTGTCTGTACTTTAGGTATGTATTTGTGGTCTTAAGATAAAACTACATTCGTATGAATTAATTTCAGTTGAAAATCATATTGTCATACAATGCACGGTGAAACCTTCCCATGCGGTCACCTCTATTAAGCAGTCACCTGTATTAAAAGGTCACATTTTTCTTGTCCAGTCATGGAAAATTATATTTGAATTCAACCTCTTTTATGAGGTCACCTGCATTATAAGGTCTCTTTTTCTTTGTCCCAAAGGTGACCTCTTAATACAGGTTTGACTGTATACAGACAACACGTTTGCACTGTGACTTCAAAACCTCATCTTATGCTTGAAATACGTATGCAAAGACATATTTTAGGATGACGATAACAAGCTATGATCGAAATATTATTATATGAATTTCTAGCATCTAAAACCAACTACAATTTCATTTGTGCATTCGAAATTAATGTTCAATGGACAAATTGATTCGTTTTATGAAAATGCAAAATGATCTAGATATTTTCTTTTCGCCTACTTACCTAATCTATGAAATATATGCATACATTCACTGTCACATTCAATGTACATAATTATGATAATATGCCTACGACAATCAATATTGTAAAATTATTTAAAAATGCACAATATATTTAAAAATCAACCAGAATCAGGATTTTTTTTTTTCACGGATTTCATTCATTTTCACAAGAAGTTGTAAAGTAGGTAACTTTTTGGTACAAAATACTATTGCGGAAGTAGCTCGGATGTATCTAAAATGTATTGAATTCATAACTTTTTTAAATCTGTGTTCGTGTAATATTAATAGGTTATTATACAGTGTTATGCACAATATGGAAATATATTGTACGAGTCTGTATTGTATTGAAAACCCGTTTTCAATGCAATACGGACGAGTACAATATATTTCCATATTGTACATAACACTGTATAATGACCTATTTATTATACAGCTGAAATGATCAATAATATAACAACAATTATATTTTAACTTTTAATACAGTCTAAATAGAACAACAGTATTTCGCTAGGAAAATGTTCTGTATCAATACAGATCTCGTAAATCTCTAAAAATGAATTAAAAACAGCAAAATAACTGATCAACAATTATTCTTAGCAATTTCTCTTTTTTCACTCAAACTGTTAAATATCGAACAAAAATCGTCATTTAACATTTTCCGGTTTGTTTTGTGTACTAGCAGACGACAACAATTAACGAGTTACTTCCCTTTCATAATGTATAATGCGAAAAAAAATACGGACTTATCGGGACGACCAATACGGAAAAATACGGCTTCCGGTTGTACAATAAGGGAAAATAATGTACGGTCACATGTCTTAAATGGGTGTTTTTGATTGGATTAAAATTATAGCTGTATAATAAGCACCAGTCAGTGTAAGCATATTTTGTTAAGTAATTCATTAATACAATATATGCATGAATATGTACAAACTTTTCGGATGAATCATTAATAGGATTCGGAAACAAGTTACAAATCTTATATTAATCCGTTTACAAAGCAGAATATATGCTCGAATGGTAGAAATTATCATGAATTAATATAATAATTAAGACAAATTAAACTTGATATAATAATATATAATAATGGTAGAAATTATAATGAATTAATATAATAATTAAGACAAATTAAACTTGATATAATAATATACAGTTATTTGTGAAAATAAATAATGAAAAGAAATATGATATAAAGAGAAAATAAAGTGAGCACATGCACTGTTTGTGTCATATGTCAAAAGACAAGTCGTGGTTTCAATTGACAACTCTAATTTGTGTTAAATCGTTTCGAGTTGATAATAAAGGATTGCACTGCCAAGAAAATGTCAACGTTTCGTTCGTAACTGAACTCGGGCGATCCAAAAAGATAATGATCATATGAAATCAGAGGATCGTCAAAAAAAGGCTCAATAAAAAGCTGTCTGTGTACGTTGTAGAGAGGGCAGTATAACAAATAATGTTATGTTGTTTCAATAGCACCACATTGACAAAGCGGGGAATCAACAATATTTTTTTAGTAAAGATGTTGGTTTAAAGAGCTGCAATGCATACGAAGTCTAGAGTGTAGAATTTGACCAAGTCGTTTTCCAATATAATAATAGGGCGTTTTTTGTGGGCGATTGGATTTCAGATTAGATTTGGAAAAATTGACCGAAGTGCTAGACTTGATGCGTTCATGTAAAAGATTCCAAGAACGTATGGTAGCCGGTAAGAAATAATTTGTTAATAAACTAGTTCGTGTCCTTATAGGGGGAATAATAGATGAATTTCTTGTGTTATGACTATGTATACTATTAAGAGAATCTGGAACTAAGTCTGATAAGTACTGTGGCGAAATGTTGTTCTTCATTTTGTAAAAATAAACCAGTCTACGCATTTCCCGACGGTTCTTTAATAGTTTATTCCACCCTGTTTCTAAGCATAGATTATTTAATGAGAATAACCGATTGCCCACAGTTACGATTCTAGCAGCCTCCATTTGTACTTTCTCGATCTTATCAACTAGTTAAGTTATATTATTGTCCCAAATAACGTCAGCATATTCTAATAATGGTCTCATGTAAGTCAAATATATGGTCTCCAATGTTTTTTCTGTCTAGAATAAATTTAAATCTCCGTAAAATATTTAATCGTCTGTACGTTTTCTCTGTTATTAAGTCGATATGAGTATGGTGAGTACCGTCCTTCGAAATATTCAGTCCGTGATGTTTGTGATTGGGAACCTCAGCTATAGGAGTGTCATTCATAAAATGGTTTCAGTTTTCTGTGGATTAAATGAAACCAACCAGTTCGTTGACCAAGAATGAATTTTATATAGGTCCCTATTTAGAATGTCTGCCGTCGTTTGTGGATTGTCTATAATTAAATATAAACTCGTGTCATCAGCAAATAATTTAATCGTAGACTGTATGTCTATAACGATGTCATTTAAAAAAATTATAAAAAATAGCGGCCCTAGAATCGACACTTGGGGCACTCCCGCCTTAATGAAACCCCAGTCAGACGAAACATTGTTGATCACCACTCTTTGTTTCCTTCCAGACAGATCATTTTGAACCCAATCCAAAAGAGACCCTCTTATACCATTTGACTCTAATTTCTTTAGTAAACCTATCAAATACCTTACTAATAACGCAAAATATGACCCTAACTTCCTTACCCTCATCCAATGCCTTACCAAAATCATTTGTAATATTAATAAGTTGATAAATAGCCGAATCACCTTTCGTAAATCCAGTCTGGTTGTTAATGATAATATTATTTTCAAGTTGATAATTATCAATGTGTTTGAATACACATATCTCCATAACCTTTCCTATTACACTAATTAAAGATATAGGTCTGTAATTGTTATTGTTACTTGGGGAATCTTTTCTTGAAAATGGGAGTGACATTGGCACATTTCCAATTAGTAGGAACTATTCCAGTTCTAAGAGATAAATTAAAAAGTCTACAAAGGGAGGATTTAAAAATTTGGGTAGCTTCTTTTAATAATCTTGGACTAACAGCATCAGGTCCCGAAGCTTTGGATATGTCTACAAATTTTAGTATATCTTCAGCCTCGTTCTCAGTAATAACTATATGTCCAAGACGTCCCTGTTGTCTAAGAAATATATTTGGGGTGGGAATATTAGTATCATCAAGGTCAGATTGATTACAAAAGAAATCATTAAAAATATTGGCCTTTTCTTTGTTGTCGCATATTAAATCTCCGTCTACTTGTAAGGGGGGAATAGATCAGCTATCGGTAGAGTCATAGTTCATCAACGATTTTATTACATTCCAATATTACTTACTACCACGTGATTCCGAAGCAATTTTTGACGATAATTTTGTAAAATAATAATTTTTTTGAGTTAATCACAAGTTTGTTGCATCTGTTCCTAATTCGTCGAAATTTTTCCCAGTCATCTGCCAAATCACTTTTTTTTGCACGTTTGGGTTGTCTATTTTTTTACGGATATTGTTTTTATTTCTGTGGTTAACCAAGAAGGATTGTCTTTCCTTATTGTAATTATTCGGTTCGGTATTGCTTTGTCTGCTTCATTTATAAGTATCTGTACAATCGAGCGAGCTATAGAATCAATATCATCTCATGCAAACAAGTTGTCAAAATTAACCTGTGCGAGTTGTTCTCGGTAAGAACTGAAATCAGCTCTCTCATATAGATATACCTTACGTTTAAATGAATTATTTAATTTACATGGTTGATCGATTACACCAATCACAGGTAAATAGTATCGGACTTGATCCAGTAACGGAATACCTACTTCTGACAACAAAATAGTTCTAGGATTATTTACAAGAATAAGATCCAATAACGATGAACTATGCTCAGTAAAAACTGTGAATATACCATGTATACGTGTTGAGCGTAATACATAAATCTACGATTTTATTACTGGGTCGTCTTCTCTACTGGTGAACTATTAGTCCCCGAGTGTATAATTCGCTCAATAGAATTAAGGACAATAGCATCTGATGATAATGCAATCACTATTGGGATGTTTAACCTGATTCATTTAAATCCATCACTTAGCCACAAATGTTAGTAAAGGATGTCAAATATCACATGAAATGTACCAATATCCCTCATTCCCTCCCATATACATCCCAGAACTTTAAATACATACCTGAAACTGCTTCGTAAAAGAACAAACTGGAAATAAGTCAATTGACTGTCAGGAGCTATCCTTCATTCGAAATTATTCAAAATTTAATACGAGATATCCAATTTCAATAGTTAGCAAAAGTTTGAAGCTTACTTTTAATAGTTAAATTCAGAAATATATTTAATAACTTGCATATTGATGACATTTTTAACCTACAAATATTTTACATTTTTATAATTATATAATTTCCCTTAAAGATGATGTCTCAGCAATATGCAAAGGGAAACAAAAGAGTATGTACTGTTTTTATAATTTATATACAAATAACACAATAGAAAATGACGTTAACAAATAAAACAATAGAAAATGATGTTAACACATAACACAATAGAAAATGACGTTTACAAATAACACAATAGAAAATGACGTTAACAAATAACACAATAGAAAATGACGTTTACAAATAACACAATAGAAAATGACGTTAACAAATAACACCATAGAAAATGATGTTAACAAAGACTACAATAGAAAATGACGTTAACAAAGACTACAATAGAAAACGACGTTAACAAATAACACAATATAAAATGACGTTAACAAATGACACAATATAAAATGACGTTAACAAATAACACCATTGAAAATGACGTTAACAAAAAACACAATAGAAAATGACGTTAACAAATAACACAATAGAAAATGACGTTAACAAATAACACAATATAAAATGACGTTAGCAAATAACACAATAGAAAATGACGTTAACAAATAACACAATATAAAATGACGTTAACATATAACACAATATAAAATGACGTTAACAAATAACACAATATAAAATGACGTTAACAAATAACACCATAGAAAATGACGTTAACAAAAAACACAATAGAAAATGACGTTAGTAAATAACACAATATAAAATGACGTTAACACATAACACAATAGAAAATGACGTTAGCAAATAACACCATAGAAAATGAGGTTAACAAAGACTACAATAGCAAATGACGTTCATTATGATTGGACTTAATCCTATATGAAACTAAATGTTTGCTAAACGTTTGCATAAAGTGAATCTCCGGTTAGATGTTCTTTAATAGTCCTGTAGCAGTATTCGTATTGGTCCTGTAAATATGTAGTAAATGAAATACAAATGTATGCATATCATTATATATCGTTGTTTCCTTATTTTCTTATATATTATCTTCATTTTGTTTTGGAGTATGTACTGGCACATCTTTCAATGGATATATATTCATATCAATTGCACCAAATAAAAAAGGCATTCAATTGAAAGAAACATAACTGAATTGAATTATTCAACTTTTGTAAATGAACTCCATCAACAAGGAAGTTCTGATTACTTAAACGTCTTGGGTTTTGTTTAAAGAAATTGTATATTTCATTATCAAAAAATAAAACAACACTTTACAGTACGTGCGTGCCGACGCCAGCAATGTACACCTAAAGTGATAACATGCACTTCACTATAAAGTATTACAAATGTACATGTATCAATCGCCTTCTTTCAATTCGCACGTAACATGATGTGATTTTGAGATATTAAACACTTAACGTAAGCACGAAACGTTCTCACATTTTCATAATATTACCACAACCAAATAGATATTTACGTGACTTTGAAAATATCATTACATAGTACAGCAGCTTTATATTACATCATGCAATTAACATTATGTCACATGGATGATTTATGCGCCCGAATTACACGAAACATCATCAATAAAGAGCATGGCTAATATCATAACATCTGATTTCGGTTACTTATTTTTTTTAATTGTCTATGCATGATATTTTATTATGACTACAAGGTAGACGACAAACACGACGTATATAAATTTTGTTCAGAAATATTTGTGCAATGGAGAGAAGGTTTTGCCTTCATTTTTCATCGCATTACAAACTTTCAATAAATCCGGTATATTGAACCAGAATGCATAATGATTAAAATATATCGACCGATAAATGATATTCATCGTCAATTGGTAGTCTGCAAATAACGATTGTTTCGTTGATATTGAGGTATGATTTTAGCCATTGGAGACAAAGTACATTTTTTACATTTTAACTGTGGTTATCATGTGAGAATCCCATGACATGCGGCTGCCGTGGTCGTAATCATAGAGTAGTTGGATTTACAATTACCTGTGCAATCAGTGCCTATCATCATTAAAGTGGTGAGTTCGAATCCTACCCATGGCGAGATGCACTCGATACAACAATATGTGATATTGTTTGCCAGCGACTTGCGACAGGTCGGTGGTTTTCTCCGGGTACTCAGGTGTCCTCCATCAATACAAACAGTACAACGAACCGTCACGATATAACTGAAATATTGTTGAAAGTGGCATTAAACATCATAACGCATAAGCCATGATATGGTGGTATAAATGTCTGTAAACATTTTCTACATTTCGTTGTGCGTTCATTGTTGTAATTTTTTGTTTTATTAATCAATTATTTTGGATTGCCAGTGTCATACAGGACTGTTTAAATCGGATGCAATGTCAAACATCCGTATTGAAGATTTAATTTCTATAAAGGGTACAATAAAAGCATTGGACCTGTATTTTAGATACAATTGCAAATTAATATTTTAAATAATTTAGATTACTTTGTCTGTATTGTACGTTTTTATTTATTTTTTTTTTTTTATTGTAGTTGCATTATCTGTTGCCTATTATTAATGTTGAAATAACGATGATGAAACATCAGAGATGGTGGTTGAGATTTCATTAAGTGGTTTAATACCGCCACCATTTGTATGTCATATCCCAATCCAATATCTAGATTTTCAACACAATGTCGTGGTTTTTGCTTTGTTGTATTCAGTTGGTTGAAATGAGAGGGAGTTGTTCGTGTAGTTGATATTGATGGAATTGTTGACGGTCACTGTTTTAATTTTCTTTTCATCAATAAAAACTTACAAAATTAGAGAAAAACTCTGGTCTCCTTATTTGCATTGCTCTGACAACTTGGAATATATCAACTTCATCATCCATTTCAATTTTCTCGAAAACCAAACTGAGGGCAACAAACAGACCACTTCTGTCACAACCATTCCTTTAAATTATGACAAAAATATTACATAAAATACATTTCAGTAGTTATATATGCGACAAAGTAACGACACAGCTTGGTCTTTGGGACTATGTATTGTTTAGTGGAATGCCCTTTTATATATAGGAAACATGGCGTAGCAAGTACAATGTAAACAATTAATGACAATTCAAATCATCTCGTATTTTATCAACACAGATAGGAGAAAATGCCCAACAGAATATACTAAGCTAACTCTAATGGCTTAATTAATGAGTAAACATTGAATAACATACGATATTTCATTCGATTGAACTCACCTACAAACAACCGCCACAGAACCAGGGCGTTGCTTACGCCGGCGAGAAACGCTGTTGATAAGTTCCAGCATACATTTCTCTGATGTTGGAACATTCGTTGTATTCCATTCATCCATAATCATCGTATCCACAGCTTTGGTATCGTTTTTCTCCTGTATATAATATATGTATGTTGCATTATTGTAACGTCAAGGGATCCCTATTGCAGATACATAGACAAATCATTAATTATAAATCACCATATAGGTCAGAAGGTGGCATTGGGATGAGCATTAGGGATTTCCAGAAGTACAAAGGGAGATACTGGGCATGATGGAACAATTGCTTTGTACAGGAAGTGTGAGATTCCAAATAAGCGGTCCTTTTTTAAGGTTTGATTGTTGTTAGTATTTCAGCTACAGTCATGACGAGAACTTGTTTATATAAAAACTGTTATATGGTGGCACTTTTATGGCCCTGTGGGTGGAAATATAAATTCAGCAGGAAATACAAGATATGTTATTATATTTCATGTAAATTTCCTGTCTTCTCATTGCTTAAGGAGCGTGTGCCAACTTAGTCTATCACATGGCAGAGGGTGATAATTTAGTCTATCACATGGCAGAGGGTAATAATTTAGTATATCACATGGCATTGCTGACAACATTGCTCACTTTTCATTTAAGGACACCCATCTGTATAAAACGTACACCAAAATGGCACACACATATTAACAAATACAAAAAATGTATGTAATTTTATGTATTACACATCATCGATATCACAGTTTAACACCTTTAAAGACAACAACAATTGAAATTCAGGGCATCAAAGTCATAAAAAAGAATGAAACCAGGAGAAAAGAACATTCAGTATAATAAAACAAATAACACATAGCTGAGAGGGTGGTAGAGCAGATTGTTACCCCTCGCCTCGCCTCGGTTGACCATGCATTTCTCGGATTAACAATAATTGGACTGTGAGTGTTTGTTTGCAATGTTTGATTGGTGTGCCGTTGGAAAGTACAATGTCTCAACAATATACCATTATAGAAATAACATATAGCTGAGAGGGTGGTAGAGCAGAGTGGTACCCCTAGGTTACCCCTAGAAATTTCATTGTCAACCACGGCTTCGCCTCGGTTGACAATGAATTTCTCGTGGTAACACTCTACTCTACCACCCTCTCAGCTATGTGTTACCTCGCTTGGCAATGAATTTCTCGAGATAACAATCTGCTCTACCACCCTCTCAAATATGTGTTATTTACATTTGTATATAATGGAATATGGTTGAGGCATTGTACTTTCCAGTGGCACACCAATCAAACATTTCAAACAAACACTCACAGTCCAATTTCTATTCCCCGGTAATCCATCATTTACAGTCCCTGAGGATAGTATTGTACATGATACATACATATTACCAAGTATTTGTGAGAATTTGCATCTCGCCTCGGACAAACTATGTCTATATCATAGAATTCCTAAGAGGTCAACATTTGATAAACAAACTAGCCCGTAATTTATCTTTTAATAAACAATAAGGTGAAACGTGACATTGCAAATGACTTGATTGCGATCAAGTTTTGACTTTAAGGTACCCGATGAAGGTTATTCAAAAACATATAGTGTGCACTAAGTAAGATTTCGATCTTTTATTGAAGTCCCTGGGTTGATACCTCTGCTGGTGGACTATTATTCCCGTGTGTATCATTCGACCAGTAATCAGTGTTTCGGAACTCATATGTAAATATTTATTATTAAAATCTACAGATTTTAAATACTAATGTAACATCATCTTCCATCCCCTTTCGACATAGGTAACGTTGGCCGATGTTCGGTTACTCTGTATAGGCCGTTCGGTTTTCTTGTTCCTCAAGATGTTTATATGTATTTGTCTTCCAAACCTTTACTTATATCGTACTATCTAAACAGTGGAGATCACTAACGTTACTACAAGTATAGCTGTGATTAATGTCTAATATATTATTATTTCCTTTCCTTCTTTTACAACGTTTGATTTTAATATATATAAAAAAGAATATTTGTCATGTATACTAGTATTTAACAATTGTTGACAAAATTATCTCAAACACGTCACACCAGTATTGCATGATATAAGATACTGACTTCACCAAATCAATTGTATCCTTATAGAAGAGAAATGAGAAGGCAACTCTTAAGTGGAGAAAAATTACAGAATTAGTGTTAGAAAGTAATTCTAAAATACAGTTTGGTCAGCAAAAATAAGATCATTTACAATATCAACATGTTGTATGATTTTTATAATGCTTTATCAATGAGTAAAAAAATAAACCTTATGATTTATGATGACGTTAAATGAATCGTGAGACTTGTCAGTACTTTGTCTGATCTTGAAGACTTCGAATTCCAATTGTATGTCCTTGTTTGGCCATAGAGGGATATTCTGAAAATAAAATGATAAACGGAAAATATCACATTTTCAGTACAGTTCCAAAATCCAATTAAATAAATCGTAGAAAAAGGAAAAACAACACTTTTATTACACAAATACATGAAATTATAAAACAATATCGATATATTTATTATGCAACCTGGTTCAGAACAGTATCAAACGTTTATATATATTTACCAATCAGAAAATAGTAAGATATATTGGAAATAAACAATGATAATAAAACCCTGACATGTTATATTTCTGGTGTCCTTGACCCAGTTATAAAACTGAAATGTAGACTACGTTTTATTGGCTAAATCTCCAAAATATGGCTATTCAAACCTTTTAATTATAAACGTAATTCTTAAAAACAACGACGCCAGTAAATCGATCCAGCTTGAAAGCGGTTGATATAAATTTAGAATGCGTTAAAAGGCTATATTATACATTGACATTCGTACTGTGTTCTACGAGTACTAATGTAGCTCTACTCTTCAAAGACAGACATCATTGGTAATCATGCAAACTTTATTACAAGTATATGCTATCGTTTCAATTTCCATATATTAGATTGTTGTTTGTCACATACATTACTGCCTCGTTGAAGAACTATCAATTTTTATTGAATAGCTGGAATAAATAAGCAGAAACGCTTTCATGGGTCATCCTATGAAGTATATCAACTGATAACTGCATTTTAGCCTTGACGTATTTGTTTTATTTCATACATCTAATACGCATATTATTAAGTGGGGCTTGAAGATACCCGAGGGGCAATCAGAATCCGCAAATTGAAGGGAAGACAACACAATGGTCAATTGTAAAAGAACAAAAGCACAAACAACGATATACATAACACTACACAGATAACGAAAGATTCAGCAACACTAAGCGTAGCGGTCAACACAGATAAGCTCCTGCTCCACTAGTGTCACTCGTCATAGATGAGGTAAGAACCAGGTCATTTGTGGCACAAATATTTGGTAACGGAGAACCAAGTCATGAGACAACTACAATTGTATATAGTTAGTATCGATTCCTCAGTGAATATTGCCTAATAAAAAGATGTTCTAGTAATGGAAATTTACAAATATATTGTAACATTTTATACATCTGTGAACACTGATAGTTTTATTGATTTGTTTAATGGACATCGATAGCTGGGGAATCATATTAACATATCGAAAAAGATTGTTTTTAAAATTGCTGAAAATAACATGATTCAAATATGTTTTTTTCTGCAACCACTTTGTCAGGAAAATCTCATTTTATTTCAACTTTGTGTTCATGATAACTGTGTTTATCGTATCATGGTAAAGAAAAACTTACTTCATTCACTGACTCTAATATAACAACAACCGAACATTCATGATCATAAACCATTGTCCAGAAATCTACAACAGTGTCCTTCAGTGGATATTGCGTAACTAGAAATTTTTTCATTCCAACATATTCCTAAAATAGTAGATAAGAAAATCAATTGCATTCAATGACATTGAATACAGAAGTTCGTTTTACATAAAAACAAAATAAGAAGCAACAGTTATTCTTAATTTGTGATTTGTGATAACCTGTAGCTTTATGGTTGTACTCGTGTTTCCTCTTCCAATAAAATTGGCCGTCATACACAATATATCTAAAATATTGTTGAAAGTATGAAATTAAACACATATAAACTAACCTATTTTGTGAGCGGGGCCATCGTGGTCGTGATCGTATGGTAGTTGGATTTAAAACTTGCTGTGGAATTAGTGCCTATCACCACAAATATTGTGAGTTCGAATCCCGTTGATGGCGAGGTGTACAAGATAAAAAATGTTGTTATTACCTTATTCAGTTCCGACGAATAAGTTATATATTTGATGCAACATGCTCAACCTGCGGCGGCCCTTGCAATCATAGATGCCAAGTCGTGCTATATACAGAATATTTTGCAAGTAGACGGACAGACTAATTTTATATCATTTCTCAGTGTGTGTGTGTGTGTGTGTGCGTGTGCGTGTGCGTGCGTGCGTGCGTGTATGTGTGTGTGTGTACGTGTGTGTATGCGTGTGTGTGTGATTTCAACAATATACAGAGAATAAGGTTTAATGCAAACTATGTAATGTACAATTTGAACTTATTTGTGAATTAACAAAGACTTACAGGAATAATAACAGCATTAATATAGCTGTTTCTTGATCTTTCATATGACATCAGGAATGGTCTATAGCTATCATCTAAATATAAATATGTATACTATGTATAAATTGATATAAATGATTTCATGTATCTTCAATATTTTAATATTTTGTACAACATTGTTTTTCGTTAATGCAAATTGTGGAAAGAAACATGGAAGCAAAGTCGATATTCCTAACACAAAAATACATGACCGCTCACTTTTCTGGATTGATACAGGCACCTAAATAAAAAGTGTCGTGGTTAAGGAAATTTACCGGCACAAATCTCCCCTTTTAGTGAAAAGATACGTTCCTGTGAGTGTTGTCTGCATCGGAGTTAAATGTCAATCCGCACATATAACTGGGTAATCATTATCGTTGTTATGAAGAACGCTCTAATCTTGAACATCATAATGTATAAATGTATTTAATCTTCGTCACGCAGAAGTTGTCACGTGTATGACATTAGTTTTATTCGCAACAGTGATGTTCGTTAATATTTTTTTCCATTCAAAAATCATATTGTACTAAGAATATACTTAATTTTCTGACTATTCGACCTTACATCAAATGGTCGCATTATGTCCTTCAATACGGAAGACGATATTATATTTCATAATTGAGAACTAAATTTGAATAAAGTATTGCATGCGTGCAGTCGTTGATTTACAGTTCCATAGAGGAAGTTAATTATTTCGAATTAAGCAATTAACATTATGCCAGATTATTAATCAGATGACACTTATCACATTTAATGATTTTTGAAAATCATTTGTAATTAACCTGGTCATGTACATAAGAATAATTGTATGTACACTCCTATATATAATAGGGATGATATATATTGAGAAAACTATTTTCTAGGGTCTAATTATATTGTTATTTTAAGGTTTAAAGCAATTCGCTATGCAATAATATTTATGTTTGTTATGTTGTACTCATATATAGTCACAATGTCAAGCATTTATAAAGAGATATTTAAAATTAGATAAAATGCACGACAAGAACGTTTCGTCTTCATGAGATCACTGTGTCTTAAAATAGATAAGATCTTTCTTCGTTATACTAAGAATCAAAAATGTAAAAAAGGGTTTTTGTAGGAGCTTTTTTTTTAAGATAAGTACAAAACGTACAGTCTCATTAAGATAACATTTTTTAAGTTTTAATTTTTGTATCATATATTCATATCTAACACCATCACATATCCCTTTTACGACATGTCGGTGGTTCTCTCCGGATTCCTCCACCAATAAATCCGGATTCCTCCACCAATAAATCTGACTGCCACGATATAACTAAAATATTGCTGAAAGTGGCGTTAAGCTCTAACCTCATATAATAAAATGAAAAACAAAGCGCATCACACCGTCTAAACACCCAATACAATATACTGGCCAAGCTGACAACAGCTCTCGGCATCGTTTCACAATTAGCTTAGCTACGTCCGTCATATCTGTATTAGAGTCTGTTGTCGCAAACGCACTACATATTTCATTTCGTGCATTCAGCTTGAAAAGATGAAAACCCACTTATTACACATAACTCAAATCGTTCATGAACTGTATGTCAAAGACAACAAATCGACAACAATAGTATTGGTACAGTTGGTCAATAGAAGCTACCATCTTGGATATTAATACCTCAGGAATTTGAAGGTTCGTCGTTGATTAGTCGATTGAAACATGAGACTGACGTGACCCTGTTCTGGATATCGTTTGATGTTAGTATAACGTCAAAAGAAGATATCCAACAGATATATAATTCTAACAAGATTACAAACTGTAAGAACACTTATCCAAAACCTATATTCTTTATAATAATTATATCGATCGACACGGCAAAATCAGAACTTTTCATTAATCCATTTCAAATATGTAATTGTTCCCAAACTTAATGCAGTAATCGATTTATATGTTCGTTCTCTTGAATAAAAATGTTTCGAACAGACTTTGCTTAAGGATTATGCTGAACAAGTAGAAATTGCAATGGCCGATACAATCATAGAATTCGACCGTATTACTCTAAACGCGTTCTGACCTTAGCCAAACAATTTTATTTTTCAATTTGGGACAGCAAACTTATATTTTCGTTCGCTTAGAACGTAACATGACTTGATCATGCTATAAAAGATTGCTTACGCCTCCGACCATTATATTGGTTCTTCAGTTAATGTGAACATTATTGTTTCTATTAATCCAACTTAAAACTTATTATTTACAACGGCGGAAATTGCATCCCTCATTCAATGACCATTTTCTGTCGAATATATGTCTATTGACTCACCTATTGTAAAACAATAAAACTTGACAATGAGGAGTTCCACAACTATGATTCCCAAGTTCAATGTAAAGCTCAAGTCTATAAGCCGAAAATTTATCTCAAGTGATGATCAATTCTACAATGAGTGAGTAAGTGATTGTTGCTTAACGTCAATTCAGCAATTTGTCAGCTATATCATGGCGAGAACAAGTTACTTTCTAAAATGACCGTTTTGGATGAAGCATGTTAAACATTTTAATGAGATAAAACTTATCCTCTGAAGCATGTCGACTTACTTGGCGGAATATCATGAACGCTGTTTTTATGTATATTTTCTTTTGATTTTGCAGTCACAAAGGAATCATCTGAATAATCTGGTTTCACATCTTGCAGTTTCTGAGGAGAAAAAAACATTATTTGTTCACATTACATAGTACTATCAACCCAAATGCACAGAAGTATTATTGTATTGACTATATGCATGCAAACGAAATGAGGCATTAAAACAGTTCACAAAACATACATTCCCAAAACAACTGTAAACTAAGGTTATCAGCATTAAAGTAAGTTTTTATAAACGCCAGTCAAAAATTCGGGGATTAAAAGGTCAGAACGTTTAAACATTGATGGTCAACAACTCCACCATTAATAACAAAACATACGATGAACTCTCACATCAACTCATTAAACATTAAAAAGATCAGACATATCACGTTGGAAATCCAAGTCTTGAATAGGAACAAACACAACAATTTGGCTGTGTTTAACCAGTTAGATGGACCCCAACCATCCTCCTCTTGATAATAGTATAGCTTAGAAAACATGTCTGTAGTCAAACACTTAATAATGGCGACTTTACATATATTAGTCATGGTTACTTGTAATAAAACGTAGATATCAAATTTAAGGCACACGACGCATTTCTGGAATATCTTCCATTAGCTACGATCCAAGCCAAAATATTTGAAAGCCACATAATTTAAAAGTCTTTGGGATCAAGAAAAGCAAAGAGCCGAAACAGGATAATCAAAATAGGCTATGATCATCTATGTCTGAGGGAAGCACATCTTAATTTTGATCATTATAATTCCATTATTTAGGAACTGTTAATTTCGATAGAAACGTATATATATATATAAATATAATATACGTCTGAAAATTAAACCAAACAGTGTTAGAATTAGATTTTAGAGCTGTCAAATTTTTGTTCTTCCCTCGACGGGATTTGAACCCACACCATTGATACACTGCAGCACCATTCGCTTAGCCTTACGTCCAGCGCCCTAGACCACTCGACCACATCCACTCCCTATATATATATATAAACTATATAAAATATGAAACAACGGTAAGCTTAGTCTAAATAATGGAATCAGTTGTGAATGAAATAGCAGTGCATATCCGATACTGGTAATGCTACTTGTTTAATCATTTTATTCTATGTTGCTTTGCATTCTGTTTACTCTTTCTTCGTTCGTCTTATCTCTTAGAATGTCTTATTTTAAGAATCCCGTGTAGGTTCTTTAATTAACTTGCTCCAAAAAGACTTTAACATTATTCTTTTTCCCATCTTTTAGCATGTTATTACAGAAACGCTCCGTGCTCACTAAACTATATATCTACGTTATTATTTTCAACTCTAGTTTCACTTTTTGATTAACGCTGGCGGTGAGTGGATTGCCTAAGCCAAGCTTACACTAACAATGGGTTGCTTTAGTAGCAGTGATGAAGTGTGGAGTCCTCCAAATGCTCTTGCTTTATAAGATAATTATTTTCTCAACAATGCGTATGTTTTATATACTTATTATGCACGTTTATTAAACATTCACTTATGACACATTTAAAACGCTATCGAAAACCTAGCTTATAGGAATAATACGGACGGATTATAAAACTTACTTGGAATTCTATTTTCAGATGGGATTGGTTCTGTGGTACTTGACGATTTTGTTGTTCTTCTAAAGAAGTTAAGAAACTGTCTATGTTGATGGCTGTATTAGGTATTGTAAACGCTTCTAACAACGCCTCGAACACAGCAGTATATTGTTCCTTCAAATATATAATGAAGGTATATTAATAGTTTATATACGAAATATATTTCTTTGGAAGAACACTTTTGCATTTACAAATTATTTTTGGCAATATTAAATTTGAATATATTTTTGTCATCTTTAAAATACATTAAATGGCTTTGGCCTTCAACAACAATTACAATAGTCACAATAATATTAAACATACTATGAAGAAATTACATTGATTGAATGTCTGTCTTTGTTGGGTTTTTTTTTTTTGTTATCTTCAAGCAGTGACTTGGGACAGGTCGGTGGTTTTCTCCGGGTATTCCGGTTTCCTC
Organism: Bathymodiolus septemdierum; assembly: GCA_963383655.1. Taxonomy (NCBI): domain Eukaryota; kingdom Metazoa; phylum Mollusca; class Bivalvia; order Mytilida; family Modiolidae; genus Bathymodiolus; species Bathymodiolus septemdierum. The sequence continues at coordinate 78,667,661 of OY726518.1, forward strand.
CACCAATAAAACTGACCGCCACGATATAACTGAATAATCTTGAAAGTGGCGTTAAACACCATTACCTATTCCCCCCCTCTTCAAGCGATTGTTGTCACTAGGATAGGGTAAAATAAATCCATAGCATCAAGTTTAAGCATTCAACCATTTAAAAAAACTTACTTTAGTTTGAATCATATTCATTCGATCTTTTCTCATCATTTGAACATACTCCATAATATCTATATATCCTGTTTTCTGACCATGTTCGTGCAGAGCGTCAATTGCTATGAAAGTTCCAGTTCTGCCAACACCAGCACTAAACAAAAACAGTAAGACGACTAATTGATTTGTCAGTACCCGTGAATGTCAACACCGCACCCATTTGTGTGATGGCAGACACAGTGGAACACCAACATTTTAAATTGGCAGTTCATGTATAATAAAAATGTCTTTAGAATCAATTTAGAATCTTTAGTACTTTTTGTTTTCACCCCTATAACTTTATCGTTTGTCAATTGATATGTTAAGCTTTGAATATCAATATTGGGATTTTGTTATTCGATATGGGCAATGCAAATTAGGTTTGTAAATCTCTAGGTTATTTAAGCTCTCTATTTTATATACAGCAACTTAAAATTCATTACTTCATAAGATGCGAGGAAATGTTGTTGTAAAACAAACGAAGTAAATAACATCTATGCTATAATGTTCGGTGTTGTATTTTCAAATATTATGAAATCAGCTTTCAGTACGATTAGCATTAACAGATATTACATACATGTGATTCTCAATTACCTCATATAGAATACATCATTATTTACACATATTTAGCAATTATATTTACCTGCAGTGAACAACCATAGGGCCATTAAGACAAAGTTTTGCACGCTTAACTTTTCTGTAAAAACTAACAAGTGCAATTTTATTAGGAACGCCGTGATCTGGCCACTGAGTAAAGTGGAAATGGTGAATTGTTCTCTCTGGTTGTTCCTAAAGTGAAATAAAACTCTAGTTTAATAAAGGTAGTATACTTAATCAGGAAAAATACGTATCTGTGGGAGTATGATTAAAATTCCATCAGAATATTACATTGCCTGTCTTTATCGTTAGCGTTATATCTGAAATGATGAATATAACTCACACTTCAAAGTAATTAAGACACCGACCATAGCGGCTCTCGTAACATCTAACGGGTATCAAAGGGGCAATCAGAATCCGTATGTCGATGTAGAACAGACAACACAATTGCCAAAAGAAAAAATGTAAGAAGAGTTTGAAGATACCAAATAATGTGTAATCTTATTATAAACCGTAACTCAATTTAATCATATGAATTTGTTGTCAGTTATATTCATATTTTTCAAAGCAAAGGGGGAAACACAAACCACATGACACTTTATATTAATTACTGTCTACGCTAGTACGGAGACTTTTATGAGTAAATATACAATCTTGAAATAACAAAGGCTTGTGAAACACAAAGAGAGAGGTAGACCAACTTGGTACTCAACGTGCTAGTATTGTCCGATCTTCAATACAAGATGTTTTGTCTGGGCATACTCATTCCATGCAAATATCTGCTTAGGAGTTTATTCAATTTGATTAAAATATGTGCAAGTATTGTAAATTGTTTAGTCGATCAGCCATTCAATGCATATAGGCTTGCATATATAGCACAAGAGACCGTATAATGATGGAAAATAACAATGCAGTCAGGAAAGCAGGAAAGTCTTTGATTGTACATGTACCAATTAAAGTAAATGTTAGACTGTACTTAGCATACAGATGAAATTAAAGTAATTTTAAAACGATGACATCACAACATAAAAACAAAAAACAAATACTGATAAAACTAAGTCGTTGCCAAAAGTATATATTTCTAATGTATAATATCAATTTAAAAGACGACTTGAAATGCCTGCTTAAACCGATATTGGAGATCATTTCAAAATTAGAAAGTTGAAGACGAACATGCGTGGTTAGCATAAATGAAGATGCACATACAGAAAACTGGAGGCGTTTTTTGTCTGCTATGGGTTTTTTTGTTTTTTTCTTTTTTTTGCAATTAAATTTCGTTGTCGATGTAAATATATATGATTTGAAGGTTGCACATATCCGTAAATGATATTTGTGACTTGTAGCATAATCAACAGATTTTATTTGACGAATATAAAAACGCATATACCTCCTAAATACATTATAGGTAGCGTGGAGCTGTAGCCGACAGTAGTGTATTTTTGGAATAGTTATCACTTGTAAAAGCGATCCCAGAATGTAGTGACATTAGTTGCTAAAGTATTTGCATTCACTTTAACGCAAATAACTGCTAAACATATTGATGTTCATTTTCCCTACGTAGCAAGCTGAATAAAAGTTTAAAAGATCAATATTGTATTTTATTTGACAGCGCATGAAACGATATTGTAATTTTTAGATATTTGAACTAATCCCCTTTTAAAAAGGTATAATATGTATAACATGGTCTTATCCAATCAGTAGCCACTCGTCAGTATTCACTGCTGACCCTAATGTAGGGTACACAAATTCGGCAACTGGATTCCGATTACAAATATACCATTTGTACAATTCCGATTTTGATACTTGTCCGTTTTAAAGGAGTTATTTTACTATAAGACAAACAAAATGGCCCCCTTTCATGGACAATTCAATATTTCCCATAATCTCTTTACAAATTTTAATGTTGTAGCAAATTGGGAATTTTCTTTCAAATTACACTCTGATATTTACATCTTCAAATATCTACATATTAATAGAAAATTATACCCAAATTCGTTGTGCTTGCCATTATTCTTCTATACTGGATACCACCTGGCCCGTCGTAGTGGGGAAACTATCGTATAAAGAGGATATAAAAGCAGACAATTTTAGAATCAATTCGGGAATAAGCAAACATTGTACTATTCCATACCACCAATGGATTGACCGGTGCAGTGCTAATATGAACACAATGAAATGATGTGCTTACAATTCACAACCTCTAAGTGTTATATCTTTACCTTATAATACTGAGTAGAATTTCCTTACCTCTTTGTTGAAGACTTTGATTACTCTGTATATATTGAATGATTGTTCTTTTTCTTTTGTCAATATCACTTTGTAATTACCAAAGGTGCAGGGGGTTGTCGTTGATTCGGGCCAATATAGATCACATTTTTTCTGAAAGATAAGCATTTTTTTTTTTCAAAACGAAAAGTGATTACAAAAGCCTTCAAAATAAAACGGCACTTTCTGTTTAGATAATTATTAACTTTAAATATTAGCTACTATAACCCCTCCACCACCCCACCCACCTTCCACTCAATTACAATTGTCTATTCCCATTGCCAAATCTTTTTAGCAAAGGCGACGATTTTTTTCTTCAAATCATGCTAAAGTCTAATGTTTCTCTGTTTAATTCAACTGTAAGAAAAGTTTGAAAATATCAAAGGGGTAAATAAAATATGTAGGTGTTTTCCTCGTAATGGTGTATGCTATAGACATTACTCATGAACACTTGTTGCTATTTGAACTGCATATACAGATGGTAAAATATGTAGACCGGTCTCAGGTCTTTTATCAAATTTGTAGATATCAAATTTAGTGCGCACGACGCGCTTCTGGAATTACCTTCATCAGGTACGTCCAAAATCGAAAGATTGGAAAAATAAATAAATTAAAGTTTTGGGAGAAAAACAACAAAGGGCCTAAACAGGATGCTTCGAGTACTTGAGTTTGCATTTTTTTTTATTTAACTGTTCAAATTGTATTACCTTTCCGCCTTCTTCTAGTTTTGTAACCATGACTATGACTTCAACATTCTCCTGCCAAATCATCTGCCAGAAATCTTTTATAGTAATCTTCTTTGGACCTAACAATTTAAATATAGAATAGTATATCGTCTCAATCACCTGATAATCCTACAATGTATCTACCTGAAGGGTCCCGGGCGGAATTAAATATTGTTTTAATATAAACGTGAGAACATTCCACCAAACATTATTTAATTAATAAATCATATCAATAGTGTGGGTTAGAATTCCACTCAGGGAGGAACAAAAAACTTAAATTTGTCAACTGAAAAACTAATGCTCGGATTGAATGGTCTCACGTTTATATATATTTATAAATATGTAGTCCGAGCTGGTAAATGGACGATTCGGATCGAAAATAACATAACAATAACGAATGTAATACAAAACAAATAAACAAAATGTCGGAAAACACGTGGACAGAATCAATATTTAAGTTACTTGACGAGTTGTACATGATCATATTGCGTTATAATAAAATGTAAGGCGTACATACCTTGTGTTGCAATGTAAGCTCTCTCTTTAGTGTAATTCTGCAACGTCAAACAATAGTGTATATTAAAAGTGTAAAGATTATGCCTGTCAGAAGAACATGTCATACATGAATATAGGTTTCCAGAAAAGTAAAAATTACTGAAAATTTCGCATAATAAAATATCAGAATAAGTGAATTCCGAAGCCATACAACTATGGCGATGACCAACTCTATTAGAAAAGTTGTACCGAGTACGCCTCAAACGGAATGGGAATCAACATCACGCTTTGTTGGGATAGAGCTCAGTATTATAGTGAGTGAGGTATTGTTAATTTACGCCAACTCAGCAATTTTTCATCTATATCATAGCGAGAACATGTTAATTTTCAATGAGATAATGATGACAACCGCTTTGTACTAGACCAACATGCTTAGTTAGATTTGTATAGTGCTAGCTCATTGAAACAACAGTCCGCGGATAAACATGTCGGTCCACTCGGACACATTATTCTGATTCCGAGAAAACCAGTATGTGCCCTTTCTCTTTAATGATGCGTACTTAGCGGAGAAGCAACAAATACCAATTGTATAGTCTTTGGTTTGACCCGATCTGGGCTCGAACCCACGATCTACCACACTCGATGAAAATACACTAACGGTTACGCCACCGACGCGGTCATCAGTATTACAATTATAAAGGCAGCAGTATGTTGCCTATAAGAAAGCTTTACCAAAACTAGTATTTTGCTTAGGGTTATATTGAAATAGTTCTGGTTACATTACCAAAATAATTATTTTCTTCTTACTTTGACATGTTTGTACATTATCATATATAATCAAGTTCTGATGATGTACATGTCATATACAGATAAACAATATAAACTATCATACGCAATTTAATGTCAAACTTAAATAAAAATGGATTTAAATTGTAAGGACTTGATTTTTGATAATTATGAATCTCAAAAAATGAATAAAATAATAATAATTACAGATGTGATTATGGATTAGAAGTAAAATGAAAAATAAAAAATATCATACCATCCGAGCAATTCCTAAATTTAATCGAAAGTGAATCATGCATTTGTGTTGAACAAAACAAAACGGAAGCAACACAAAACCGAAATATATTCATTGTTACTAATTGGGAATCAGGTTTTCTAGCAATTGACGGGTATTTCCAAAGTTTTTGTTTCACTTCCCCCCAAAAAAATCCTTTCTTCATTTATTAGAAGTACTTAGCTTTCTTTCCAATGCTACATGATATAACGTGTCACCTGCAGTTTTATTCTGCATATGTAAAATGTATGTGATAAGTGGTTCTTGTGACACTACTATGTACAGGTCGATTAAAATGGACACATCGAGGTTAGAAACAAGTCTGTCTTCACTTCAAAAGAAGTCAACTATTCAGTATAACATTGGTGGAACCAATGTTTGACAACGACTTATATCATCAACAGAACTAATGACAAGGATTTCGCAATTCTCGCTCATCGTATTATTACATATTTAATAAGATGATTGTAAAGTTTTCAAAGATAGAATACATTTGACATTGATTGAATGAATAGTTGTCTTACGATTCTTTCATCACTAGTAAGAATACTGAGGTGAGGGAACCAAGAGAAAATGTATCTAGGGAAATTATTATTTCGTTATCTTTAAGGGCGTTGACATTTTATTCATTTGAATACAATAACATTACTCTTACTACAAAGCTTACATCAATATAACTCGCATTTATGTAATCATGGTGCCCCTTCAAAATAACTCTTGAATGATCATCTGAAAATGAAAGAAACGATTAAACAATATTTTGCTATTTTATACTTCTAAGCAATGCACAATTCGAAGCAATCACAAGTGCAACGTTTTTTGACAGATTCGCAGGCAGTGGTTTGTTTTTTCAACGTTTTCAAATTGTATCGCGACGTTTTTCGCACTGAGACAGTATGTGATGTGCGATGCATGAAAAATGAAACTGACTTCGCCCCTGTTTTTTTACATGTATTAGTGAGGTTCGTGTTTGTCAAATAACAGGTCTTTACGTTTTTGTTTTTTTTCCTTTTTTTTTGGGTTTTTTTGTTCCGTGTTGTACGCTACGATTTCCACTTAAAGATGAAGTTCGGTTCGTTTTTACTCCCATTTGTTATGTAGGAGTTCATGTCTTACATGTATATGTTATTTGTATTTATTTACGTATACTGGTGTCCAAAACGATATTTATTCCAGATAATGTTGTCGTTTAGCAATAATACGACGGTTGTCACATGGGCAGTAGGAACTACTAAACCTTCCGAGTTTTAGTGGGGTTCGTATTGTTCAATCTTTAGTTTTCTGTGTTGTGATTTGTAGATCATTGTTTGTGTGTGTGTGTGTGGGGGGGGGGGGGGGGTGGGGGGGGGGGGGGCTTTGTCTTTTTGGCAATTGTATTGTCTGTTCTTCGTTTTACGACTTTTGATTATCCCATTGGTATCACCAACCGTTTCTTAGCTATCACACATTAATAATGATATAATAAAAGATATTTCCAAAATGCATTTGTGTGCATATGAATATAACATTATTGCTTCATATTTTCGTTGTTAGTTGAATGTTTTCCCCATATCATTTTGTCAGTTTTAAATATAATTGTTATACGGATACAAAAACACATCCTGGTAGATAAGGGTAATAGCAAAATTACCGAACTCCGAGCAATCTTGCAAAGGGAAAGTCAAAACTCATAATTATATAAACAGACAAAATCAGTCAACAACCGGAAAACTGTGAAAACCGTAATGACCCTGACTTGGTACAGGCATTTCTAAAGAAATGGTGGGTTGAATCAGATTTTAAAGCGCCAAACCTCCCGCTTTCATTACGGCCCAAAGGTTTCGGCTGTCACTATAACAGTATGTATAACAATATTGGAACAAAATAGGTCAAATAATTGTGAAAGCAGTACCAAATTCAGTCAAGTAGATGTATGTAAATGTGAAATACTTGTTTTTGACTTTCTGTATCCATTTCCTGGACTAATTGATATACCTCAGGAACTAACCAGCCCAAATAGAACTGCATAAGGTACATGAGGTATGTGGTTTTCTAACATTTTCACAAATTAATGCTTAAATACGTATGTACCACATAAGAATCAGCATTTTCAGGTGTTTAGTTCAGATGGTGTCAAAACATATACTTATCAGTGAAAAAAAAAATTCTGAGAATTTGTTGGAGGCTTTAAAGAGAAAACAAAACAGTAATGTTTATATTAAAAACCGTGATAAATGGTTTCTTGTCTAATAAAGACTTCGGGTAGATAATTAACTATATAATTTCTTACATGGCCAAGTTTCTAAATATCTGTTCTTGACATTATTTTCTTTCTTAGAACCTTCACTGTGAGGTAGAATTAGCCCTTTTGGTAGAATCTGTAAAATACAATGATAATTAAATCTAGATTTTCTACTTGACGTATTATATCTAAATATTACCTACTTCTATAAATGAGAACATAAAATACCGGAATAAAACACGTGGATGTCTCATGTAAGCATGTTTATATAGTATATGTGTTTCCATCATTACCAGTTGACTGGTTGATTTATTGATTGTTGAATGTTTAAAGTCTAGCGGCAATAAAAGCAATTTTCATTTATTATCATCTTTGGTAATACATTGGCACCATCCTATTAATCATCATTTATGCAGTGTATCATGGTTATCATGAAGGAGCTGATACATACTGAATATTTCAATTTCAACTATAGCATACCAATATTTGTAAAACAGATGCCAGTGTTATACAAATGTGGACATACATCTGGCTTTCTGTACGTACATTTCTTTCTTTTATCATCGACTACACCTTTACCGGAACTAACAATGAAAACCTACTAGGGGATGTCTGATAAGACCCAGAAACTCTTTATCCTTCATTAGCATTTGGGTGTAAACCCATTTTGAGGGCGGGGAATCCTGTTGTTCATCTTTTTAGCTTTCTTTACTTTTCTGTGTGGTGATCCATTTTGTTTGTCGTCCTTTAGTGTCGTGATCCCTATATTCTTGCGTCTTTGGATCGTCCAAATTTGCATTGCTCCTTCCTTTTTCTCTAACCTTTATCTATTATTGTTTATACTGTTGTTGGTTTTTTTTGTGTTCAGATCAAGCTTTATCTTTACCCGGCACGTTAATTTGACTTGGGTGTTCTCTGTGTATCTTAATGCAAAGGACATACCGCATATTCCTTTTCAAATCCTTTGTTTATCTGTTTTTTCTCTATATATGCGCGTAGTTCTGTAACAGGAATTTTATATTTAGTAGTGTTTTCATTAGACACCACGTTAGTGTAAACATCTTCAACATGTTCATCTTCATCATCAACAGGATCATCTAAGGCTGCTGTGGTGTGCATCTTAACTTCCATGTCCTGCGCATGCTCTTCTGACAATACATAAGACGACCTAACTGTGCCACCTGCGGCTGTGGGATCAACATTGTAGTAATTATGTTTACTCCTGTCCATTTGCCGCGTGCCATTCACATCTGAAATTTGACGTGTATCTGATTATTTTATCAAAACGATTTTAATGTAAAAATGCGTCGTACGCACTCAATCTTATATCTACCTTTTTCTTAATGAAAACTTTTGACAAAACTGACTCTTGAATGATTCATGGGGACCTCGTGGTCGTTATCGTATGGTAGTTGGATATACAATTACATATGCAATCAGTGCCTATCACCACTAACCCTGTGAGTTCGAATCTCCCTCATGGCGAGATGCACTCGATACAACATTATCTGATTATGATTGGCAGTGATGATTTGGTTCTCTCCGGTTTCCTCCACCAATAATACTGACCGCCACGATATAACTGAAATATTGTTGAAAGTGGCGTTAAAGACCATAACCCTAACCCTGAATGATTCATTGAAACATTGATATTAAAATGAAAAACATCAGTTGATGTCATCTATATATATGCTAAAACTATAAAGAAAATAAAGACCGATTAATGGAAACACACTTAGGCTTATGGATGACAGCAATCAATATGTCTATAACAAGACCGTGTATAACAATGTTGATGATGAAATTGAGAAGTGAAATTATACAGTGACGAAACATTTGTAACGTCATCTTATTGTATCACATTGTCATAATACTATAGGATATTAAAATGAAATACACAAAAAAACATACCTTTAAAATAGTTCCAAAATTAGTAAATCGCAACAACGGGTAAATTATATACCCCAATAAAACTCACGTCTGAGTTTATTAAATATTTTATATACAAATTACAAGCATAACACCAATCACAAAAGCAGATATTTAGACGAGATTGGAGCGTCATAAACTCTCAGTGTGATATGTTATGTGTTAATAGTTTTAAAGCAGACATACATTCTACGACAATTATAATAGGCTTGAAATATTACATGTTTTACTACATATTCCAGACGATATAATTCCTCATATCAAATACAACATTAGTTCCATCTGATATATTTATATCTATACTACTATGGATCGAGCTATTAATCATGAGGTAAAACGTTCGCAATGTGATGGTCCAATGGGTCGAAGTTTTGATTGCCATAGGAAAAAGAGTGCATAATGGATAGGGTTCTAACATTTTGCCTTTCAACGGTGCACAAAGGACAACTCATAACAAGTTGTTGCTCATCGTGAGATGCTTTAGTTGTCCTCTAGATGCAAGGAGTGTAGCGATAGCTTTCATCACACACGAGACTCTTATTTACGTCCCCTCCTAAGGGTAAATTGTGGAGGATTTGATTCTTTCCACACAACTAGTGGATTCCCCCGGTAGAAATAAAAGGAATGTACTCCACAGCGAAGATACTAGATCCTATTTCTCTACCCTATGCTCCCCTATGGGCGGGATGATGAAGACAGTCTTAATAAAAATTTCTGAAAATCTAAAATATATTAATCAAAATATTATCAATCTAATAGTTATATCAGTTATTCATACACAAAGGAAAACATTATATATATCTAAGCAACATTAGTCCTGTGAGTAACTTACCTGTCGCAGGTAACTGTCCGTTATCCTGGTACTTTGTTTTCTTGTTATTAGCTTTACGTCTAAACAAATATTAATATTTAAGCATATATAATCGTATGTTCATATAATAGTTAGTTATGTATTAGACACTATGTTTATGTTATCTGGAAGTGAATTGATTGATATCGAAAATATCAGCCTGACGAGCCAGAATATGAAGTTTGCTGCCAAGTGAGCGAAGCGAACCAGTCACAAACTTCATATTCTGTTGAGCAGGCATATATTTTTCAGTATCAATCATATTCACATGACATGTGTATTATCCTTAAGTCAAACATAAACACGGATATATGGTACATCCATAGCTTTCGATATTTGTATTGTCGCGGGACAAATAACATGATTCAAAATATTCAACAATGTTCACTCCTTTAGGCAAAATACGCTTCAAAACATAGTTTGTAAGTAGTTTGCCATTACTACAGTCAATGGTGGATTTCATAGCGTATCTTGAGGAATATTCAATAATAAAAAGGCATAGTTCAAATACAATGATTTAAAATAATGAAAATGTAAATAAAATCAAAGTCGGCAACAGGATTTTCATTTTCATTTACGGTTTTGTTTACCAACTCCGTTCCGGCATAGAAACCACAAAGGTCACGAACTCAACTATGACGTAACAATATTGTAGTCCCAGCAGAGGTTATCAAGAATTGTGTAAAGTACGTTTTTGTAGGACGATTTTTCTTGACCTTGCTGACACGACAGTTCCCAATTTCATTTAAATTTAAAAAATGAAATGTTAACTAGCAAATGGTGTTGATGAATTTTATTTACTTTTGTCATCTTCACATGCATTATGGTTTAAATCTTGGGAGAATTTGGTAATAATTCCTGCTGACTGTTGCTAAGTCCTGTTTAGTTCACGCGAATTTTGATATGAATTTTGTTTATGGAGTCAGCAAGTTTTCATCAGTCCATACCATGACACTACGAAGAGTTTGAAGATACCATAGTGGTAATCAGAAGCCGTAAATCGAAGAAGAATAGACAACGCAATGACAAAAAAAATAGAATTAGATTTTAGAGCTGTCAAATTTTTGTTCTTCCCTCGACGGGATTTGAACCCACACCATTGATACACTGCAGCACCATTCGCTTAGCCTTACGTCCAGCGCCCCAGACCACTCGACCACATCAACTCCCTATATATATATATATATATATTGTTATTAATTTGTCTTACAACCTACAGGTATAATCAAAAATATGTTGTGTTTCGAAATATTTTATTTATCACGGAAAGAATATGGGTTGACCCAAATCATCTGATGTGGTATGTTAATTAATCGAAATCATTTATAGCGTATTGAACAAGCATATATATGTCTCGGCTTCCTTGTTATTTTGAATATTGTTACAACCAACAACCGAGTTCTGTTATGCATATGTCAATGATTTAGAAAAATAGGGAGAACCTTTTTATTATGCTTTCGGTAATGTAGAATAATGCAATATTTGCTTGAGTGTGGCCAGCAAGATGCTACGACATGCTTGTTTCACACGATATCCTCGCTTACTCTTATAATTATTCCATGTAAGTATTAACATACAAACAAGACGTATAAAATATGACAAGAACTAACAATAACTTTTGATATACGGTTAAATACACGTGACTTTTAATTCAACTCATTAAACGGTGTGGATAAAAACGTTATCGTCATGATCCCGTCCGTCCTTTTAACATAAGTAATGCGACGGGTGCTAATAGTGAAGCAGGAACTGCTTACCATCCCCAAACATCGGAATTCACGTACAGTTTTTTGTTGAATTCGTTCATGTTGCGCAATCTTTAGTTTTCTGTGTAGTGTTTTGTGGACAATTGCTTCTCTTAGCTATCTAGGCAGATTATGTTCTTGAGACGTTCTAGCTTAGCCCGAATTTAAAACTTTCTAGTAGCCAACGTGGTTGATTTATATTCTGATAGCCATATCATGCAATGATTTGATTTATTTGTCAGTGTTTACACTTACCTTAAAAAGAATACAATGATTACAATCACACCTACACCTATTACTGCTGCAACGATTCCAACGATAGTTCCAGATGAAGAAGAAGAAGAATCAGGTTTAGCTTGTTCAACTGCATAGTACATACAAACATATAAAAGAATATATGCAGATCTTTTTAACAGGTTGTTGAATTACCTTTTTAATTTTATCTACTTAACATGTATATAATTGTTTCCTTTTGCATTGACTGTGATATGTAAATATACTACTAAGTATGAACTTTCATGATATCTTAAACATATTGTAAAATTCCAAATACTTCACACAAACTTGAACAGTGGCAATAGCTAAACACTGTTTTCCAGTCAAGAAACACATTTATTAGCATATCCAGTCACCTTTAGATTGATTTAGTTTTAGTTATTTTAAAATTAAGCCCATACAATATTTTGAGGGGTCGTGGTGACCGTGATTTCATGGTAGGCTTCATCTACCAACCGACGCCATTAGTGCCTATTTCTACTAAACTTGTGAGTTCAATTCTTGCTCATGCCAAGATATATTCGATATAACCATATGTGATAACGTTTATCGAATTGTAACAGGTTGTTGGGATTATTGGTGTACTCCGGTTTCCACCACCGATTAAACTTACCGCCACAATATAATTGAAATCTTAATAATGGAAATGGTATTAAGCACTCGCAACCATAACCACTTAAATATTTTGATTGATTGGATTTACTATTTGCTGCCCCCATGATTATTGTTTACCATTCATAAAGACTCTAAAATTTCAGTCATCCACTATATACCTTGTATTATACGTATATGTACATAAATAATCTTTGTTGTATTATAGAACCTACCACATTTATATTCAGTTGGTGAGCGAGTGATTGTTGTTTGAAATGATGTAACAATTTGACAGCAATGTCATTACACAATTGTGATGAAGTGATGACGAAGATGATGGTGATGTAAGTATTGTACACGACCAACATTCTGAGCTGGATTTTTTATTGCAAATTCAATGAGAAAATTGTATTTCAACTCTATGCCGACAAGTATTTGAGCTTACTCCTCAACCAAGCAAGCACCATTTTATTGATTTTCGTTTCAACAGAACGATTTATCCAGCGAACAATATAGCCTACTAGAAACAGGTAAACTATCCACTGATTGTCTCTAATCAATTCATTACCATGCACAAAAACAACAATTGTGAAATGTCTTGTGCTATATAGCATAAAACTGAAAAACATACACATAAAATAAAGATTGAGTAATACGAACTCCACTAAAATTCGGAGTGAATTCATGTGCTCCGGAACGATAAGCGGTTCAAGTATGGACATACCTCTTAGTTGACACTGGTAGCCACTATAACCCCCTATGCAGCCATTTGTACAATTTCCGTCAATTATTTCACATGTATAGTTACTGCATGTATCACACTTGTCTTCACAATTAAAACCAGAGGTACCAAAATTACATTCTGTTGGAAAAATACAGATATACTTTCTTGCAACAACAAGGAAAAACAATAAAATAATGATTCAATGAAGCTCTTTTAAGCTCGTTAAATAAAAAAATTTCACATTAAACTTTCGGCATAGAACTTCTAACAAATCCAAGTTGCTGTAATCTCTCATTTGGTTTGACAATAGTTTATGAGTAATAAGTATCATCTTTAATTGTCCTAACTTTATCAAAATAAAAAACAAAATATTTAATTTTGATATTTGAAACAACAAGCGTCTGCAAAAACAAATAACATTATGTACTATATGTACATATGTTCGAGAGAAATGACTTTCAAAATATCCTGATTAACCTTGCTATTGTCATGTGGGTTGATCTTATGGTTGAGGTTATGTTGTTTAATGCCACCTTGAACAATATTACAGTTATATTGTGTCTGTCAGTTGTATTGGTGAAGTAAACTGGAGTTTCCGGAGACAACTACCGACCTGTCGTAAGTAACTGACAAACTCTATCTAAAAAATCCAATCACCATACCATCACGACCATGATGGTTACGCTATTGTCAAATGAGTATGTTTTACTTATGAATGGTAGTTTAATTCATAGTCCTCATTGTAGACCAATATAATCTCTATTACTTTATTTCTTTCGGCTAACTTGTATTTAATGATCTAAGTTATTTAGCAGTATTTCATCTATTTTCATGGCGACAATAAATCAAGTAGAGGTAGAGAATAGCGTCACAATATTTTGAATTTCAACTGACCAACGACCACTCATAGCAAACTGTTGGTCATCAGGATCTGCTGCGAGTACTCTTTTACGCGAAAGACGCGTTCCATTCACAAAACAGTTATGCCACTTCCTTATGACGTGGTCCGTGTTTCACTTGCTCCTGTATTGAACTAGCGGACATCTCTATAGCATGAGTTCTACCCAGTAACAGAGCAATTACTAGTATTTCTGTACCTGGGGGAGTTCTCTTGGGAAATAGCAAATTTAAACTGTTATGAAATTGACAGAAAAAAGTATCCATATTTTTGTAAATGTACAATGATTACGTTTCTTCATAAACGTGTAAGGTTAAAATCACACGCATCACATTGTCAGGGAAGCCATGGGTTTTTTAATTTCAATCATTAATAATATAAGTTTGACAGTGTATTTTACCCATGTAATTGCTAATTATTGACATCACATTCGCAATTCACAAAACATAATAATACATACTTTGACATTGTTCTAGTAAGACCAATATGATTATCATTGTATATTATTTTGCTATAGCAATTGCTAAGCGTTTTCTACCGAACAACTAGTTTATAGAAAAACTGAAGAAAGGAAGAAGATGTATTACCGTTACTGCACGTACTACCCATCCATCCCTGGTCACATTGGTTGTCTGGACATATTCCTGTAGGTTTTTCACAAACTATTCCGTTACGACAGTGGCATTTAGAAGTACAGTTGCCATAATACCCGTCATCACATACTAAATAAAAAAAATGTCAGATTGTATAGCATGTATAGATTTTTGTTCTCATTGTAGGAGGACAAAAGTGGAATTCATAGACAACAGATACATTATGTGCAATTAATAAAAGAGCTCAAACAAACACCGTAGATTTAGTGGACCAATAACCTAAACAAGAGTCAATCAGACTTGTCACAGATGCAACTTCACAGGCAAGAATCGGTGATGTTACGGCCACGATGGTATAAAGAATCATTATTATTCTGTTTTATACATTCATTGCATCGTGATAGGTAGCTGAAACACTTTGGATGGTCGGATTTAAATAGAAGTATTGGGAGTTGTTTCTTCAATTTTCATAAATTGTCACAAAATAGCATATACATCTAAATGAAAAATATGACAAGATGCAACATTTAATGACAACACAAAGCTACATGTAGGACATATGTATATATCACGGGATCCACATGACCTCAAAATCAATGCCTTTTTTTACGTCACTATGATATATATGTGCAGGCTGTTTCTCTTCTCATTTACTACCTTATCTAGTTTGAAGACAATCCAATGTACTGATCTTTAATAATATCCGATATTCCCTATGTCGAAGCAATGACATTGGGCCATACACTGGCCAATTATAGTGTTGATCGAACAACAGGAATTAACGAAAATATACGGAAATAATTTCTGGTCTATCATCCGCCAGTCCACTAAATAAATACAGAGATATAATTCCTTGGAATGAACTACTTGATTCGTGAATTAAACATTTGAAGTGATAAAACCCATGTTTATTCCTTGCACAGCAACCTGGTGGTGTGGTATCAAAAGAAAATAAAAAATGTGAAAAGATATCGAATGAGTATCTATATAATCTTGGCTTATGAGAATTACATGCACATTCGTTCTGTAATAGGAGATAAAAGAAAAATGAATTCCAGTTACCTAAATCACACATGGGCAGTTTGGGTTGCCATCCAGGTTTACAGCCACTTTGGTCTGTACATGTCCCATTCCGCTTATCACATATGTCAAGCAAACAACCTTCACAAGAATCTTCACAGTTATAACCAAACGTTCCAACACTACATTCTGAAATCGTTTCATATATAATACAATGATACGTGTCCGTTCGTTATAAAATCATAGCTAGAACTGAAATATATAAGTTTAATACAAATAATTGCATGCTCAATAAATAAATCCAGTACAACTATTTACAAATATATGACACGCCGTTACTGTTTTGTAGGCTTTATTATAACTTGATATTGTACAGGTGTTGTTTTACATGATAGTTTGGCCTCCGTGTTTCTTTCACTTGGTTGTTTTATCTTTGTATGGTACTATTGTTGTTTATTATTATATTACCCATGTAGTCTACTGTTGTTGTAATAGATATGGGCCTTATTTTACCGCCATAGGCTAAAGCTACAGAAGTGTTGGAATGGATGAAAAATGATTTTCTTGTAGGAATATATCGCTGAAAGGCACATTTCTCCTCACTTTCTGCATTCATATACAAACCCATTATAATATGCTGCTTTCCTTTAAAATTTGGGAACGTGTTCGTGTGAAAATTGTAGCTGATATACTGCTCACTTTATATTAAGCTAAAAGCAAGCACTTTCCTTACCATTATTACAGCTACTTCCTTTGTATCCACGTTGACATCCACCCTCAGGGCATGTTCCGTGAACATGATTACACGGAAAACTAACATTTCTACAATGGCAATCTTCTAAGCATTGACTTCCAAACGTTCCTGCGGTACATGCTACAAAATATGTTGTATTGATACGTGCATTAGAAAAATAGCTACCACAAAGAAGAGACTCAATTTATATATGTCTGAGAAGTATATAGCAATAGACATGTTGTCATCGAAATCGTATTATGTAGCCAATATATGCATGTATCCCAAAAACAAACAAATATTTTATTATAACATATTTAAAATTTGTCTTTATTTTAACTTTTGACGCAACGACATTGAGAAAATGCATGAAATATATATCGGTACATGTATTGAATCGTTGAAAATTTTGTCAAAACATGTACCAAAGATATGACAAAGTTTTATAATAGAATTATAGATTTGTTTGCTGAAATTCAATCTCACCATGAAATATAGTATCTGCCTGTGTTAACTTACATTCGTTACAATATTGGTTTAACCATCCATTGTTACATCCGTATATACATCTGCCGGTTTCTAGATGGCAGGATCCATGACAGTTCTCAGGGCATGTCTGGTTACAGTCTTGGCCAAATCGTCCAACAGGACAACCTATGAAATCAAATGTGGATCTGTGGGTTTTTATAGTCTTAATCATAAAACAAACATTTAAATATTTGCCGTAACTTTTCTGTTGAACGATATACACTACAAAGGTACATGTAATCATTTTACTTGTTGTCTATGTTTACAAGATCAGTACCCGATTCATGGCTGGTGTTGTGCTATCTATTTGCATGTTAAGACTTATATTGTGTTAAAATAACCCGTTTCTATTATACATACTGCATTTAGATACTATATGGATTCATCAGCAATAATAATACAAATACAAGGCATCTCGAAATCAAGGTCAAAAACTGGGACAATACGAACAAATATAAACATATCTAAAGAGCGTTCCTACTGTTTCGATCAAAGAAAATACATACCGACCACTTCTACTTCACACAAATCCACGTTCACCGATCGTGGTACATAGATAATATAACGTCCCATAATGAACGGGTCTGCATAATGGCTTAGAACTGGTAGACTGTTGTTTAAATCTAATGTCATAGTTAGTAACATCCCGTCTGTCCAGCTTCCACTGGTATTAGTGGCATAAACGGTAGGTCCATTATCATCTCCTATAAACAGAACATAAAAACTAATTGACAAGACGACTGTTGGTATGCGATAACTTAGTGGCTCCATTAAATGATTTATACCTTAATATATATACACTATTGAACATTGAAATTTGTAGCTTGCAAATGTTAATTTGATTATTTGACAGTACATTCATCACTGTTGAGGAGGCCGTCGTGGTGGAGATCGCATGACAGTTGGATTTACTGCTACCTGTGCAATCAGTGCCTATCATCACAAAAGTTGTGAGTTCAAATCTCAATAATGGCGAGGTGTGTTCCATACAACATTATGTGTGAAAGTTTGTCAGTCACATACGACATGTCGGTGGTTTTCTCCGGTTTCCTTTGTTAATAAAACTGACCGCCACGATATAGCTACCAGTAAGTTACGATATTTCTTAACCCGAGATAGTAGAATTGGTAAAATAAACTGTCGAAAGTGGAAAAATATCGTAATCCTCTGGTAGCAGAAGTAAAATGTGTTTCTGTTATTATCAAAACTTCAAGCACATTTTTAAGTTGTTCATTACAGTCGAAAGGAAATTTGTGGTAATTCTCATGCAGAGATTAAACGACAATGGTGATTAGAATACTACGAACATTTATCCACCACGCTATGAATACCATAATTAGCTATATAGTGTTAATAGTTCCCTTCATACCTACCACTAACCGCATCGCTAATATAAATGTATATGTTTTTGATAACAGATAATTTCTCGAGGTCAACCTGCCACCATGACTCTGAACCACTAGGTTTGGAGCATGACCCTGCCGTTCTGTCACTATCTATAGCCAAGCTAGGATTGCCTTGTGCAGGTTGCTGTGTTGCTATACCAAACGATGCAAGGTTATCTGTCAACGATAAATCTCATGACGTTAGATATACATTGACACAAATTTAGACCGGTTCGATCAATCCGCTGATCACGCCATGTCTTTTTACTGATCCTGTGAACATTGTTTATTCTTTTGAATTATGCAATTTCTTAATTAATATGCTATCCACATAATTTCATGATAGGACCGTTAAAGAGGGCGGTGGCTCATGTGTCAATTCAGTAGTTATAATTTTGAATGGTTTTCTCGCCAGGTACGATGCTAGCGTTTCTATAGATTGTTTTTCTCTATTTTGTCGATTAACCGAGTGATCATTTACTTCAATATGAAAACGGATCTGATCAGTTTATGTGGTATGGTGGCATACAAGGTAGAAACGAAGTTTATCAAGTACTTTAGGAGAATGTATACACTGCAAAAATTGTTCATTCTTAGAACTTATTACAACTACTGATAGCAAGTTGTTTGATTGCAGTTATGTTGCTGGTAGGAACAGAGCATGTGTGGTAGAATATTTGCAAGAGGCTGATATAAAGTGACATTTGAGGTCGTTTGTTTAATTCATGTAGCCAGTACATGTACACAGTAGGAATATATCAATGCGCGGCTGTGGCGAGTAAAATTCGAAGTTGAGTAGATAAACCATGTTCATTGATGATATCTGTCGCAGAAATCGGTGTATTTTGAACAGCTTTCAGTTGCCAATCTATTCTATTACAATGTGGACAACAATATCGTTGGTATGTGGGGTAGCATGTAGAATAAACACGAAAAATGCCCTTTTTAAATTTATTTAATTTATATATAATTCTATAGACAGATAGATGTTTTAGTATATTTTTTATGACACACTCCCAAAAATGTTTAAGTCCGTATTAAATAGTAAATGGATTTGTTTATCAGCATTCTCCCTTTTACACAACTTCATACAATAAGAAGGTAAAGCGTCAAAAATGACACAGTGACAGCTTTAGTCGTTGCTTTGAGATAGTATGGTTTGTATATTGGCCCGGTCCCTTTGTTGAAAAAAGCTTTACCTCTTTCATACTCAGAAGAAACAAAATGGTCAAAATGTTAGTAAATAAACTTCGATTTATAACATCTACATGATTTATAACAATTATAGTCAATATATCCATCTTCAGTCATTGATGTTTAACTGCATGACTATCATTTTGCATAAGAACGAAAGTTTTGAATCATAAAATTAGCTTAGCCTCGTCACGTTTTATTGAAGTGCCTGTGCCAAGCCAGGAAAGTGGGCTCTCATGTATTTGTGTGTTAGGGGTATCGATGTTGCCTCTTTCAGCAATTTTGATATTTAAATTTGGAATTGTTCTGACAGCGTGGCATTGTTGTTTTTCATTTCATTATTATAAATCATACCTCTGTAAAAAATGTGTACTTTATTTATGTAAGGAGACGCTGGTTGCTAGCAAAAGGCATCAATGACCTAAGATTATGCATATGCACACACGGGGATTAATGCGGAAAATTCATCACATTATGTTGATAGAAAGTAGTTCTATTACACTAAATATACAAGACGGACCGTTTTCAGTTTGCTGCCTTAACCCAAACTCACGATCCCCTCTGACTTGAATGTACTACTAGTAATCAAACTAAAGTGTGAGGAATGTCAAACGTAACGAAATATATCATCTAGGATGCATATTTCTGAATCCCTCAAAGTTACAATTGTGATATAATGTATAGAGGGAAGTGGTAAAGAAATTGAGCCTAGTATTAGGGCAATCAGCGATCATTCCAGACACTCCTACCAAATTATTACGTATCAACGTTAATTAAATCGTCACGGACAAATTGGTGTGTACCCCACAAAGATTTCTAAAGAAAAACTAGGTACCATTTTTATACCACCAAGGAGAAATATTCTCAAGAATACTTACATTGATTGCAATATTGTGCTGCATAACCTTTGTTACATCCTTCAGTACAAATAGTAGAATTATCACAATTATCACGTAGACAGTTACAACCCCATACACAACTGCCATTCCCAGGATAACAGTGTTGATCAGTACATTTTAACGAACATTGTTGATTACAGTCTTCACCAAACCAAGTCTTGAGGCAACCTTAAAGTTATTATATAATAATTTTAATTTTAAATATTAAAGATATATGTCAATTCATTTTTTTTTTCGGAAATAATAATCATATCGTTCAATAGTCTGTGCTTCATATATGAAATGGTTTATTGGATATATTTATGCTTGAAATTTACAGGTCCTTACTAATGTGATTTATTAAAACTAGTGTCAATCTCCCTCATTGGTAGGTAACCTTAGCCGATTTAGTCTATCTTGTTTATGTCATTTGGCTTACTTGCACCTTAAATAATTTTAAAATTGTTTGGCTTTTCAATTTTCTGACCATGAGCGTACCTGATTGATGTTATTGCAGAAACATGTAGCGCCGTGTGAACTATCAGTGACTATTGTTTGCATGAACAAACAGAATATGCAGAAGAAATCTATCCAGTATCAAAATTTCAAAATTCATACACATTCCTTCATTTTGAGCGCAGTGAAATCTGTCTAAGCCGAACCCTTAATGAACGGAATCCCATACAAACCGAATTTTAAATAAAATCCAAATGTAGGAAATCTTGGACAGTGCAACCTGTATTAATCAACCCCTTTATATGTCAAGCACAAAAGCTGGTCCCAAAGAGGTTCGGTTTTGATAAGTTTAACTCTTTAGTGCAGTTTCTTTTGATATATTCCTCATCGTGAGATATCGTACAACTTACCATAAATTTGAACGTCACATAGTTCTAGCCAAGCCTTTTCACTGTATCCAGCAATATTATCACTAGCTGTTGTATTCCGTTCATTATAGATTACAATATACTCTCCAAGAACATTACAATCAACAGTTTGATTGACAGACGGAAGCGTGGTCCCAGTATGATGAAAGCAAAGATGACCATTGGTTGGCTTTGGTGAAGTGGTTGTAACACTGGAGTTGGTAACATACAAGGAATATCCAGCGAGACGTAGTGCAGCTGTAAACATTAAACATATTTCAAACTTTTAGTTTTAATTTTAATTTCG
This sequence comes from Bathymodiolus septemdierum, assembly GCA_963383655.1. Classification (NCBI taxonomy): domain Eukaryota; kingdom Metazoa; phylum Mollusca; class Bivalvia; order Mytilida; family Modiolidae; genus Bathymodiolus; species Bathymodiolus septemdierum. Next base: position 78,689,724 of record OY726518.1, read on the forward strand.
GCCCTAAGACCGTTTCATACAGAAATGTACATCCTAAGAGGTGAAATAGAACATATATATATTTCATATCAAATTCTATCATCATGGCAAATAATTATCATGATAATGGTTCTGTTAAAACTTGCTGATTGTACATTATTAAGAACAAAGCAGTTTGAATGTTGCTAGATTGTTCTCGATATGTGTACAAGAACTTCTGTTTAAACATATTTTATAAAACTTGTTACATCATTTTACAAACAAAACAAACAGTTTATTGCAATTGATATATTGTTTAGTATATATGCAAAATTCGGAAAAGCAAGTCATCTAAAACTATTTATTGCAACTGAACTGTGGGTAAAATTTACTTCTTGACTGTCATTCATATCTGTAAAAAATTGCTTGGGTATTTTTGAGCGTAAGCAAATCTGCGCATCGATTTTTATTGCTTGTTTGCATCTGCATTGCCGCCTGAGATCTAATCATCAATAAGGGGGGTTGTTATTTCATTAAAGGGTTAAAATCCTGCAAATGTATGTGATTTTTCCAAGCCGGAACCTCAAGATAGATGTAAATAAGCACGAGGGGTTATCCAACTTTACGTTTAGTCACAAATTAAGGTAAAGGAACAACAATTGTTATTGTGAAACTACCTGCATGTAGCCTACAGTTGAGTGGTACTCCTCTATGTTTATCTTTCTTAACTCATGGTTTTGAGATATGTTCATGTATTTAGAAAGATGTTCATATCCCGCTCATCTGGACCACAGATATAGAATTTACATAAAATAAATTTTAAATGGAAGAGTAATTCAAGCAATTTGAACACCCATTAAATATATACATTACTTGAAGGATACTTACTGCTATTACGATAAAATATCTTGACATTTGTAAAATATATAGTATTTCCAGGAAATGCCAGCATCCACCAAGTTTTGTATTGATTACCATTTGTTGTAGCACACGATATACTGTTAAAGTCATTGGTAGGTCCACCAGTCACTGCTAAGTGTGCACCTAAAGGTCCGCTGGTCCAAATGAAAGTTGTACTTTGTGAAGGGGTCCCATCATGTGATAGGTATTCTATTTCAAATAAAACTACATTTAAGCTGACATCATATGACTTTTACTTTTTACATATTCATTGTCATACAGTCTTAAAGCAAAGCAAAGATAGAGGTGTATGATATTATATAAGATGTTCTGTTAATCGCGTCAAAACAGTCGTATGATGTTAATGAAATCCACGATCGTTTGTAATGTGCACAATTCTACCATATTCCAACAATAAGTTGTGAAACAAATGTTTACTAGCTGAATTGCAGGTTAACTTTCTCTACAGTAGCAATATTCAGATATATTGCTCTTTTCGTGGAAATTTGCATTGGTCTAGTTTTAGCTATTATTTGTTATCCAGAATTTACTATTTGAACAGAAGGAATAAATTGTTTCTTCTTTAATTGTGTTCATTCGTATGTTTTCCAGAATTTCCCGATGTTCTTAACGATTAATTGATTTTGCGAGAAACAAGAACCACTTTCTACCATTATAATGATATTTAGAAACTTACAACATTGGTGGATTTTTTTTCTTAGATTTGTTGATGGAGTTAATATAATTGACTATAAAATATTCCTGATAATTTGTTTTTTTTTCCGAAATTAATATATCCGAATAAGAAACCTTTCGTTCCCATTATACTAAGCATATATATACTTACATGTAATATATAAACAAATCAATCGAACAGGTGGTAAATTTGCCCACTTAATGTAAATTATAAATTCTAATTAGCCACACGTAGGATAGCCATTAGCTAACGGAATACGGCTTCCCTCTATAGTAGTAATCGGTCCTGTACAATGTCATACATATATTATAATTATGTTGGTGTTTTCTATTATCTGAACGCTGAATTTGTCGGGTTAGTATTCCGCCATTTCTTTTTCTTTTTTCTTTTGTTCATTGTATTGTCTGTCCTTCCTTCTGTTTACTGTTTTTATTACCACTTTGGTATCATTAAACTTTTCTTAAACAACTATGAAGATAGTATTTACATTTATTTCCAAATATGCATAGTAAAAATTATTACTTTGAAGATGATATATCTTCAACACAATTAGAAGTTACCAATGCATATCATAATGAATTTCTAGTTTTCTACTATATAATAAACTTACTTTGAGATTTGATGATATAGATCAGCTGCACAAATATAGCTACAATTTTAACAGGTGATTCCATGTCCTTCACACGTTAGTCTGAAAGTAGTACGACAGTAAAACGTTGCAGGAAACCACAGATAAGTGTTAATGTATCAGCCAAGACAACACAATATATATCTTTCAACATTTGTCTTAATTGCTACAATGCAGTAAATATATTTTATTCAAATATATGACATTATTTATTAATCTCTGTCTTTTAAATAATTATCAAATGAAAGTTTAAACAGTGATGGTAAGCAATTCCACCAATATCAACAAAGCGAACAAAACAAACAAAGAATGGCATACGTATGCAAATTTAAATATTTGTACAGATAACTAATGCTAGGTTTTCTGATTGACAATATACCTGTTAAATTCGGTGGCTGTGTTTTTAACTTACTATTGACGTTCCGAATTGTGAACCACTGTTTGCTGAATATATCTAAGCGTATTAAGCGAAGTTTGTATATTATCTCGATCAACTAGTTTCACTTTTTCAATATAAATATAATGTCTTATCACAGAACATATATGCTTCCGTGCTCGCTTATATCTTATATTAAATTACATTAAAATTAAACACACATTACCAATTGGTCACCATCCTACAAGAAAGCTTTCTTGAATGCGTCTCACGTTGACAATTGACGTATTTCTAAATTTATTTTAAAGGTGATAATTATATATTTTCCATAGGTAAGCAGTACTGTCCATCTCCAAGGTGTACACATTTAAATGACACACTGCTCAAAAATAGTTTAACAATTACCAGGACATCGTTTTAAATTATAGGTCTACAGTTCTTGAAAGGTTCAACATTACCATACTCGCTAGCCATTCGCACAATTCCTCATTTACAATTGCACTACTCAAACGTCACACTATTCTACATATATGATACACCATTTACTATTTGTTTTTTTTTATCCTTCAATTTGCAGTACAATAAACATGATAAAGGTGTGCGAATAAATGTGTTTTAAATTATTCGTCAAGTATACAAATAATAGTATCATGTTACCCAATTTATTTAGAGCGAATGGTATGATATTATGTTTGTCCCAAGTAAGGCGCACTATAACATTTTAATGTGATATTTTGTTCTATTAATTAGACTTTTGATTTCCACACGTTATCAGTAGTAATACGTTTGGTTGTTCAATATTCGCCAAAGCAATTTTGTTAAAATAATATTCACAAGCACACACCACACGACCTACAATACCATCTAAAGTCATGAAACATTTACAAATAAACCTAATATTTTATTAATTATTTCCTTGTATTATCTGTAGCGTTTCGTACTTCTCCTAAATTTAGTAGGAATCGTTGAAAGGTCAAGTTTTACATGTACTTGAGGCATAAATGCACCAACATTATGCATATATCAGGAAATATTGTTGTAAATTTGAATGAGGTATCCCCTTATGAATTCCCGAGGTCTCGCTATCTGATCGCACATCATCTTGAAACGATAAATATTAAGTTTTATATGCCTTAACATTTTAATATAATATTACACAAGTTTAAAAAATTACTCGTGTCTACATTTTTACAATGTGTATTCAATGTTTTTATACGATTAAATATTGGATTTCGTTTAAGTATTTAATAGCAGTCAAATCTAAGTATATTTTCCCAGATTGTTAAGATAATGTATTACCTATGGCAGAATGAGATACGATGCATTGTCACAGTTTTCAACCCCATGAGAATCTCGATTAACAGAAATACGACATAGATTACCTGCTTTGTGCATTACGGTCCCTCTTGCAAAGTATCCGCTAGTTGTGTGGGGGATACAATTTATATTCAACGTCGTACCAAGCGGGGTGTGACTTATGTGGTGATCAATTCACGTTCGTAGCACTTTAAAACCACTGCATTTAGAAAGGGTTTTTGAAATGTTAAAGACGACTAAATGTGCCTCAGGCAATAAAAATTTTCGCTTACAGACGAAATACTGCGCGTTCTTATTACCTATAGGTCTTAGGTCAACTTCACTTAAATATCGTCAAATTATACCTTAGTACATCTGAGATCCCACCAGAAAATGCTAAGTGAATGACTTAGAGAATTCTGTGAATAATTTCACTCCGGAAAATATTTCACAAGCTGAACTTGATACCTGTGTTGAAAAGCTCAGTAAACTTTTTATAAATAAGAGAAGAAAAGAGTAAAGTAGGTGTATCTAAAAAGCCATGATTAAACTGTAAATTAAAGAGTAGACATAAGAGAAATAAAACAGAATCCTCCAAATTAGAGATGAAGAAGGCAGAAAAAGAGTATAAAAAGCTGCTCGACACAAGTATCGTTAATCATAGGAAAGTAATGAGACAAAAGATGATGGAATTAAGGTAAAAAATATAGTAATGAATATTAACACCATCAGCACATTTGCTTATACCGATCTATGTTAAATTGTTTAATTGTATATTCGATTCAGATAAAGTACCAGGTATATATCTTTCAGGAAATAGTATACCCATATTCAAGAACAAGGGGAAATCTGATGATCCTAAAAATTATTGACTAATTTCGATGTTGAGCTGTCTATGGAAACTTTTTAAAAGATTGAATGCTTACTCAGACGAATTTTTGTTGAGCAACGAAAGCCAAGTAGATTTTAGACAGGGATACTCAACAAATGATAGTATATTTTCTTTGCACTCATTATTTGAACTTTTAACCTTGAAAAAGAAAAACATGTTCTGTGTATTCATAGAGTTTGAACAAGCCTTCGATGTTGTTTGGAGAGAGGGTTTATAGTGTACATTACTAATGAATCATATTAATGGTAAAATGCACAATGTAATAGTTAATATGTATCATAATGTGAAATCTAGAACTAATGAATAATAATGAATTTTCCGAATTTTTTACCTGCGGGAACGGAGTCAGACAAGTACAAATCTTACATCCTTTCCTATTTTCTTTATACCTAAATGATTTGGAAACATTTTTAGAAAAGAATAATGTAAGTTGTTTGAGAACTTTATCTGATGAATTAGAACAAGAGCTTGGTTTAATTATGTTAAAAAAAAATGTGATTATGTATGCTGATGATACTGCCCTTTTGGCAGAATCTGCAAGTAATTTACAGAATATGCTGAATCTAATCAAAGAATACTGCATCAAATGGAAACTTAAAGTAAATATAGATAAAATAAAAGTTTTGATTATTTCCAAGGGAAGATTGCCAACAAACATTCATTTTAAGTATGGGGATAAGAAATTAGAGATTGTAGAAGATTTTTTGTATATTGGAATAAAATTCAGCAGGTCCTAGTCATTTAGTATTGCTTAAAAAATGAACTGGTGAACATTTGAAATTTTGTGAGCTACTTCGACATCTAAAAACTTCAACTTCGGATTATATGGTCTATGGTGAACTAGGAGGACATCCCATTAGTATTGATATTAAAGTTAGAATGATAACATTCTGGTGTAAACTTATTATGAGAAAACAAAGAAAGCTTTCCCACATATGTTATCAATTAGTCTTAAAGTAATAATTTTGTAAGAGATTGTTTTTCATTATGGATAAAAAAAATATCCAGGCTATTCTAAATAAGAGTGGTTTATCATATATATGGTTATACCAGAATTGTATTTCAGAACAATTGTTGAGTTATGTTGTTAAGATGAATTTAATAGATCAATTTAAACAGACTTTGAATACATCTGTAGATAATTCACCCAAGGCTTTGAATTATAGATTATGCAAAAAGGGGTATCTTTTGAAAATTACCTGGAAATTTTAAAGGATAAGGACTTATTCTTACTTTGTCGTTTCCGTACCTTTAATCACAGATTACCCATTGAAATCGGTCCGTGGCCAAATATAAATCGAGAGAATAGAGTATGTAATATGTGTCAGGGTAGAGAGTTGGAAAATGAGTTTCATTATATATTCGAATGCACTGAATGTATTCATTACAGAGCCATGTTGATTCCCCAAAAATACAAATGTAGTCCACATATTGTAAAATATTGTGCCTTGATGTGTTCAAATTATGTGGTGGAATTAAGTAAATTATGTAAATTCATTAGAATAGTTAACAATAAAGTATGTCCTTAGGTAGCTATTGATTTGATATTGATATGTTTACTTCCTGTCGGAAAGCAGAATGTCCAAGTAACTCTCCATTCCTTAAAAATAATGGAGCCGAGGCCCCTAAGGGGCCGAGGCCCATTGTTTTTAAGGAATGGAGAGATACGAGGACATTCTCCAACTTAAAATCCACCCATTGTACTTTATTAATTTTCTTAATTATTAATCTTGTAACAAAAAAAAACTTGTGTATAGTGTCTAAAGTACAAAGAGAACAATAACTCCGCCCCTGTCCACATTGTTCACAACTCTCCATTCCTTGAAAATAATGGAGAGCTTAGACAATAGATGTACATCACAGGTGAATTTTAAATTGTAATTAAGGTTGTGTTGGTACATTAGTTCGTACATGTATTACAAATATCATCAACTAGGATACACCTCACAGTCTCCTAAACACTGTCATGGATGACGAAACGTATAATGTGTTGTTAATGAAATTGTAAAGTCATATTAAGACAAAATGAGATCGCTTGCTTTAAGTATCATTAAAAATAACTTGGTATCTATTCATTTTTCTTCGTAATGGTGAATTTTTTTTGCTTTATATTCAGTGTATGTTTATAGATTGTAAAACCTTTTTTCTAAGAACAAACTGTAGCTTTTCGAAACACAGATATCCTAATAGGCTACGGGACGAACACATAAATTAGCAGAGTCTTTTGTTTTAAACAATTTAATCATTTAGTGACCACGAATTTCGAAAACGTTTCCAATTATTAATCAGCTAGTACGTCATTTAACTATCTGTTTTAATCAATGTGTTCAGTGAGTAGACAAGTGATTGTTACAGTAAATGCGTGTATTAAGGAAATTCAGGAAATTACTGAAAATTCAGGAATTTCATGTAATTCCTAAAGGGCTTAGTAATTACGTGAAATTACTAATTTTTTGCAGTAATTACATGAAATTACTGAAACTTTTAGAGAATTTTACACACATTTACTGATTTCATTTTATTGATAAAATGTACAATAAATCTGCATGTTTTCAACAATTGTACTGTTACATGTAATTAAATGCTTTAATGACTTAAACGCATCTCCTTTACATGTAGTATGGGAGTGAGTAGCTACTCACCCCACTATACTGAGTGAACGTCTCACTGTTTGATTTAATTCATTGAACATCAAGTTGTTAAAATGGCACAAGATAGAAGAGAAAGGGAATTTATTGATGAAATGTATAAATATTACAATGAAAAGAAAGAAAAAGTTTTGCTGCCAAAAGAAAAAATACTAGAAATCATTGAATGTCTACATCGCATAGAAACTGACGAAAACTACAAGAAGTCAAGAGATGACTATTACTATATCGGAAGGTAAATATCTTTACTTCCATCCATTGGTCTTAATTAGTATACCTCTGCTTTGAAGAGTGGGGGGTGTATAGTGATCTTGGTGTCCGTCCGTCCGTCCGTCCCAACCTTGCATCCGCAACTCCTCCTAAACCAATGAATGAAATTCAATGAAACTTTCACAGAATCTTTATTATGTGATGCCATTGTGCACCTCCTATTTTAGATTTTGATCTGAACGACTTTTGAGGTTTCACATAGCAAAACATGGACTTTGCCATTGAATCCCATAGGGGGAGCGGAGGTATCAGTTAGTGAGCTTTGCTCACATTATTCTAGCTTGATATGAGGAATGCCATGTATGGATACGGCATCAAAAACAAACGCAAAGAAAACAAGTCAAAATATGCATCCAGAGGTTTAGACAAGGCCTTACAAAATGTGTAGATTCACAATCAACAGCTTTGGCCTTCTGTCTTTTAATTAACAGGAGGCATATCTTGATGTCTTTTATTTTTTTTACTGGATCAAGGAGATAGCTGATTGATATTTATTCCAAAAATTATCAACATGACAAAATCCATATTTGAAAGGTCTAGGAGTTATTATAATGCCCTTTTGTTGGAGCTATTATACCACCACGACCAAATTCAGGGGCGGGTATATAGAAATCACTTTGTCTGTCTGTCCGTGCCATTCGTTTCCGGTTCGTAACTTCTGAATTCCTTGATGATAATTGGTAACATTGTTGTACACCAGCCTTTAGGTTACATCAAAATAAGTATGACAAGACACTTATTTTATTAACATATTTTCAGGTACGACACCTTGAAATTGGGAGACTTGACCAAACTTATCAGGAAAAGGAAAACAGACAACGACGACATTAAATACTAACATTACTCTCAATTGCATTAACCTTTACAAGTCTGTGTGCGAAGAATGTCAACTGAGAAGGAAAAATCCAAAGGAGTTGTTGTCAAACCTATTGTGTCAAAAGATTTCAATTCAAGGGGCCAAGTGGACTTAGTTGATATGCAAAGTATGCCAGATAGCAATTATAGATTTATTATGCCCATAAATTTTGATAATTATGAAGAATAATTACCGATTTTTTATGTTTAAAGTAAATAATCTGAATTTTATTTTGTGTGGAAACAACATGTGTGCTCGGTCTTTGCTTTCTCTCCTAAGCCACTGATACCTTTCTTTTTCTTACCTGAAAGGAGATCGATCGCGAGCACACGAATTTCCGCACTCGAGGTGAGCATGCTGAACATTACACCACCGAGACGCCATTAAATGTTTTTATTGCGAGAACACTAAACATATTTGTAAATGATAACTTAAGAGATAAGTAGATACCCGCTTGAGTTGAGATATTGAACAGGAACGTAAAGATTTTTTCTGGCAGTTATGCTATCGGAATTCTTTTCTTTCACATTCATAGTGCATATCTGTTTTCGAACTCACAACTGTAGTGGTGATAGTCACTGATTGCATAGATAGTTGTAAATCCAACTACGATACGATCACGACGATCCCTCATTTATTCAAGTCATTTTTTCCGCTTTGTTAGTGAACCATAGATGACACAGAAGGAAGAGAAATTGATACTCAGTGAAGAATTAAGGAAGCTTCACACGAGTCATATAACATTTGAAGTGGTAATCACACTGTGTCATCTATGACATATGCCTTAGCGTTTTAAGTGTACTGTGACTTCCTTTTGTGAAAATTTTTGACAACAGGAAATTCAGTATGGACAGAATATTTCTTTATATTGCATTAAATTGATCATTTGAAATATCACAACTTATAATAGAATAAATTTAGCATACCAACATTTCATTTTCTCTCTAAAAAAAATATTGCATTTAATAATAATTGAGTCTGTTCTTCGGCATGTTCATCGACATGAACAACATATTTGACAATTTATTATCAAAATTATGTTTTAAACGCACCCGTTTAGTTATTATAACGAACAGATCGTTCAAACTCCTGGTCATAGGAGTGAGTGATTGCTTAACACCAGATGAGTATTTTTAGCTATATCATGGAGGCCCAATCATAGGTATAACATGTACTAATATGAAAAAAGATAAGAAGGCTAAATTAAAACGATAAAATAATATTAGAAGCAAAAGCAGTAGAACAAATTCTCAACGATACACAATGATTTTATATCCAACAAAAAACATGAAATTGTATCCCCGGCACCTTTTTGTAAGCAAATCTCGTAAAATCACAGAGTTGACATATAGAATGTGCGTCGAAATATAACTAGCAATTATTCCGTCAGCTAAAACCTATATTTGTATAAAAATAATTGCATGGAATGTATTTAAATCATTGGTATTCATTTAAAATACAAACTACCCGTCATCGTAGAGTTTTTACGACACACCTGAATGACCTGTTTGTTACGATTTTACCGTAATATGAACATGTAATTTTGCCAACCTTAGACTTTTCCCATGCAATTTATTGCCTTTGTAGTTCCCAATTGTTATGTAATAATCTAAAAATATATTTATTTATAACTAATGGCGGCTAAAATATGCATATGGAATATTTTTGTAATAATTACTTATTTGGAGGGCAATATCAACATGTATGGACTGCTCAAGGGCCAGGATATGGAATGTAAATTTGTATATAGACCGAGCCGAAGTCGAGGTCCATCTAAAAATTTCAGTCCATATATATAGATCCAATCATCCCAGGATAAGACCATCAAATGACCAATTCATGTACTGCTTAGGTCATATCAGCCCGGGGTAAGACCCCAATGATCAATTCATGTGTAATCAACATATTTCGAAAAACACATGACGACCTTTGAGGTGTTCGGTCTTATTTCGAGTTTGTAGTCCGTAAAAATAGTTCTAACCCCAATTACCCCTTCCTTTTTTCTACAATGTCCATTTTTGACATTTGTTTAACACGGAAGGTCCGAAGCCAAACCCGCTTAGTCAGGAAACGGAGGGAAAAAAAAGAAAAGTTATTTGTCATTTCGCACAATGATACGGTATATCCAGAATATCACCGTGCCTATTTTTAGTTGTCTGCAACAAGCAGAAACCTGTTTTTTTTCCTTTGTTGTTTTCTTTATGTGATAGCAAAAATAAGTTTATCATACCATAATTTTAATTCATTGTTTGTAATACTTTTAATTTCGATTATTTGTGTGTTTTTTTTTAAAGGGGACACAACTCTGTCGAATGGTGAGTCGGTTCAAATTATGCTATGCAGCCCGGACGGTCCAAATTATGTTATGCAGACCGGTCGGTCCAAATTATGTTATAGAAACTGGCGAAGCGGACTGCTTAACATTATACCGTAGAATGAAACACGCCATGTAAATGCACAATAAGCAAATAGAATACATGTTACATAGCTGGTCGTGGCCATGATCGCATGGTAATTGGATTTACAATTTCCTCCACCAATAAAACTGACCGCCACGATATAACTGAAATATTGTTGATAGTGGCGTAAAACACCATCAAACGAACAAATAAACAAACATAGCTGGTATATAATAAAGACATTTAGTCATTAGGCCATCCCGCCCATCCTTCTATATGCAATTAAAGAAAAAATAAAAACTACATAATTATATATTAAAACATTCCAGTATCCTATCGGGATCCAGTTGGGTAGATATATTGTGTAGTTGTCACACACTTGAGACATTGTAATATTTATTTCCTGTGATTATATTATAAACATAATCCTATACAATGTATAATTTAAATTACCTAGACTGTAAATTGTATAGACAATTTGATAATAATTTTAAGAATACAAGTTTATATACCATCGCCACGCGTTGACACACAATATATATATATATAGATTGCTGTCAAAATATAATATTAAGTATATATGTACCATCTACACACGCTTATACACATGTCTTACGTCTATCCCTAGATTTGCCTTACGAGAAAAGGTAACACTACGATTACTGAAGCTCCTTTTTTAGGGAGTGGATGTGGTCGAGTGGTCTAGGGCGCTGGACGTAAGGCTAAGCAAATGGTGCTGCAGTGTATCAATAGTGTGGGTTCAAATCCCGTCGAGGGAAGAACCAAAATTTGACAGCTCTAAAATCTAATTCTAACACTGTTTGGTTTAATTTTCAGACGTATATATATATATACGTACGTCACATAACTTCAAATATATAAATGTAAACCGCTATAATTAGTGACCATATATGATGCACTTTTTGACTAACTGTGTACATTATATGATCAATTCAGAGTAAATGTACCCAATCTACTTTTTGACTCTCCATAGTCGCTATCGTGCGGCGTTTTATTACAAGTGCGAGGTCGAATGCCGCATGTATTAAGGTATATATACGTACGTCACTATTGTTAACGTCATATATATACACTAATAAACATTGTACCTGAAGATCTGCAACAGCAGTGAAAACGTTAGTACAAGAGTGTTGTGAAAAATCCGTTTTGTTCTTCTTTTACTAATTTCTTTTATATATATATATATATATATATGTGTATATTCCAATGTACAAACTAATTTTTCACTGCAAAAATGATGGTTGGTGGTTTATGGTGCTTATGTTAGCTTAATGCCTATTTCAACAATAATTCAGGTATATCGTGGCTCTCAGTTTTATTGGTGGAAGAAATCGGAGTACCCGGAAAAAACCACCGACTTGTCGCAAGTCACTGACAAGCTTTATCACATGCAAAAATGACAAATGAAATTGCAGACACTATTATTACAATCAAACAGGAAACCTGGATTAACAAAATTATTTCAACGACACAATAGAAGAGCTTGGTGATACGAAAGGGGTAATCAGAATTTGTGCATCAATAGATCCACTTTTCTATAATGAATGTGGTGATGCAGAAAAGATAGTAAGGAGGACATTTGTTCAAATAATTTGCAATGCAAATGAATTAAAAAATAGCCATCAACATATTAATGGTATTATTTAATTAATACAGAAAAAAACACAATTAGGCATTGGAACACTACTGACATATTCGACAAATGTGAATGGTCCGTCCATTAATACTACTGAAATATAAGACATGTATATTTACAGTGCGGTACCGATACATTTCATTAAGGGAAGATTTATAATAAAGTATGAGTGCATAGTACATAGTATATAATATGTGTCAGTGTGGAATAGGTGCTTAACGCTTCTTTCAACAAAACTTCAATTATATCATGGCGTTCAATTTCATTGGTTGAGGAAACCTTTATTATGAATCTTCACTGACATGGTTAATTAGATATATTAATCATTGAAATTTACAGTTCCTAACTTATGTCATTTTTATCAAAGCTAAGGTTCTCCTCCCTCAGGCATAGGTGAATATAGCCGATTTTGGCTAGACTCTTTGGTTTTATTGCTCCCAGTTCTCCTATGCAATTAATGTCTATCGCCACTGATCTGTGAGTTCGAATATCGATCAAGACGAGGTGCAGAGCATTATGTGATAAAGCTTGTACTTGACTTGCGACAGGTCGGTGGTTTTCTCCGGTTTCATCCATCAATAAAACTATCCGCCACGATATAGCTGAAATAATATTGAAGGTGGCGTTAAACAACATCAAGCAAACAAGCCATTATTTGTCTTACCAATCTTTCGCTTTTGAACGTACCTGATGAAGGTTATTCCAGAAACATGTCATGCGCATTAAGATTGATATCTACATTTTTATTGATCAAGATATAAATATGCAAACAGGTCTACATATTATTTTCGATAACTTACATTTTTGCAATATCTAAATGTATTCACTGTTTATAGCATACATAACATGCCTATGACAATGTATATGTATAACATTATTTAAATATGCACAATATGTGAAAAAAGTCAACCAGAATCAGGAAGTCTTTCTACGGGTGACTGGTTAAGATACCATGGAACAAGTTTACTGAAGACTTGGCGACCCTGAATTATCGAACAAAAGAGATTGTCAAATATATCATGTATTATATAGGACATATGATCGTTGTAAATGTATATCGAACAGGTGTCACTCCCTACCTACCTCTTTAAAGTAAATTATTCGTCACGCAGTTTACTTTACAAAATGGTGGCAACGTTACAAGTTAATAGTATTGAGTCACGAATTAACTTATTTTGTCAAGCACGAATCGAAAAGTAAAAAGTGCTACACATAAAATGAAGTCATCAAAATGTTGGAGTTCCTTATCAATAACATATATTTGTCGAGTTCGAATGGCCATTTTTCAACCATTCATAGCTAGGCATCCCTATGGGAACAAAATATGTCCTTCTCCTCTCCAACTTTTTCTATACTCCTATGAGTCTGAGTTTATGCAAAAACTTATCAAAGACAAAAAAAAAGTAGAGAGGCTTAAGCCTTTAATCTCCCTCCCAGGTAAATTGATGAAGTTCTGCCAATTATTAATACGAACTTTGCTAAATGGATTCCATTAATAGAGATTTCTCGATAACTGACGAACGAGGGTATCTTCCCGTAACATAACGAAACAATTTCGATTTACGTAAAGATCTTTTGAGGGAGACCTTATTGCAACATTTGTCTTCAATTGTTCATTGGGTGTAAGTGATTAGATATATTTTTTTTTCATTTTGGTGTTTAAAACAGTTAAAAATTAATATCACTGGCCAAATAATGGTCTCACAGTCTGCATACAAAATACACATTTTCCTCGAGCGCTATCTATATATATACTTCAAGGACGGGTGCTTTTCAAATTTATTTATATTTTTTTTTATTATTTCTGATTTAAATTTTAGCACAAATAAATAATTTTGCCAGACTTGAGAGAAAGAACAAAAATCTGACTAAGGAAAATCAAGCAGTATAATAGTTATGCAAAACTGGATATTGAATGGAGCATTTCTGATATCACATGCAAAGAAAAATAAATGATTCCATTCTCCCAAAACTTGTCTGTCCCATGGTAAAACAATAGCCCTTTTAGGCTTATTTATACATTATTTATGCGCCCGACCATTGACCGATTGTCGTGCAAAAATCGTGCGATTTTCGTTTTCTATTGTTTTTTTTATTAAATAAGAAAAATCTACTGTATACTAGTTTAACCCCGTCACATTTTTTTTCAAGCACCTGTACTAAGCCAGGAGGGGTCATTTATATGTGTGTTAGGGATATCGAATTTACATATTTCTACGATTCTTCTATTAAATGCTGGAACTGTTCCGACAGTGTGATATATATTTTTTTCATTTTATTATAGGATAACAAAAAATATAGTTGTGATCCGTCTTTCGTAATTAAAATCGTCAAAATGAAAAACAACCGAATTGATATCAAATGATTTCAACCTCATTTAAAATATACCTTTAAATTCTTTCAAATATGTACATCACGTTCACCATCTTTTATTACAACATTATTTCACTCAAGCGTACATTTTTTCCTGTTCTAGTTAAAGATCTTTATCAAACAGGTTCATACAGTTTACATGTAATGCAGATAGTACACATTTAAGCCCCAGAAGGATATTTATTTTTTCACACGTCGCGGTGTGGGGTCGCTATTCTGCATGCGAAATATTAATTGCAAACCCCACTGACTGGCTATTTGCTGCCTGTCTAGAATATTACATGTTTTTCTCGATCGACAGTGCAGAAGCTAGAAAACAATAGGATGAATATTGTCTGTCAATCATGCAAACAATAACTTATTCACATGACAGAACCCATTTTTAAGGCATCGGATGGATATTCCCCTTTGATTTAAGAGAATGGAACTGGTAGAAGTTAAAAGTTTAATTTGGGCGCAAAAGGGGAAACTTTATATAATTTGTGAAAATGTGATGTGTATTTTAGAGATCCTGAGATTCAAATCCATTCATCTACTTTTCTACACTTTTCTACATATTATACATATGTATATTTCAAATGATAGTAATGTTATCTTAAAATATTTGACTTGTCGTTTTCTTTTAATAGCCCCAGTTGTATACTGCCCATGCTCAGCAACGGACCACCTTTGTCAATTGCTTAAGCTCATCAATGATCATAAGACTCACTAAGATAAATAATACGGTTCGTGCAATATTTATTTATTGATTGATTTATTTATTTATGCTTTGATTTAAACATATTTTATTGTCAAATATATAAAACGGGATTGAACACAAGTTTTACAAATTATATAAAGTTCTCTCCAGTATCATACAAACATAGGTCTGTCAGAGAGCATGACGGTGTCAGTGTTTCAACTGTTGACAGTGCTTTAAATTCAACATGGGTAGTCTTATAGAAAGTGAGTAATCGTAAACAGCCATCCCAGTCTGGTGGAAAAAGAAAGGGTATTGCTCTGATTTGCCTATAGATATGTCTGCAATTGACGGAACTTCACACGAGATACATATTCCATCCATTAAACCCCAACAAAAACATACTTTCAGCAAACCAATTATTTTCATTGATTGATATGAAATGAACATTTATAAACAGTGATAATCATAAATTCCACCAATATCAATAAAACAATTACCTTTCATCTTGAGCCGTCGTGGTCGTATGGCAGTTGAATTTACAACTACCTGTACAATCGTTGTCTATCACCACTTAAGTTGTGAGTTTGAACCCCATTCATGGCGAGGTGTACTCGATAAAACATTATGTGGTAAAGTTTGTCAGTGATTTGCGACAGGTCTGTGGATTTCTCACGACCACGACGGCTCCTACATTTGTGTATCACTCTTCTGTAGTAAGCTAGTATATACAAATAACAATCTCCTGATACTCAATTCATGAACATAGCGACGAGTAAGATGTAAGACAGTATACCCATATCGGAACCTGCATTCACACCGATGTGGACCAGTGCTGCCCCTAGCTACAACTAGCTTATATTTCACCCCCCTCCCCCATTATACACACACATCATTGGAAAGCAAACTAATTAATCTGTACATGTCTTATCGACTTGAAATGAAGTTTTTCTTTATCTTAATGTTGGTGGCAAATCGTGGTTTTCGTTTATAATAAATTAGATAAATAAAAATGTACATGTATGTTGTATGATAGACTGATGATGTCATGTATTACGACCATGTGTTCCCAGCGGAGTCACAGGGACTTGCTCCCAGACACTAAATTTGCGCCATTGAAGAATATTTGTCTTACTGTCGATCAGTTACCCCCTGAAAAATATGAGTAATACACGCATCGATGTGTATGAAGTAGAATGGCCGTGGTTATGGCGTAAGGGTTATTTCATTTAAAACGTAACGTTGGTGTAGGATCTTGGTATACAATAGAAGATCAATTGCTATCTAAAAAAATACTCACCACATTAGTAATGTACAACTTCTGTGTACTCGAGTCTTGGCGTAACTTTTGTCATGCATGCTTTTGTACAGGTGTTGTCAAATGCAAGAGCGAAACGATCGCGACTTCCGGAAAAGAATCATAAGCCCCGCCTCTTGCAAACAGATTGACAGATAACCAAAAATCAAAGATGCGTGGAAATTGTTACGTTTGTTTCTATAAATTTATAGATGGTATTATTTTGTATTTACTATTATATCATAGCGAACATATAATTATTTACTTATCAGTACGACAGAGTATAGATTTATCAAAGTCGTACAACAATGTTATTAAAAAACAGACGTCTGCGTCATGAAATATTACATTGTCATCAATTGACATGAATATATGTTGGAAAAAAAACAGGACAACCTTAACATCACTGCGTCCCAGTATATCCCTTTTAAATATAAAACGGATTCTCGAATTTACCTCAAAATATATGTATATTCCAGTTATAAGGGAGGCATGATGTTAATGAATACTACACATGGAACATGTGTGTTCTCTGGATTTTCCAAAGGAACGACTCTTCCGATTTGCAGATAATGATAATCTGATGTAATATAAGTTTATCTCTTTACCATCGTGTTCGTTAATGTTTTTGTTTATTATCCATTATTTTGATGCTCTTCCATTACAGAAAGTAGTCTTGGTTACTATGGTTACAATGGTGATCAATCATGTGGCGGGTGTTTATCTAATTCCTGTGATAACGAAGATGGTGTCTGTACATATATATCTGGATGTAAATCTAGAAGACAACTTGGACCGCTGAAGAAGTGTGGTAGAGATATTAAAGCTATGTTTAATTTGTTTCTCATACAGGACGAATTAACTTGCCAGTTTTTAAAAATAATATTAGAGCCAATTAATACGCGGAAAATACATGTTTATAAAAACAGACAAACATTAAGGAAGAAAATCATTACATCTTGTGTATTAAAGTCTGCGTTATTGGTGATCAGCGGATATGTGTAAGCTACCTAGTAGCATTATGTTGGTTTTTGGCAAATACAACACAGTTTTATTTCTACGCTCACACGGCGACATCCCAAGTAGGTATATAAATAAAACAGTGGTATCATATGCCGCAATCCAACAAAATGCTTGTACCTGAAATTCTAGTCATAACAAGGTCTGGTTTTTGGCTATCGGTTTATTTTGGTGACTATCTAGATGTCTACAGAATGTATCCTTGTCAATGGCTGTATCTGACACAGTTAACGCTTCTAATAATGCTTCATATACAGCTGTATATTGATTCTGCAAATAAATAATATATTATGTTTATTTAAATTTGTCAAAGGGTGTATTATTAATACAGTAATGAGGACTGGTATGGAATTGAGAATGATAATAATATGAGACCATATTTAATGAGCACACCAAAATAATCTGCGATAACCAATTATTGTATGATGATATTTTTTTCTCAGCAGATAATAAAATGAAAAACAAAAATATCACACCGTCAGCTAACTTAAATACATGTCAGCTCTTTGCTCCGATAGGGAGCTTCAATAGAACGGTGTTATGAGTGTAATGTCTAGTATGAGTATTACACGATACACTTTACATTTCAGTATTGCATTATATGAAAATAGCAGGTCAGCATTTTGATAAAAATAAAATTAATATACCGCACTATAAGAACAGTTGTGTTTGTTTTCCTAAGGTAAAGTTATATCATGGTGAGTTCATGCTTTTCTACAGATGAGGTAACAATGATGCCTACTATGCACAACAGAAACAACCTCAGATATAGTTCCAAATGCATGTGTTGTCAGTTTAATTTCTAAGACTTACATTTTATAACGAAACTTACTTTAGTTTGAATCATATTCATTCGATCTTTTCTCATCATTTGAACATACTCCATAATATCTACATATCCTGTTTCCAGACCATGTTCGTACAAGGCGTCAAGTGCTATGAAGGTTCCCGTTCGTCCAACACCAGCACTGTATAGGTAAACAATACAATAATGAAACAAAGTTCGTAATGTCGAATAATTGCATTTTGAAAGGCATTCAATAAATCTCAAAACATAATAATAATAATGGTATATACATTTATCAGTTGATTAATACGATACAGCTATATCTGGTACCCTTGTACTTAAGCGTGTTGTTATACTTTGGTCATTACTTTAGTTTTTTGTGTGGTGTTCGTCTTCGCTCTACGTATTCTGTCCCCAATGTTGTGTCTCTGTACATTACTGATTATTCTTTCGGTTTTATATAGCACATGCAATTGTAACTAACATTTTTTCCACAAGTAGTGCTGCCTAAGTCTTGCCTACAACTATCCCATTATTTGCAGTGACGACCATTATGATAATACATTAAATCATTTAATCTTAAAGTTTAATACTTTCTCTTTAGCTTCATACATACAGCAAAGTTCAATTTACAATGATTCAAGTTTTGTGACCAAGCACATTTAATTTCTTAAATTAAAGTTATGTTGTCTGATATAGCTCTGCAATTAAACAACTCGTGGTCAAAACATAGTTGAATAGTATTTATCTTTGATTGGTCAGTTACCTGCAGTGAACAGTTAATGGACCATGTAGAGTTGTCTTGGTACGTTTCACTTTTCTGTAGAAGCTTACTAGCATTATTTTATCTGGAACACCATGATGAACTGTCCTCTCAGCCTTTGCCTGAAAAGGAATAAAAAGAAGATACGTTCGCTTACTTTTTTTATTTTATTTTTTTGTGTGTAAATTTTCATTTTTTGCACAAACAACACATTCATCACATCACATGCACAGAACAATACAAACATATTACAAGTGTAAATGACAGTTGGTTGACTAGTAACTAGCAAAGCCAAACCTGCTCTTAATGATATAAATATATTTAGGTTCCTCATGGCAGCACATTCTTCCAAATGATTGTTCATTGTCCAAAGAATTCAAAAGTACAATTTATGTAAGTATGATGTCCCACAACCCCCTGTACAGTTGATTTATACACACAACTACCATGCTACTGTGTCACAAAAACACAAAATTTAATTATTAGTGTTATTTTGCTTCATATCTAGGCCATTAAATAGAGCTCTTACCTCTTTATTAAACAGTTTTATCATCCTATATACATATACTGTGTGCTCTTTTTCTTGCATCATCTGTACTTTTATGTTCCCCACTTCTAACGGTTTAAATGATGACTCTGGCCAATATTGATGACACTTTACCTATTAAATTGTTTTTGGTAATAACATCTTTAATTTTCTATGTAATGTTTTGTTTACAATTGTTTATTTGTCTTGTTCTCCCATTTGTTTTGATTATTGTCTATCCTTACATTTACGGCTTCTGATTATTCCTTTGCTATCTTTATATCTTTTTTTAACACATTTAATACATTTTCCCAAATAACATGTTTTGTCATGTTAGCATTATACATAAATAAAATGTTTTCCAGTCTGTTCAAATATTGCTCAGATATTTAACATCTACGCCAATTAGTTAGTTTATGCTCAATGTTTGTAAGCGGCAATTGCTAGATCTTTGTGATTAATTGTTGAATTATCCATCATTGATGATATTAACAAAATATGAGCTTTTGCCTCATGGTCTGCCAACATTGAAAATACACTACAATGAAACTTTAAATGCAAACTTTAGTTTCATTTTTAAGGATGACGACGAAATACGTCCCACGATAAAGCCGTTTTGAAAACAAACTGTTTTCTTCGTTCCAATGCAGTCTCATAGCTTCTCCTGGGTTCCTTAATTATCCAGCCGTTGAAGAAGGGTTCTTCGATCTACATATTTGCCTAACTAGAGATGTCCTCTCAATGGGAAGGGGCTTACAGGTTTTAATATGGAAACGCTGACCGTGGACCATAGTAGCTATAGAAGACTAATGTATATTTGTTCGTCCCTACCCAGATCTCCAGCCCTTTGTATTGGTAGTGACAGGTTGCGCCAGTTGTTCCACTTTTGCCAAATTTCTCAAACGTTTTATGACATTGTTTTATATGTTTTTTTATCCTGAATAAGAATGAACTATTTGCTGTTGGATCTTAAGTAACAATCATTCAATCGATCATTTACTGCAGCCGAATTAGTTAGATAAAATGTGCAGAATCGTGATCCGAAAGAACAAACAAAATACGAAGGCGCCACTAAATCAATTATGTTTACCACTTCGTCCATCAAAATGAGCTAGTGAATTAAAAATGATTACGTATAGGCTATAATAAAATGTTACCACTCTTCCTTCTACAAGTTGTGTGACCATGACAATCTTCTCAACTCGTTCCTGCCATATCATCTGCCAAAATTCTTTCATAGTATTTGACTTTGGACCTGACAGAAATGAAACAAATATTAGTATCTGTTGATATGCAGTTGAATTATCCATCGTGAATAATACGCATGTGCAATAAAATGCCTAGTGACAGTCAATAAATTTGACGTCGGTCAGACATAATGAAAGAAAAACTACTAATATCAGTATATACAAGATCAAATTCTAGTATTCATGGGCTAGGGCTATGGTGTTTAACGCCACCATCAACAATATTTCTGCTATGTAGTGGGAACAATTTTATTGGTGGATGAAACAGGAATACAGAGAGAAAACCACTGACCTTCCGCAAGTCACTATCGTACGCTTACTACCAGGTCATTTATCATATTTCGGAGGCGTTTCTGGTATCTGATTTTGTAGACATTGTATGTTAGATTGTTGCCACCTTTATAACACATTGACAGAAAATATATTAAATTCCAGACCTGTCTATTGCTTGTTTCTTATATCATGATCAGTCTAATATTTATTAACTGATAGCTTATCGAAACATTTTACAATAAAAAAAACATATACAATGATAATTAATAATTTTAATAAAAGTATAATAGCCGTCATGAACTACTAAGTTAGAAAGACTTAGCATAAATCATATTATTTGTAATCATAACAGGAATATGACAAGTAGCTGAGACACAGAAATATAGATTAATACATAATGACTGCCATACTACTGCTACAAATAAAAAAAAAATACATCCACCATTGTTGGAAAATATATGTTTCTAATTGTAAATATGGCACTTCTTTAACAGATCATATTACATTGTGTTGTCCGATCCTTCAGGTAATTTAAAATTGATGTCTGTTATATAGGCGACCCGAAATCAAGCGTTTCTTAGTTGACCACAGCGTTTCCAGTTTCAGTTTTATCTATTTTAAGAATTTTAAATTATTGTGTGTTCCTGTCCTTTGACTTTGAGTAGATCTGGTAAATGTTACTCAGGAAGCCAACATGGCTGCATGTCTGCTTTTGTCTGTCCCTTTTCATCAATATCATGGACAAGAATTTATAAATGGTCTGTTTTACAAACATACATAACATATAAAAAAAAATAGATATAAAAGTGTTATTGCATTGTAAAAGGAATCTGAAAACTGAAATTGTGAATCGATGATGAACGTTATAACACATAGATAACAACGAACTTTTGTGTCTTACCTTGAGATGCTATATACGACTTTTCTGCAGTGTAGCTCTAGTAAAAAAGAAAATGAAAAAAAAATGGAGAACTAAAGCATTTCTCTTCCTCGTAGAACCATGTCAGTAATAACAATAATTATTTTGATCTTGACATTTAAGGTCAAAGTTACAGTGAGCTTATTTTGGTATTCTTTAATGCATGAAACAAATAATCCCCTTGATATACTAGAAGGTTGAAACAAAGCACTGGCACATTTGGTTACAGTCGTGGTGCTATAAAAACCTATTCAATCTTGTTGTCAAGGTAAAGTCATTAATGTTGACGAAAACTAGTCGAGTAATACACCTCTAGACTATCATGAGAATATTAGGAAGTACAACAATGATTGGTAGAATACGTTTACCATGTCTCGGCTGTGCCATGGTGCAACCGCCTCACGACTCGTAGAACAACTGGTTCACCCAGCAGCCTTGACCTAATACAATATAGCCTATTTTGTGTTTCATTGCTTTCATATTTTTTAGCGTGGTAAATGATTTTTCATGGGTGAATTTTTTAATTTCACTGTGCTTTTTAAATTTATTGTGTGGATGCTTTGTTTATTGTTTATACAGCATATTCTTATGCCGGATTTAAAAGAGCTCATTAGAGCTTATGTTATAATTGTTTGCTGCCTTCCGACTCTAAGTAAATCTTATTGTATTACATTGTATTGCATAGTGTACACCGCTTGCAACAAAACAAAAAATGTACAGTGGACTTTTCAATAATAGACCATTGGAAACACAATAGGATGACGTGTTGATATTGGTTTATTTTAGTCATCATTCTTTCTGCGGCACAATCACATGAACCTGTTATATTTCATACATGTATATATCGATCGTAAAATTATTAATAATAAAATACCACTCACATCAATATAATTTGCATTAATGTAGTCAGATGTTGTATCTCCATGGATAATTACTCTTGAATGGTCATCTATAATAGAACAAATTACAGCATAGCCAATAGACATACATTCTGTTAAATGCAGTTTTGATTTAGTGTCGTTAGTGAGAATACCCAAACATATTATATATGTGAATTTAGAATAGACCAATATGTTAGATCTTACACTTTCTCTCCTTAACTGATATGTCGCAGCGTGTGAGATCTGACGAAACCCCAATGAGCATGGAACTGACCTTTTACTGCCAATAAGATTGTCCTAACATTGTAAATATGCCTAGTGACAGTTTCATATTCTTGCCATCCATGGATGACAAATTTCTAGAAACACTACTCACTAACAGGGGAGGTTTGGGCCAACACAACTAGTTTTATCCTGCAACCTTTTATTGAAGTGTATGCACCACCCACGTAAAATGAGCGGTCATGTATTGGTGTTGTATGGTTGTTAATTTTGCTTCTTTCAACGATTGTTTTCCCTTGGATATTGGAACTGTTCAATTAAACATAAAACGAGTATAACTGACGACACCGTTATCACTGAAGTAAAGAGTTAGGTAGTATACAACACCTAATATTCAACCAAACAATGCAACGAAAAAAAATGATTAATTTAATTATTTTCATCATAACAAATGGAACCTGCATTGGTTTGAAAATTGCTTTTGAGATGTTTATCTGCCAACTTGTTTTTCTGATTATGATGAATTGAGGTATAATAATGATTGCGGATTCAGTGGCCACTTGAAAATCAAACGTCCAAAATTGTTTTCCATCTTTTTAAGTAATGCAATAAAAACGAAGATATCTAATTTAGTGCGCACACGGCGCTTCTGGGGAAAAAACATCCATCGGGTGCACTCACTGCAAGGCTGCCCGAAAAGAAATAATCTTCTACCCGGGATTGAATAAAAAGACACAATGAATGAGTCATTACATGGAACAAGCATAATATACCACATACAGAAGCTAGCCCGATCCTTTAATTTCACGTTGCGCTATATAGATGATGTCCTTTCACTAAATAATTCTAGGTTTGGTGATTTCGTTGATCGCATCTATCCCATTGAGCTTGAAATAAAGGATACCACATATACAGATAGGTCTGCTTCCGTTTAGGCAAAGACGATAGTAAAAGTTGATTTTCATAAAGTACTGTGTTGACTACTATTATACCTAATGTGTCCCAGTATTGTTAAAAATGCTGTTATTGTGACAACTGGAACCTTTTAACCGTAATGGAAATGGGAGGTTTGGCGCCGTAAAATCTGATTCAACCCATCATTTCTTTGGAAATGCTTGTACCAAGACAGGGCCATTGCGGTTTTCCCAGTTTTCCGGTTGTTGACTGATTTTGTTGACATATGAGTTTTGCCTTTCCCTTTGGAAGATTGCTCGGTGTTCGTTAATTTTGTTATTACCCTCATTCATATCTTGACCTACACCTCGAAATTGACAATGAGGGGCGGTTAAGAACAAAACTTTACGACAAAAGAGATGATTTCAATTTCCCCATTCTGAACTTTCCATGTATATGTAGCAACATTCCAGCAGCACCTGCATATGGAGCATACATCTCTCAGTTAATACGATATTCCAGAGCTTGTGGTTCCTATCAGGATTTCCTTGATAGAGGGTTGCTGCTAACAAGGAAGCTACTGAACCAAGGGTTCCTCCTGGTTAAGTTGAAGTCATCACTTCGAAAGTACATGTCGTAAGTACTTCCCGGTCCTTTCCCCATTCATGACTTATCAGCGGGTTTGTAAATAGATTAACACGACGGGTGCAACTAGTGGAGCAGGAACTGCTTACCCTTCCGGCGCAACTGAGTTCAAACCCTGTTTTTAGTGGGGTTCGTGTTACTCGATCTTTAGTTTTTTGTGTATGTTTTATAGATCGTTGCTGTCTTTTTTTCCCTTTTTCTTTGGCATTGTGTTGTCTGTTGTTCTTCGACATACGGATTCTGATGACCCCTTTGGTATCTTCAAACTTTTCAATTATGATTAACGTAACACTAATATCTTACAAGGCAGTGTATTCAAAAACCGGTTCTTTTTCTTATTTCCCTCTTTTTGTCCTTCATCATGTGGCCGGACTAAACCCTTTGGCAGTACCTACAAAAAAAAGAATTATAGATATCAAACAGCTTCTTGCTATGAAATAGACATAGCTATACAATAATTCATTAAAACGGAACCATACATGTAAAACTATTAACTATTACATTTAGTATTAATATTCATCATTAACTAAATCGGCTTTCCAAGTCATTCCTGTTTCATATGAGCATGTTATTCACATTGTCGTCCTTTAATGAATAAATGTTTCTGGGACACTGAGACAAGATATCAAGCTAAGTTTTCAAATAACTCCAATTTAATTTCCAAGAAATTGATTTATAAGCATTTTTGTGTTCTTTATAGATAGTGTTGTATTTGTGCTTTTCGTTTTAATATTAGAATACTCTCAGCCAGTTTAAAGATTTCCAACAAGACAACACAGGTATCCGTCACTTGTATTCACTTGATAACACAGGACAATTACCTCATATTCCTTCAGAAACCCATCATTCGCATGTTTGTCTCTAATAACATTCTGTAGCTCTGTCACAGGAATTCTATATTTAGTAGTGATCTCATCATGTTGAACATTGCCAGACGTAGCTTCACCAGTATTGTCATCATCATGATATACAGTGTTGTTGTATACTTGTTCAGTGTTATGTGACGTTGACAGCGATAGTGATATATTAACGTCACCAGTCCTTACTGTTGCTCTAAAATCTACATTTTGTAAATATTTCATTTAAGAACATATAATAACGACAGAAGACAGTTTCTATAATAGACCCGAGCTCGATACACACGCGGATGTAAAGTACTTCATATTATTTCTTTTGTGTGTTTATTTTAGTTATTTCATTGCTTTAGTGCTTAGTGTTTATGATTTATTTAGTAAAATATAGCATATTGATTGATTCGTCGCTTCTTTGTTTAGTGCCAAGTAAGTAGTGAATAGTGCATGTTTTAATGGTGAGTAGTGTTTCTGCAAAGTGTGTAATGCATGCTTCAAATGTGAGTAGTGTTTCTACGTAGTGAGTAATGCATGTTTCATATATGAGTAGTCTTTCTGCTACATTTCTAACTATAACAAGTGTTTAAACAGTTAATACTGTAAATAAAAGATCACTTTAAGATGGGTTGTACTCCTCAGTGTAGAAACTAGATAACTACAGTGTATAAACCTTTATACTTCTTTGAATGTTTTATTGGGATTATGATAGTTGATATAAATATACCACGAAATACTTCAAAAACGATTCCGTCAGTTCAAGTCTTCATGCATGAACCTACTCTGACACTCCCCGTTTTTCGTGAAATAAAACAATTGATTTCGATATTTTGCATTGCGTCAAATGTTATGCAAGCATCTCACATTTACTTACTGTCATAAGTATTTTCCTCTTCCTCAGTGGGCGTTAAACCTCCACTTTCATGGTACTTCGCTTTTTTATTGGCAGATCTATATCTGAAAACATTCACTATACATTAAACATATGTGTGATATGTATCAACAATCATTCAAGTCATTTTTTTAAATATTTTCTTTAATATGCACGTAAAATATATATATATATATATTGCTAATTGCTAAAGCCCTCGGGGAAATAACCGTAGATGGGAGGATAATTCTTGATGTCCACTACATAACAAGGTGGTTAGTGTAAAATATCACCTGTCTGGTGTTCTGGTGAAGAGGATTGCACTACTGCTATCTTACCTGATAAAGATGGCAAGGATTACTACCAACACTATCGCCACTACTACTCCACCAATACCTCCAGCTATAGGACCAATATTACTTATCTGAGGCTCTAATGTACAACTACTATCTTACCTGATAAAGAGGACAAGGATCACTACCAACACTATAGCCACTACTACACCACCAATACCTCCAGCTACAGGACCAATATTACTTATCTGAGGCTCTAATGTACTACTACCATCTTACCTGATAAAGAGGACAAGGATCACTACCAACACTATAGCCACTACTACACCACCAATACCTCCAGCTACAGGACCAATATTACTTATCTGAGGCTCTAATGTACTACTACCATCTTACCCGATAAAGAGGACAAGGATCACTACCAACACTATAGCCACTACTACACCACCAATACCTCCATTTATAGGACCAATATTACTTATCTGAGACTCTAATGTACTACTACCATCTTACCTGATAAAGAGGACAAGGATCACTACCAACACTATAGCCACTACTACACCACCAGTACCGCCAGCTACAGGATAGCATTACTTGTCTGAGGCTCTTGTGGAGGGGGTTGTACTACTACTATCTTACCTGATAAAGAAGAAAGGGATTACTACCAACACTATAGCCACTACTACTCCACCAATACCTCCTGCTACAGGACCAATATTACTTATCTGAGGCTCTTGTGGAGGGGGTTGTACTACTACTATCTTACCTGATAAAGAAGACAAGGATTACTACCAACACTATAGCCACTACTACTCCACCAATACCTCCAGCTACGGGATAACATTACTTGTCTGAGGCTCTTGTGGAGGGGGTTGTACTACTACTATCTTACCTGATAAAGAAGACAAGGATTACTACCAACACAATAGCCACTACTACACAACCTATACCTCCAGCCAGAGGATCAATATTACTTATCTGAGGAAGTGTATAATATCACCCGTCTGAGGTTCTGGTGGAGAGGACTGCACTACTACTATCTTACCTGATAAAGAAGACAAGGATTACTACCAACACTATAGCCACTACTACACCACCTATACCTCCAGCTAACTGACCAATATTACTTTTCTGAGGCTCTTGTGGAGGGGGTTGTACTACTACTATCTTACCCGATAAAGAAGAAAAGGATTACTACCAACACAATAGCCACTACCACACCACCTATACCTCCAGCTATAGGATCAATATTACTTTTCTGAGGAAGTGTATAATATCACCCATCTGAGGTTCTAGTGGAGAGGACTGCAGTACTACTATTTTACCTGATAAAGATGATTAGGATTACTACCAACACTATCGCCACTGCCACACCACCAACACCTCCTGCTATAGGACCAATATCACTTGTCTTTGACTCAGGTCGAGGGAGTTTTACTTCAATAAAAATTAAATATATATCCATGGCTATTGTTTCTGTAATGTATAACTCTTAATATGCTATAATCTCAAGTCAACTACTTCCACGACAATTACACAATTAGAAAGAGGATAAGAAAATTCTGTCAGCTAAATACTGTATATTGTAAGTTATCAAATTATTTTACATTGAGACGGAAAACATTATAATGTCAAAACAGCTGGTCTTACTTTCGGTTTGTTGTGGTAATTCGTGTTTATCTATCTTGTGACTATGTACACTGTGCTCACTTATGTACGCGTGATTCAAAGGAAACAGATGTTCGGAACTTGAAGTCGGGAAATTACGTGCAATGTGGTTGTTAATAACATTAGTTCGGACAATTTCGTTCCTTTAGATTTCTAATTAGGTTCAATCCGTTTCTGATATTATTGAATACTAACATAACCAATGACTTATATAAATAATTATATTGAACATGCTCAATAAATTGGAGGTCTCCGAATTGCAACGTCTTTTGGAAATGGACCAATACTTTTGACAAATCTTAACTGAATTATCGAATAACATTACATGTCTTTCCTCGTTTTAAAGGGACTGTGATGCACTAATCTAGTAAATAGTGCAAATCCGTTAAAACGATACAAAGTTTTTATTTCTATCAATAAGAACATAACTTCAGTCACTGAACACCTCTTCTGCTCTACGAAAGCAAGATAACGACCACACAACTTTTTTTTAAATATATGGCTTTAGAATAGGTAGTTTGTATTCCAGAAACAGTAATTTGTTCGACGCATTTCTAATAGAAGAAATCGTGGTGATTAGAACATGCTCTAGAATAGCGCATCAACTTGGATACTTAGATCCGAATTTGTAAGTAAGAGGAGATTGAGCTGGCCCTTTTGAAACACCATGCATCCTTCCCGATTCCTTTTTTACTGGACTGTATCTTGTCTTCTGTTTTTCCGTATTGCTTCGTCATATAGACATTGTGTTTTTTATCAGGTGTTTTTGCTATCCCCATGTGATATATTGTAGATATTGAAATATTGGATTGAACCCCTTCAACAAATTGTCGATTGAAATTAGTCAGTACAGCATGAATTAACTTGCAATATGCATGTATGTTTGGTTTCCATGGCATTACACATTAAAAAGAGAAAGCGATGAAATCGAAGTTTAATATTTCAATTAACATATTTGTAAATGTTACGATGATAACCTATCATTTATTAACCTGACAATTGGCACTGATGTCCCTCGTAGTCTTTAATACATCCACCTGTACAATTTCCATCAAATCTTTCACAAGACGTGTTATTGCATGTTGTACACTTGTATTTACAATTAAATCCGTAGGTACCATCGTTGCATTCTAGAGGACAGAAGATAGATAATATTAGCAATTTATTTTGAAAAATCAAATTTAATACAATATATATGAGACGATCATAAGTCTCGATGTCCATATTGTGATCAGGATTGAAAAAACACTGCTATTTTCCGTAGTGAGAATAAATTCACGCTATGCGAAAAAGCTACATATATTTATTAATTTGAAAATAGTTTCGTGATATGAAGAGAGAACATCGTAGGATAACTGTAGTTCAAAGACCACCAGGACGGAGAACAAAAATGAATGAATACACATCGAAAAATGATTTAATAATTCGCAGATTCTAAAGTTAACAATAATACATGAACACTGGGTTCGTTAATTTAACACTTTTTTCACCACTCAAGAATTTTCGTTTCTGGTTATTTTAAGCATTCAGAAAGACCAAATTCAAACAACTTAGATATTCTTCTCCCATCGTTTGGGATTATATATGTTGCATTACGATTAGCATTATTCAGTTTTTGACAATGGAATAACATTTGTTATTTGTACATAATACATCCGATGCTATCAAATTTAGCTAGAATCATATTAGCAAATATTTGGACCAGTGGCAAACTAGCTCCATAGATGCTGACCGGCGTTTATTTTTTCTTCTTTTTTTGGGGGGGGGGGGCTTTTGGATTTAACAGAAGCTGGTTTCAAGTGTTTCGGTGATTTGTATTGTTGAACTTTACTATTTAAGAACAGTGTGGTATTGTTTTTGCTTTTTATTTTATTTCTGCAATGTGCTGAAATCTATTTTCAATCACATTCACAACTCCATACATTAATAACGATATTTTTTTAACAAAGTGTGTGCTAAAATACGAATTGATATCTACTTTGAATCGACAAATGATTTATGTATGCATAATAATGTATGCATAAAATGATAGGATTAACTATGTTACCTTTACTACAAGTTTTCCCCATCCACCCTTGCTGACACTGATCGTCCGCACACATTCCTGTAGTTTTAATGCAGACTCCTGTTTTGCAGTAACACTGTCCTCCACATTCATCACCAAAATATCCATCATCGCAAGCTAGGAAAGTTGAAAGCAAAATATGATATGTGATATGATTAGTGTTTAGCTATAACGTGATGTGAACACATTTTATAAATTAATTTCCCCAACGACAAGACCCTAAGAAATAAAACACTTTTCGTGTATTAACTAATCGGGATATATGTACAAATAAAATAAAAACTAAATCATATATTAAGAACGTATGTCACATATTTGAATTTAAGCATGTTAATCAATTTCTTTATTCCTTTGTATCCACGTTCACATTCACCAACAGGACATACACCAGTTGCTTTATTACATTGGCGTTGACTGACACAGTAGCAGTTCTCAGAGCAGTTATTTCCAAATGTCCTTGATTCACATACTATAAAAGGCAATATGACAATTGTGTATGTATACATTGTATCCATTATGAATGGCGTTATCAATTAGTTTGCCGAACAAAGTTTGAAGACGTTGTTTTTCTATAAGTTTTTTGTTATTACTATTATTATTATTACGTCACCCCGACTCCAGTTGGGTGAGGTACTGCAATTCGACGTTTCTTTTTCACTATTATTCTTCCACACATTTTTTCCGCTCCATTTCTCGGAGATGTCTTGATCAAACTTTATGAAACCTTGTAGGAATATCATATGCTATGTGAAGTTCTGCTTTTAAGGATTTCTTTTCAAAATGGCTGTCGTTGCCATGGAAACGGCCAAAATGCAAAAAAAATGAAAAACACAACAATGATCATAACAGGTTACTCGCCGAACAGAAATTGATGAAACTTGATAAGAACAACATCCACATCTAGTGGAACGAGATAAGCCAAACAAATCGGAATCGATTGGACAAACTTTGCAGCAGTTGCCATGAACAAATGTTTGGATTCCTTTCATCAAACTTCATGGAACTTTGTAGGAATATCCACCGTAGTGTATGGCATCTTTTGAGGGGTTGCAAAAATTCAAAATGGCGGCCGTTGCCAAGTTGCAAACAATTTTATATTCACTCCAAGCTTCACAAATTTGTGCAGTAATGTTTCTGTCACATCCACATCTACTGGAACGAGATAAACCAAAAAAATCGCAATCGGTAGGACAAACTTTCCCGCAGTTGCCAAGGAAATGAAACAGGGGGAATTTAAAAACAAATCATTTCTTTCATCAAACTTCATGAAACATCGTAGTAATATTCACCGTAGTGTGTGGAAGCTCTATGCATGTTGATAAAATTCAAAATGGAGGATGTTGCCATGGTAACCAAGGTGCAAAAATTGTTAAATTTATTCCAAACTTAAAGAAACTTTACAGTAATGTTTCTTCTCACATGCAGATTTGTAATATTATTAACTTTCAAGTTTGCTACCATTACCATGGAAACCGAGGTACCAAAATAATGGGGTGGGGTGACGTCCGCTATTGCTTTGCAATGGCAATTCTAGTTAGTATTATCATTTTCTTGGGGTTTGGCATTATGATATATCACTGTATCTAGTTGTGCATAAATGTATATCTTGAGGAGCCTAAATAGTTGGGGGTTTTAGTATAGAATGATCCTTAGGATGCGTAGATGTGCATTTAGGGTTTGACATTTTCAAAATGGCCACCGTTGCTTAAACAATTTAGGACTCTAGATAGTACAACAAAATGAGATTTACATATATATATATATATATATATATTTATATATATATATATATATATATATATATATTTATATATATATATATATATATATATATATTAGTGGCAGATTCAAGGGGGGGGGGAGGGGGCTTTGGGGGCTTCAACCACCAGTGTTTTGAGAGGAGTGCTAAAATATGTGAACCGTTAGACATAGAGGTTAAAAAACCTAGAACATGCGGGAGACAAATAATGAGAGATAATGTTGAAGCAGAGAGTCCGGAAGTCTACTTTAGGAAGTCATTAACTGCACCTTTTCTCTACTGTACGCTAAGTGAAATGAAAACAAGGTTTACCGACCTACACGCCAGAACCGCTTTGGGACTACAGTTGTTTCCTTCAATTATTGAAAATATTGCTCCATATCTTAGCCCCCCCCCCCCCACCCCTCCACCCCCACGTCAACAGAAACTCTGGATCCGCCCCTGATATATATATATCTCTATGCTACCCCTTTACAACGGGAGCAAACATCAACGGGGTACCAATGTTTGCGTCTAATAATTATAAATAAACAACTATATTAAAATGAGCATAAATCATACATGAACATTAAATATAACACATTACTCAATTAAAATTGCTCGCTCTTTCATCATTTTACATATTATTTTTTTTAATTGAACTGGTCAAGCAAGAAACCAAGCTCAGTGTTAAAACTAAGACAAAAGTCTTCGATCTGGTCAGACAGTTTGACAAGCGAGTCTGTGCTGTGATGTACCAACACTGTTGGGTTGAATGCCTGGATGTTTCAATAAAAAAAATATGTATTACAGCCCAGTATCTTCTCGGGGTCCAGTGAGGTAGATACATTGTATGAGTGACACTTTCTTGAGACGATTTTATATATTGTTGCATGACCATGGACACGCTTGTTGACAATGAATAATAGTTATATGTACCAATTGAATCATGTGGTCAGATGGTGTCTTGTGTGTTTTCCCGTAAGAATGACATCTCGTATTTTCCTAATTATTTTACAAAGAAAATAAATAATGACATAGCCTACGTGTGTCTTAAATCTTCATTTTTTATATGTGTTATTCACAAGCTAAAATATTTTTTTCGTCGTTGTTTAAAAATATTGGAAATGGTACAGAAATAATGTATAAAAGTTTGGAAAAAAACTTGTAAATAAACAAATCAAATATACAAATATATAAATTAAAAGAGTATCATAGCAACATCTTACCTCTTTTATTTGTAGAATAAGTATACATGCACTTGACGAAACACTGTTATTAATAAAAAAAATAATGTAATTTATGTACATACCGTCATAAAACAGGATGTGATATTTAACATAACACATTAAACTCGTTCAGATGTTATAAGATGTGAACTGAACACATATTAATATATAGAGATTAATACATGACCTTTTCCATATCAGCCCGGGTATCATTCCGAGACCCCCATATCAGCCCGAGACGCAGTCGAGGGCCGATATAGGTCGAGGGATGATATTGAAAAGATCATGTATTGATCTTTTTATCATATACTTCCGACAAATTGTTTTATGAAGCAAATAAACAAAAGGAAATAATTAAATGAATTTATATGGAAGCTTAAATGTGTATTCAACAGACATATTTTCAGAACACTATCCTCAAACAAGATCATCTCCTCCCCCCATAAATTTGAATGACAACATTTCATATGAAGGCATTTTGAAACATTGAAAATATAGATGTGATTCTTTAGAGTCGGTTTTTCTTGATCGTGAATTATGACGAGAGAATTGCCTCTTGAATCGTTTTCATTCAAAATCATTTTACGTTCTCCGTGATATAACTTTTCTGTGATTTTTATTTAATGTAGTTTTCTTGACGACACTTTTTCCTTCTCAACTCGATTTGTTAATATTATAGACATCCTTACTGTCACACTGGTCACTTCCACCGATTCTTGTTGACACGATTAACTAGGGGTGTAACAAGGATAAAAACGTACTTTTAACAATTTACGCTGGGTTTCATATTCTTCAAGAAGTGTGATCTTCATAATTTACTTCCCGTGAAATGTGATCAGTGAAAATTATTTTTCGTGAACCGTGATGAGACCCATATCCCTATAAATGTTGTGTGTCAAGTACTGTTTGTAAACAGACATCACCGGAAATACCGGAAGTAACTTGTACGAGACGCACTAGTATGGGTTTTTTGCACGAGCTGTCTCTGATATGGGTTATCAGCCTGTGGGTGAAATTATGGCTAGTTTACTTCCGGTCGTTACACATATGCAAAAACTATCATAGTAATGCCAAGTATATGATATATAGAGAATAATACATGGCAAAATTCGTATCATATGCCGTATCACCCTCGATCAATATCATCCAGAGGGCCTCAATTTGCTGATGATGGAGCAATATAGGAATCAGGTCCTCATTTAAAACACCTACAAAATAAAATACAGCAAGATCTTGATAATATCAACAAATGGTGTTCAACATGGGGATTTTTATTATCCCCAAGCAAAACTGTAGGTATTATTTTTTCCAGGAAACGAAACTTAGGTAAATTAGTTTTACAAATAGGAACACATATACTTGAAATTGTCAAGGAAGTTAAATTTCTTGGTATAATATTTGATAGTAGATTGACATGTTTAAACCATATACAATACATACATATAACATGTATTAAAGTACTCAACTGTATTAGACTACTTACAGGTACCAAGTGGGGTGCAAATAGCTACACTCTACGAACCATGTACTTTTCACTAATAAGATCAAAAATTGACTATGGATGTGAAGTATATAACTCTGCATCGCATGCTGTTAAAAAATTATTAGATAATATACAACTTCAATGTCTACGTATTTGTACAGGGTCAATGAAATCAGCCTGATTGGCTAGTTTACAAGTCGAGATGGGTGACCCCCCATATGAGGAACGAAGGAAAAGCTTAATAGCAAAGTTTTTTCTTAATATTAGTAGCTTTGATAATAACCACCCTACAAACATTACTCTCCAGGATGATGTAAAGCTTAGTTTTTATAACAAAAACATAAAATCTAAGCAAAAACCATATTATATAACTACCCAAGAAGTTCTCAAAGAAAATAATTACATCCCTGATAATATATATTCACATAGTGAGTGTCCCACACCCCTATGGCATTTACAAAAACCCCTTGTCAAAACCCAATTACTTAAAAGGACCTCCCTTATCTAATAAAAAGTGAGGGAGATATCATTATTGATACTGAGTATCAAAACTTTTTAAAAAATTATACAGACGGATCAAAAGATCCTCAAAATAATGCAAATGGTTGTGTATTTGTTATTTCAGAACTAAAGGTTAGTAAAGGATTTAAATTACAATCTCACATATCTATATTTATGTGTGAACTTACTGCCATATTTCTAGCTTTAAACTGGGTTCAAGACTTCAAACCACTAAATACTGTAATATTTGTTGAATCACTTTCAGCTTTACAGGCAATCAAAGGTTCTATATATAAAGTAAAAGATTATATTATTTATGATATATACAATATGTTTACATCACTAAGTAAGATTGGCATTAATGTTATTTTAGAATGGATACCCAGGGTTCCGTGGCATTAGTCCGAAGGTTCGTTAGTCCGAAGGTCCGTTAGTCCGAAGGTCCGTTTGTCCTAATGTTGGCCACCCATGCGTTTGAAGTTAACTCCAAATGACTTTCCAAAGTGCCTTGTGCAAACATGTATCTTAAAGTAGTGTTACTAGAAATTAAGGTATAAAACAACAAAGTACCGAAATTGCAGGAAATAATGATTTTTTTTCCCGAATTTAACACTTACGTTTTTTCCTACATGTAATATGCATAACACATTTGTTAGATGATCTTTTATGATATTATATTAGTTTTTGTTTCTGATGCGTGTATACCTAAATACCCATCTCTACACTTTTCTACACTAACAACAGACTGTTTATTCCTCTACAGTATATCACTTGGTTATAATCTCTAAGGAGACCCCCCATCTGGTACACGTATCTGGTAAAGGGTACTTGTATATGTCGAACCATGGAACTCGGTATTCTGGATAGATGTAGAATTTGGTACGCGTATGCTTAAGTTGTTGCGGTAGTTGATTGGAGTTTTCAATATTCCATAATAATTGGTATATATTTGAGGTTACACTCCGTATTTTGCGGCCATCAGTTGTACATTAGAACGTCTGTTTAATGATTGTATGTATTCTCTTTTTAATGGAATGTGCTTGTTCCTCACAAAACTTAATTTCAGATGTTCTTTTATGTTTTCTAATTCCTTTCTCAGAGATCGTCTCTTTTGTGTCGTACCAAAAGGGACTCTTTCAGTATTTGCAAAGAGTAAATGACAAGTCTAAGACTATTCTGAAGTGTTTGTTAAGCAAATAAATCCCAGTTGTTAATTGGATCAACAACGGATCTTAAAAATAATCTTTGACTAAGTATCTTTTAAGTTTTAAGCTTAAGCATATTTGGTTAAGATCAGAGTTTTAGTGGAGGGTTTACTTCATTGGAATGATTTCCATATATTTCAAAGACGACGTGTTTTTCCCCGTTTTTTAGACTTAGCATGCTTGGATCAATAATTACAAAATAGGGGTTTGGTGCAATTTGTGGCGTGTTTTTAACAAAATGTTTTAAGTTTTACCTATATTTGCCGATTGCAAATTTTTTTTGCTAGCAAAAGCCGAGCGTACAGCCTACAACCCAGCTGGATAGACCACTGCTTAGTTAGGATGTGAATATGAGTATCTTACTTCTCTTACTTAATTTGATAAAGGACTGAATATTAAATCAATTCAACACTGTTCGATACCTATCCTTTGGTCGAAAAACAAGACTAACGGACCTTAAAAAGTTCGGACTAACGGACCTTCGGACTAACGAACCTTCGGATTAACGGACCTTCGGACTAATGAACCTTCGGAGTAATGGATCTTCGGACTATCGAGCGGTCACCATACCCAGCCATGTTGGAATACTGGGAAATTAATTAGCTGACAAAGAAGCTAAAAATTCTTTATGTTTAAAAAATATATATGTACTTAATCCTCTATATAAAGAGGACATTAAGACATTAATTAGAACTATTTTGAAAGATATGTGGCAAAACAATGGGACAGCAATCTAAAAGGGAGACATGTATATGGTATCAATAAAACAGTTTCTTTTTTCTATTACAGCGCCCAAACTATAAACAGTGCTATTTTTACCATTTTAATCGAACAGCAATGATTGCACAGTGCTATAGCATTCTTTTACCTTTTAAGCATATTATAGACTATTTTATCCGATTAGTGCTTAAGTGTCTGTCTCACAGAAAACCATACAAAATCCAAAAAAATGTAACAAAGCTGATTTCAGTAAGAAAAAAAAGTTATACATTTTCTAAATATTTGATGCCTATTATTTTAAAATATGTCATACATATTTCCTATATATTTTAATTTTTGTTGTAAAATGAGGATTTTCATTTTAGCCCTTAACTATT
Organism: Bathymodiolus septemdierum; assembly: GCA_963383655.1. Classification (NCBI taxonomy): domain Eukaryota; kingdom Metazoa; phylum Mollusca; class Bivalvia; order Mytilida; family Modiolidae; genus Bathymodiolus; species Bathymodiolus septemdierum. Next base: position 78,727,825 of record OY726518.1, read on the forward strand.
GCAAAAATCCTTAAAAATGGTTAAAAACGCCCCTATTTTTGACGGATTATTATTGTTAATATATATCTCAGAAGTAAAAAATCGCATTGTTTCCTCAAAGTATAATGTTTAAAGACATTGATCACCAAAAATTGTTTTTGAAAAAAACTTTGTGAAAATTGTTAAGGCTATCACAAAATATGCTATATAGACAAATTTTCAAAATCAGTAAAATTCCTTAATTTTGATGCACAATATTGGAGTTGGGGGAGATTTCTTTGACTTGAAATGAACATTTTTAAACAGACCAATCTCAAAGCTAAAATACATAAAAAATCTGCCTTTGCCAAATAATTTGCAAAAAAAGTTCTTGCACCCAAAAGTATGGTCATGTGTGCAATTTTAGCTTAAAAGGCATTGCTTAAAATATATGCAAATTGTTGCAATAAACTATTAGTGATTCTTATCAAAGGTGATTTCTGTGTTTATTGTAAATAAATTACATATGATATATTATTTTAATTCCCTTTTTCAATCCGGACTAACGTTGAGCAAGAAAATGCACATGTCTATCTGATAGAGGACGTGACGGAGTAACCTCCCTTTTCGGAAGTCTTCATTTCTAAGATTATAAAATTAGAAATGGCAGCCTCCAGTGGATAAACAACACCGTGTTATTTTTCTAACTTTTGCAACTTGCCATGCAATTCAAACATTATACATATATTCCAATGTAAAGCTGATGCAGCTTTCCTTATCGTTGGCCTGAAATCATCTGAATATATACATGGAAAGGCACTGCCTGAGGCCCTTTGGCTTTTTATCTTGTACATAGCGGAATTGTCACCATCGACAACGATTCATTGAATCTCGAGATATACCAGAAACAGAGAATACCTTGGGACTAGATGGAGGAGATGCAAAGTTCTATGTGTATGTTCAAAGCACAACAATGGAAAGGCCAGATCTAGAGAGAACCATGGAGCAAGTCCTTCCTTATGGAAAGAGTATTACCTGAAAACAAGAAGAACCTCAGATAAATAAACGTATTATTGAGAAGAAGCTTCACTATCTCATTTAGGATATATGATGGACAGAGCCAACAAAAAAATCGGCTTATTTTAACACAATCACATATATATTGTTTTCAATTGTTTAGGAGCTGGCTGCAAATTCATATGCTTATTGTAATGGCATTTGTTTTCTTCACTTTTTTTAACAATAGGATTAACTTAATTTCAATTATTATTTCATTATTCAAACACAAGCTGCATATAAATGATTCAATCCCATACAATAGTATATTTTGGTATGGGGGCCTTATAATCATTGCTGTCAGCACTTTGATTAAGATTTTTTTTGGAGTGCACTGTCAAAAAATAAATCAATAGATTATTCTGAAGCTGCTTTGAAAGTTTGATGATCAAATTGACTTTAGAATTTTAACCCTAAAACAATAGGTTATTGGGGGAAAAACAAATTGTCTATTTTTTAATAAAGGAAATGGTAGCTTTAGATGGACAATTAAGCAACAGATATTTTTCATTAAACACTTTAAAGTATAAAATAGAAAATCGGGGTCACAGACCCTATTCTAAAAAAAATGGAGAAAATATGATTTTCCTCTACAAATTATCTCCCCTTATAAAATATGAAATTTCAATAAGTATGAAACATCTCATACAAACTAAAATGAGTTTACTTATTATATCTAATTTATCACCAATAAATCTTATTAGATCATTTTGAAAGCAAAGTTTTAATTTAAATGCACAAAATGGATGCACCCCCCAAAACCACAATGTACCTTAATTTTATATCTTCATTAAACTCTTTGCTATACCTCTGGAATACTATACATAACTTCTGTATTGATATTTTGGTACTTATTGAGCATTAACACTGCTCTACTGTTTTTCCTATTCACCTTGTACATTTTCGGCTAAGTGCACATGTACTAAACTTTTGTTCTTATTTTCACCATTTTATCTTAATTTGCCGAAGGTGGATTTTTTATATGTTTTTGTATGAAAACAAAGTTATATCGAAATGAATCAGGGATATTTTTATTTTCTCCCCCAAAGGAAATATTTCCTGTTATATATGTACAATTTTTGCATAAAAGGCCATTTACTGATTTATGGGTATATTAAAGTGGCCTGTAAAAAATCCATGCGACCAAATATTGAGTATATTATCTTAAATGATACAGTGAAAGTTGATTAATCCTGGATACTATATGAGACAGACACATTTTATGCTATAAAAGATATATTGGAGGTTGAAATATTGTAAAATTCATTGTTTTTGGCTTCATTGTATATTGAAATACTGGATAAATCAAAAAACCCTAATAATTCAGTCAAATAATAAAATTTGTAAAAAATATTTTGTGTGTTAATTGTACTTGGCCAAAGGTATTTCATGGACAAGATTTAATAAGGTTTTGAAAATATCACTATGTTACGAGTTTGCATGGTTTTCTGCGAGACAGATACTTAATACAATCTGTAGAATTCCATTGCATCCTATCCATTTTGTACACACTACTAGTAATTCCTAAGGTAGCAGCTGTCAAACTCAATAGCACGATTACACCAGTCCATTTCAATACATTGATATGCATATGATATTCATGGTATAATTCAGGTATGCTGGAAGCAACACTTCCCACTCTCCATGGCTTAGCTTGGTCATCAAGCGAATTTAAACGAGGAAGTGACATGACTGATTGAACGGGTTATTTGTAACTGGTCAGGTTGATTGTTGTAGGTAGACTTATACTGAACATATTTTCAACATCTATTGGACCTATTCACGTGCATCCATCTGATTTCTTGCTAGAAACGTGCACCCATCCAACAGCCTGTCCCCACCTCCTCATCCAGCCACCTGGTTCTCATCCCCACTTAAAACACGTGGCCACCACCTTCCCGCCATATTATTCCCTTGTTTTCCTACCAACAGATTATAGTACAGCTGTCTCAGCCATCTGTTCCCCTTAAAGCTACCTGCTCCCCGCCATAGTATACCCTTGTTTCCTTCCAACAGACCTATGGAGACAACAGTAAATAAAGATGAGGAGACAACATTCACTGAAGATGAGGAAGAGGAGACAACAGAAGATGCCATCATTATAAGTGACGAGGTAGGTATTGCACATTACATAGTTATTAAAAATAGCATTACTGCACAAACAATTGGTAAAATTCTTATATGAAAATATTACAAAATGGACTTTACAAAACATATTTAGAACAATAATGTTGATACTGTATTCAAAGAGTGAAATTGAATGCGATTTTTTAAATTATTTTATTATTTTACATTCTTACATTTACATACATGTAATTAAAATGATTTCTTTTAAAAGAATGCATTATTTCCCTTTTACATACTATCCTTCTCTTTGTTGTACAAAATGTACAAGTATTAATGTTCAGTTCTGTTCATTAATAATTTTAGCACCATGATATTGCTTTATCTTATAGAATGATCAAGAGGAGGAGGCGGAGAGAGTGCTGGATATGTGCACATCTAACTGCCAAATATAACAATAATGTACAAATTAAGTTCTCCGTTTTTTATATTTCTTAGAAAATTCGGTACAATGTAACAGGATGCAAACACGATTAAATTTCCCTTCTGTAATTATTGAAAAGGAGGGATATTTTTTTTAATCAAAAGAACAACATAATTCATTATTGACCATCACCGACAGCTGTACAAGGATGGTGGAATTAAAAAAAAATCACCATAAAAAAAGTTGATCAATGCGAAATTTCGAAAATTGGGGGTTGGATATACTACTAACAAGCAATATTATTTCAAAGCTTTGCAACGTAGTAAGTTTTATCAAGAACAATAGTGTTACATTGAAATTATATAGAGACGTGTAAAAAGTATTCGGTCACTCAAATTTGTTTTCTAATCAAAAATAAAACTTATAATCTTTAAATTAAAATCAAAATATTAAATCATCCAATTGTGATTAAAATGTCGAAAATTTTGAATTTGAAAAATTTAATCGGATCACTATCTATGTATTAAACGTTACCCCACCCCTATTACCTCACCATTTTTATCAATATACACACTGTTATTTTTCATTAATTAGTTATACTTTACACCTATTCTAGACTTACTGATCAATTCAATTTACATTTACATTTTCGCTAAGTGTAAGTCAGAGAGTTCAACGCGACACATTTGTCTCTCAAAAGGTACAAAAAACACAATCCTACGCTACGAGTATAAATTACATCCTTACAAAGTGAAGTATCATTGAAGGGGTCGATACTACCCTAACACATGTTTATTCCGTTATTAATGAAAACAATATTGGTCAAACGGATGCCAACTCTATTATAAGGTCTACTGTCAAATCTATACTGTAACATTTAAGGATCCCTGATGGTCTCTTAACATGCAATCATGATTTCTATTGTTGTAATATAATATACTTACATTATAAGTTTAACCATAAGAATAATACATTATAAGTCTATACAATTTTTCGGTTTATTTACCAATATGTTTCTAACGAGTTTTTTTCTCAAAGTTGGGGGAGAAAAATACTAATTGGCTTTGATTTACAACTCAATTTTCTTTATTTTGACCATGGGAAGTGGTTGTGGTTTTTAGATTGTAAGTCTGAAATATTCCCACCGTGTGTGTATGTAGTGATATGTCCAGACCTAGCAGTCTTGAAATAAAAACGTAGATATCAAATTTAGTCTCCACGACATGCTTCTGGAATAACCTTAATAAAGTACGCTCAAAATCGAAAGATTGGAAAGCCAAATAATCTAAACTTTTCGGAGGCATAAATTCAAAGGACTTAAACAGGATAGCCAAAATCGGCTAAAATCACCTATGCCTGACAGAGGAGAACCTTAGTTTTATAAATATTTACATTATTTAAGAACTGCAAATTTCAGTAATAAATATATCTAATAAACCATGTCAGTGCCGAATCACCGACTACTGGGTGGATAATACCATCAGGGACTGAAAACAGATAAACCCTCCTAAAATATTAGTAATACTGCACTAGAATTTAAACTTCAATCATACAAACTTAAATCAGCAATATACATGCTATCTACGTTCTTTCATTTTCAGTGCTAAGACCTAGTTGTACATAGAAAAGAAGACCTAAACTATATTTAGCCTTTCCTTTATCAATGAAAATAAATGAGGACACATAGAATTGAACTTTTTTTATCTCTATATCTGTCATAAAATATTTCTACGTAAACTAGGAAAACGTCTTTGGCAGATTAAGCAGGTTAGCAATAGGGAAAGCAATTCATTCATCGTTTTAATGCATTATATTATTCAGTAACAATATGAATTCACCATCATAATATTTTACAAATTTAAGATCGCTTTAATCCTTGACTGAATAAAGACAAAAAGGTACGATTACACAATAACTCAATGATAAATTGACTAAAAACGTATTGGGCTTTATAAGCACTTGTGTCAGCTTTTTTAAATTTAATGTCCTAAAGGTACATAATCGGTAATAAACGTTATTGTACAATACAAATTTTTATGTTTACTCGTGAATTGAGAAAAGATATGTGTACATAAACGATTTCACTGGGTTAATAGATACCGTAAATGGATTGTTCATCTATCTAGCAGTATAAATTTAATCGTGTTTGCATCCTGTAGTGTTACATTGTACCGAATCGTCTACGAAATATAAAACATGGAGAACTTAATTTGTACATTATTGTTATATTTTTTACATAGAAATCTGAGTATTGTTGTCTATTTTTAATGTGAATTTTCAAACTCAACTATCTTGTCTTGTTTATTCAGTCTCAATCAAGCTTGACGGAAATAAGTTTGAAATTACAATCGTTATTTGAAGAACATTGTATTTCAATTGGTTTCTCCTTATGTCAGTGAGGGCATTCTCAGGTTTTCAGTGTGAAGCCTTATATAGAAACAAACACAAAACTTTAGCAAATTTGTACAAAATAATATCGTTTTAAAAAGCCTGTAGCAAATTGATTGTATGTAAATTTTTGATGATTTTATGAAAATCACGCCGACAACTTTGATATCAGTATGTACAAATTAATTGACAGAATACTGACCAAAACAATCGACCACTGCCTTAAGGAATGCAAAATATAAAAGTAGAAACAAGCTAACAATATTCATAATTCATCAGTAATTTTGTTTTCTTAGTCTATAAAATTCTTCCTCGGAATGAACATTATACACTTTAATGCATAAATTTGCAAGATTTCACAATGAGCAGTCCTCGAAATGAAATTGCTAATTTACTGATCCGAATTGAATTCTTGAATTAATTTTTATGTAGTTCTAAATAGAAAAAATACGGGTCAGAACAAAGTTTAATAGGTCTTGGGACGGGGGACCGATGCTCACCGTAAGGACTGAGTCACAGTGATATCACACTCAGCTTATCACACAAATATTTATCAAATAACATTAATTTGGGGCTGATAAAAATAAAACAACATTTACATATCATATACTTAATAATATAAATGTAATTACTTATATTCGTAATGAACATAAATTAAAGTCTTTTTTTTTTGCATTTATGTGTCAGAAATTAATTATAATTTTATTACAGTTTCAAGCATTTAGCGACAGTCAGATCCAAGTACTCTAGATCGTGTGTCAAATTTTCATCTGATATGCACTACTTTTCTTAACTTAAATATTTTTCTTTTATTGACAAAGGATTTTAAAGCATCTTCCATATTTAACATTTTGCTACAATTATATAAAATTTGCACACAAAACATAGCAAAACACATCTTTTTAATTTCTCCTTTAATTTGTTAAATTATTTGTAAAGAAAAAAGACACTGCATAGAAAAAGTATTAATTCTTATATTTGCAGGCGGTTCTGTTTACGAAAAGATGAAACAAGACCTTAGGACATAACTCTCCTCCCATTTGACTTTTTACAAAGATCTACCACTAAGACAAAACCATGCAACGTCCCTGTCAAAATCTCAAGAAAAAAAAACACGTATTTACTTAACTCAAGTATCAATAAATTGGTAAAGTGAATAAATATTGAAAATTTAATTCAAATAATTTTTTAATGATTGTGAAATTTGATATGATTTGGCAGGTAAGGATTTGTAGACATAGTTTGTTAACCTGAATTATGGACATCTTTTTAAATGGTGAATTATTGAATTCAAGAGGTTTCTAATTAGAATGTGCTAAATGAACTATAGGCTGGAAGTGCCAAATTTTAAAATGACTTCATTTTATACATTAAAGTCAATTTTCTACAAAAGTTTGCGATCTTAAAGAGCATGCGAAAAGTAACGAACTATTAAAATGATCTAAATATTTACCTTAACAATATGGCGAAAAACTTAACTGCACATTTTTGCGAAATATTTGTGTTTTTAACAAACTATCATTAGATATCAAAATTTGAATTGTTTTAAACATTACATGAACAAGAAAATCAGAGCATAGCGCGAAAACATTTTATTTCTTACCTTCGTAACCTGCATTTTACTCAAACAGCATTCCAACGTGAAGGAGTTCAACATAGTTATGCTCATAACGAAGTCAAGGCGTCTGTTTCTGAAAGAGCGATTAACAACAATGCAAGATAGAAATCACACTACGCTACGGAATGTTTACAATTTTCATTGACCTACATTTGATAGCTTCGCCTGTCAAAGTTACATATTAAAAGTTATTAATCTACTTAGAATTTGTAACATAAATTCATGTTTAAATTTAAAAAAGAGCTCTTATTGATAAAATTGTTACATAAACCCTTAGATAGTTATATACACATGAAACAATTGTCTTACATAGTTTAAGTTTTATTTATAAACTTAGGGAAATAATACAAATGTACTTTTGTGTACCTGTATTTTATGGTACACAGCAATGTGTGAAAGTATAAAAAGATTTGGTTGAGAGGTACTTTAATTATTATCCGGAAACCAAAAGTGTGATGGACGCACGAACGAACGGACATGAATATCCCTATATATCCCCGACTCTCGTCGAGCGGGGGTATATAAATCTTCCAGGCTACAACTGTTTAGAATAAAAAATATCATATGAAAATGCTTCTTCTAAAAACACTTGCAATTTTAATGAAGAACAAAATCTTGACATGATTATGTAAAACATTCTGTGGTTTTTGAATGGTACTGTGTATACTATGTGTAATAAGTGAACAGATGATCATTAAAGATATCCACACCTCATGATAATCTTTCAATAATTTATTATCTATGATTTGAATATTACATAAGAGATGTATATGTCTTGAAAATCTATTCAGAATACCAAAATGTCAATCTAACATATGAATATTAACAAGAAACTATTAAAAAAAAAATGTTTCCACAAAAACATGATCTATGTAATTTTAAGTAAAATTATTTTTCACCACAAATTCAAAATAAACTAGCTAGTTACATACAAATATATCAAATAAATGCATAGTTCAAATTATTTGCTCAAATATGTTTTATTCATCTAAAATTTTAAAGAAAGGGATTAATGATTAACTAAAATAAAGGGTACCACCCAAATAATACACCAACATATGTTGCTGAAATATTGAAATGATTGTTTTTTTCAAATATCACAAACAAGTGTAATGACAAACAATAGACCTAGATGACTGCTATGTACCCGCCATGATATAGCTGAACTATTGTTGAAAGTGGGGTTAAACACCATAAACCTAACCTAAACTGCTATATACCTGCTCTTTAATTAAGGGATAATAGTAGTTGTATCTGTACTGACTTTAGGGGTTAACAAATTGCATTTGAAAATATAAATTTATAATACCCTTGTGTTGCCTCCACTTTTAAAGAAAATACATGGTATTTTTTTAATTGCAAATATAAAATTAACTACTACAAATTTAATTACTAATAAACATAGTCACTTGATGGATTATTCTGTTAAAGAGAACAATATTAGTCTTAATAGATCACTAACTCTACATCGAGTAAAAAGAAAAACAAACAAAACATGTACCACGTGATAAATATACACCAATATATATTTCTGATTATTAAAAATAATTTTCTCATATTCTTCAATTCCATCAGCATTTTTATGATCAACATACAAACATATGTAAAATATCACCAAATGAACTGACTTTGTGATGGATGGGATAAATAATAGTGTGATCACGTCAAGAGATATCTACCAACTGTTTTATATTTTATTACTGGCCCCGTCATCACCATGTAAATTCCTGTCAAATGGTACACATTTGATGAATTAAAGCTGCCCCTGACAAAATCAAAGCATATATATTTATAAACTAGGTACATGGGAATATTGCACTTTTATCACTTTATTATCAAAACATATGCATTTATAAATTAGGTACATGGGATATTGCAAATTTATAGTTTTATTTTTATCTTTCCCCCCAGATTATTTTCTCATCACAAAATATTCTATGTAGACTGCACGAAATATGGGAAATGGATAAGTTAGGTATTGGTTTGACATTATACATTGTTGTTGTGCATGTTGTCCTGAATAATTAAAATAAAACTTAGATTTAAATTGGTATTGTGACATAAACAAAAATATTTGATTTACAAAAATTCAGAAGATACATGTATAATATGTAATCAATATTTTTTTAACACAAAATTGGAAAAATAGGATCGGACAACTACCCAAATCAATATATACTCAAGAAGGTAACAATTAGCAATTATAAATCAAGGCGGTTCACTGGTTTCTGTCGTCTTGTAGATCGTCTTAAGACCTGCTTCTGATTCTGTTGCAGTTGTCTCTGATTTTGTTGTCTCTGATTTAGTTGTAGTCGTCCCTAATTTTGTTGTCCCTGAATTTGTTCCTGATTTTGTTGCCACTGGATTTGTTGTCCCTGAATGTATTGTAGTCGTTCCTAAATTTTGTTGCAGTCGATGTTGGTTTAAAAATCGAATTATTAAATTTCCTGCATTTCGCAAAGTTTGAAGCACATGGAGGATCCCCATTATTCCAATGGCAATATACTGGTTTTATTTGTGAGAGGTTGGATCCATAGAAATCTGGAGAATATATCGAGGACTATCAATAGAAATTGTACACCATTATTATTCTTTGAGAGTGAGCTAACGTCTGCTAAATCCATATCATATTGTTCGTCGATTGTGTTTACTACAACCCTTGCCATTTTAAAAGATTTGCTAGTTGGCTTTTGAAGACTATAGTTGTCTTGACTTTGAAGCCATTTTCTAATGGTGTACAGTCCTATATCATTTATACCTCTGGACTTAATGATGTTATAAAGTTTGATGGACCTGTATAAGCACCCATGCTAGATAGATCATAGAATAGCTTTTCCAAATATTTATACATTTCTTTTCTTCTTTTTGGAGATAACATGATTTCTACAGGTTTCACTTTTAGTGGTGTCAACTAAGCTGAGAGAAACGGTGATGGTATGGCAACTTTAGAGAAAAATAAAGAAAACATGATATGATAATTTGTTACTAATACAAAAGACTTACATTTATGAAATATATATAACATTCCAATTTAGCAGTTACTGGTTATTATTGACAACAAATATGAGTTCGTTCTGGTTTCAATAGTTTTCATCATCACCTTTTTTTATTGATAAAAGCGGTGATCTAGTTGCATTATTCTCTTCACCATAGCACAAAACTCATCCTTGTTTGGCAGATGCATCTCGCGCCACCCACTGTTTGGTAACAATCTCTCGAACGTGTCTTTCAGTTTTTGTGATATGTCAGTCAACTTGGTTTCATTTTTCCACAAATTTAATACTTTCTGACAGTCAATCTCTTCCATGGCATCATCAAAATAAATGTTTAATCGCTCATTTTTTGACAACATGAAACATGGATGATTTCTTTGACTCGGGTGATCAATTCTACATCCATAACAGTGTTTTCGAGTCAAGTCCTCTACTGCTTCTCTCACTTAATGTGCATAGGTGAACATGTATATTTCTACCATCATTCTAATACCATTATCTTCTTGGGTAGCTTGTATGGATTCCATATTGAAATGAATTGTGAAGAATGTTGCTTGCGGTCTGTTTATATAGAATACACATCACGTGTTAAAAATCACGTGACTAACAAAATCGAAATATGTCGAAGTTAGGTATTGTATTGGATATCATTTTGACGAACAAACAATTGGGTTCCCATTTCAAATGTTCAATTTCAATACGATGATGATCACTTACATCCCATTATTTTAATGTTACGTCACAGTAAAAACATGTCACTATGTCACCACGTCCGGTATAGAAGATTCCGTTCTGAGACAGATCCGTAGATTTCTGTTTCATTTGACGAGGCCAATGTTCGAAAGTTTCCTCACGGACCACATAATACATTGTTGATGGATGTGTGGGATTAAAGGTGAATGGGTATCCGAAAATAGTATCGACTTCCATATCAACCATTTTGAAATAAACTAAATATTAAAGATTTATACTGTGATTTTTCACACCGAGCATCGATGAAGCTACCGGCTTCCAACGATAAAACCTTTCTTCCCACTTAATTTGGGTGGGTCATCGACCTTTTGTTAGATTGCCGATCGATATTTTCCAACAAATTATAGTACACCTGTCTCGGCCATCTGTTCCCCTTTAAGCCACCTGCTTTCCGCCATATTATACCCTTGTACCCATTCTAAGCTAGGTGGACCTAAGACCCAACTGCTGGAAATGGTACTTAGTAACTACTACCAAGGAAGAGACGAATGTGATTCTGGTTCAGAAAGTCTTGACAAACACGAGCCACGTGACATCTTGCATTGTCATGTTGAAAGACGTCATCAAAGTTTTGCTGTTGCAGAAAGGACAGAACGATTGGATCAAGAACATTATCTCTGTTTTTAACGGCATTCAGTGTTCCTTGAACAACTTTGAGCTGAGTGCGACCATCGAGACAAATTCCAGCCCAGAGCATAACACTTCCGCCTCCACAACGATCGGACTTGTACACACACGCCGCCTGCGGTACACACGATAACGTCCATCGCTAAAACGAAGCGAAAATCGGGATTCATTACTAAACATGATGTGTTGACAGCTGTGAAGCCTCCAACGACGGTATGCACGCTAGTCTCGCGGTCCTATGGCGTTGTTGAAGGATAGGTCCTACCCCTACGCTTAGCTCGGAGTCCAGATTCGCGTAGTCTTCTGTGAACACTCTGACCTGAAATTCGGACGTGTGCTAGATCAGGTGTTCTACAGGCAGTGACTTGATTCATCATCATACAGTTCCCAAGGTGATTAAGGCGTAAATATCTGTCTTGACGTTGTGACGTCACACGCGCCTGCCATTCGTTCCACCTGTTTGTCGAAGACGAATCATTAGCCTTGAAATGGTTATTCTAGACACATTAAAGTGGTCTGCAACGGCCTGGAGAGTTATTCCAGCCTGAACCATACCCACCGCTCGCTCATGGACATTTTAACGAAGCCGTGGCATCGACGTTCTTGTGAAAATTCTAATTTTCGGAATGGCAAATTGTTTACTTTTGTTGACAGCACAATTAATGACCGCTGGTGTTTTAAATCGTGGCACGGACAATTTAGTTTCTGGAATTTTTACATAACGGAACAGGGTGTTAGTGTATGCTTTGTGAGGATAAATGCGTTTCACGCAAATATTGATGTAAATGATTATAAAGAATTGTTTTGGTTTTAACATAACAATATATTTCAAAAAAATCTTTGTATCGTTTCTTTTGTTGACTAGCATATATGTATGTGAAATCATACATGTTATTACTGTATTATAACGTTGTGTGCGGAAAAAAGTTACAAGCAAATGGCTTCATATTATATAAGTACTTTTTCGCAATATTGTATTAGAACAGCTTCAAGGAGAATACAACATAACAGTATTTCTTTTGATTTATAATAGAACTGTTGAAAACACAACTATGGCTTCTTTCAAGAAGTTACTTATACTATACACAAGACAACTTCTTTGTCACGCAGAGTAAATATGATATGCATAAAATTTAAGATTAGCGCGATTTTGTCACTGTTTATGCCGATAAAACGAGTTTTATCTCTTACATTATATATCAGTTCCTGCACCAAGGAAAGTGAGGGCCATGTATATGGTCGTTAGAAGTAGATTGTGTATATATTATAATCTACGATATTACGATTATATTTTGGAACTGTTACCGGGTCATTCTTTGATTTGGGCACCAAAGCGCATTCTGTTTTCTCAGACTTCGAAAGTAGTTGAAACAAATTGTGACCAAGGCTGCTTAACAGAACTAACCTTTATTTTTCTAAATATTTATACAGCAGTAGTTGATACTTAGACAACGAAATTTTAATTAGTTTTCACATGGATACCAACCTTAATGGTTATATCCGCAACATACCAAAAATGTTGGATCAAAGCTTGACGGGAACGAAAATTGAGTTTTCATTTTCAGTTATAAACAGGATTTGAAAAACTTTACAATATGGTAAATTACACCTTTAGAATAATGTCGCAAACCATCGATATTTTCTAATCAGTTTCAACAGACATTTTCTTCCGATCGTAATTCTAAACCATGAATGAACGTCTAACTGCATATATAGTTATACTGAAATACCCATTTAATACTTGAAACAAATTAATTAACATGATAGAATTTTTTTTATTTTACATTAAAACTACAAGATAAGTGTTTAAATGTACAATTATAGTGTGTTACGGTGAGGACAGTAGGTTGCGGAAACTACATTAATGTTAGGGTATTAACAAAATGGAGTCAATGCAAAAAGGTCGCATAATCAATTTAATATACTACAAAACTGACAAAACACATGTCTTTATTTGTGCATTTCGTAATGAAGCCGTCATTACCGTAACGACAAATATAATTACCGCAACAAATATATGCGGTAATGACTTGTTCCGGTAATGACATTTTGTTGATTTTTGATGAGATATCGGGGGTTCACAAGTATAAAAGGCGTCTATCTTTGTCCGTTGTTCTTAAAATCGTTGCATATGTATTATTTTTGTAAAAATTCTGATAAAATGTAAAGTTGTTTTACTGCATATGATAATGACTTACAACGTTAGTGGTAATAGGCACTGACTGCATATGTAGTTGTATATCCATCTATCATACCATCACGACTACGATGGTCCTCTCAAAAATAGTAAATAATCATGTCCACGTGTTTACTATAAACCAATGATATTCATGGAAGTAACTGAACATGTTAGTGTATTGAATGACTACGTAGGACATAGCACTAAATAACAGAGTAAATATTTACAAGACAAACCCACAGTTCTGAATTTAAGCATCGCATTGTCTCCTCACAATAAAGTTAGTTTTCTTCATGTATTCAAAATGGAGGAAATATATCCATCTTTCTTATTCAAAACATTTCACAACCCACCCTCGCCTCATTAGTCAAATGTGTAATATGTTCAATAATAATGATCTGCCAAGATTTTCACTACGGTAATCAATCGATCTTAAATTACCACTAAGGGTGATAGTCTGGCTTTCGATCATTATCACTCCGATGACAAATCATGCGGCTGTGAAACATTTAACTCGAAATGAGGGCTTTAGGGGACGCTCCCAGCACTGGTAATTATTTGGAACTGCAAGTCTCTTCAGACTCAAAATTAGAATAGTTTAAAAGACGAGGAACATTATAATTTTTTTTTTATTAAAATCAAAAACAAAAACAAAAAAAAACATGTTAAATATTGACATTACCAATAAAGCGAATGTTTGACACAATATATATAATTGAAATAACTTTGGAGGGTGTCCAGTCAATGCTGATATCAACTTATTGTGCCATGATCCACTAATAAACGATCATATCCATGGATTGTATCTCATCACACAAATAGCTTTAATCGATACATAATATCGAAGTATATTAAATGCAATACGTCTTGGTTACGTATTAAGAAATATCTCGAATATATTAACCGAATATACCATATATGGATGACAGAATATTACATTTGTTATCACAAAGAACTATTGTACAATAAGCAATATGATATAATTTCTGATACTTAACGATGAGATGATATGCATAATGTTCTCGATGGAACCACAAATGGTAGAAACATGATTTCATTTTCAGACAGTGTGGGTCGATTTCATCTGATAGACGCGACCATTGTCAATGTTACTACATAATTTACCATTATCATTACATCTACATTCTATTAGTGTTTTGTACTTTGAGAATGCTCTGCTTGTAAACAACGATAATGTACAA
Source organism: Bathymodiolus septemdierum (assembly GCA_963383655.1). Lineage (NCBI taxonomy): Eukaryota > Metazoa > Mollusca > Bivalvia > Mytilida > Modiolidae > Bathymodiolus > Bathymodiolus septemdierum. The sequence continues at coordinate 78,743,087 of OY726518.1, forward strand.
TATTTTGTTAGGAGTGGTCGTTGGCGGCCCAACGTACTGAACACGCCCATTTACCCCTATAGGTCTATCCTAGTGCAACATGCTGTACCACAAGTGACATCGTGGTGACGATTGTACGGTAGTTGCATTGAAATATACCGCATGCAATAAATGCGTATCACCATTAATGTTACAGGTTCGATTCCAGTCCCTGGTGAGGTATGGCTGACACAAATTTTATATTAAAAGGTTTGTAAGAGTTTTGTGGCAGGTCGATTGCTTTATCCTTGTATTCTTTTTTGTTTTCCTTAATCAATAAAACTGAAATACACCATAATGTTTTTAAATAAACAAAGGAAAAGTACATATGTCGTCTATGTATGATATGTATAAAATCTGTCATATATATGAACGCATCTTTGCTTGAATGCAAATATTATATATAATTTGTGGAAACAATATACTAGAAATACACTACAATACTGAATCTTACACACCGCTTCACAATGTGTCTTACAATACTGAATCTTACACACCGCTTCACAATATGTCTTACAATACTGAATCTTATACACCGCTTCACAATGTGCCTTACAATACTGAATCTTACACACTGCTTCACAATGTGCATTACAATACTGAATCTTACACACCGCTTCACAATGTGTCTTACAATGCTGAATCTTACACACCGCTTTACAATGTGTTTTCCAATATTGAATCTTACACACCGCTTTGCAATGTGCCTTACAATACTGAATCTTACACATCGCTTCACAACGTGCCTTACAATACTGAATCTTACACACCGCTTCACAATGTATCTCACAATGCTGAATCTTACACATCGCTTTACATTGTGTCTTACAATACTGAATCATATACACCGCTTCACAATGTGCCTGACATCTCATCACTTATTAAAGGAACGGGAGATTCTAATAGGTTAAGTTGCACAATACTCTTAATCATTAGTGCATGAATAAACACAAACGTTCATACACATATTGATGAATATGTTATCATTGATAATACTAAAAGTTAAACAATCATAAGACATAATAAACGATCTCAACTACTACAACTTATTAGAAGCATAACTCTTTAAACAGAGTTTGGAGATATCAAAAGGGGGGTAATTAATAGCTGTAAATAACAAAAAATCCAATGACCACAAGAACAAAGGGGGAAACGACAACCAATGATCTACAAAACACTACACAGAAACCAAAGATAAACCGAGCATGCGAATCCCACAGACAACCGGGAGCGAACTCTGTTGCCTCGGAATTGTAAGCTGTTCCCACACCACTATTGACATATTTCATGTTATTGCTAAAAGAACAGTTGAAGATACCAAAATGGGCAATCAGCAGCCGTAAATTGAAAAAAGGTCAGAGAATACAATGGACACAAGCAAAAGGATAAACAGACCTAAACAAATCTAAAATAACACTACACAGAAAACTAAAATTTGAAGAATACAATGACAATAGGGAATGAACTCATATTCCTCAAAAAGATAAGCAGTTCCTACTTCACTAGTGGCACGCTTCATGTTATTGATAAGCTATTACAATTATAATGTACACTTGTATTAAAGAATATCCAAATAAACAGCTTGTATATTTTCGCTATATATCATTTGAGATCAACTGTTAACGTCTGTTATCATGCATTTACATCAATGGAATTCAGTTCTATATGTTCCTTGATACACTGGTAGCAATATTCATATTGATCCTGAAGAAAAAAAGACGATGAATTTATAGTTATTAACGTATATGTTAGCAGAAACAATTGAAAAGTAAGAATACTTCTATTTGTAGGAGAGTAATATAATATATACCCTATTTTGCCTTGTAAAACACATCTGATTAATAGTTGTACATTCTTCCACTTTCAACTAAATGTATTGTATATATGATCATCTCGTATATAAAGGTCTGAATATTCAGTCCAGCAGTGTTCAGAGTTATATTTTTTCAGCTGACAATTTTTTTTTTCTTTTTTTTTATAATTCTGTTCTTCCCTTGCATATACATAGCGATAAATACGAATTGCAAGGACAAGCACAACATCCTGAAAACAAAATTAAACAAAACAATATAAAATGATAACAAAAGAAACAAATATAAAAAATAAAATCAATTATTCAAGTATATTGACAAACTTACAAAATTTGGAAAGAATTGCGGTCTTCGTATTTGTATTCTTCTGACCATCTGGAATATGTCTACTTCGTCATCAATTTCTATCTTCTGTAAAACCAGACTGAGAGCAACAAAGACACCACTTCTTTTACATCCATCCCTTATAAACAAAAACATATAGCTGACCATAAATTGATACGTCTTTCCATAAATCTTTAGCTTAACAAATGTTGATCATTTTATGAACTGAAATCATTCTCTTCTGAAATAAGCATGAACATAAATTCCGATGCAAATCCGCCACAGAACTTTGGTGATATGCAAATTTGATGAAGAGTGTCTCATGCACAAATCTTCAAGACATACTTCGTGATACACTGTACCTAGTTTAATAATCGGCTACGTACTATGACTATGTGTTATAACAATTGGAATCTGTATTCGTATATTTATTTTAATTTAAAAAAAAAATCTTTGTTAATGTTGTAATTTATAAACTAAAATTTATGAAACATTGCTAACAGATAAATAAAACAAATCACATAATTGAGACAATATATTGATATGTTAAGAGCTTGTCTATGAGAAAACCATGCAAAATTTAAAATTTCGTACAGAAGCAACGTTCGAAAATCAGATTTATCTCATATGTGTCCTGAAGGGTAACATGTAGTGACTCCATCAATACCATCAAAAGTGCAAATGGGTCGTTCTATTTTTAGAAATAGCCATTTATATTTGTAGAACAAATTCAACTACCAGATAAAGCATATTCAAGTGTAAAATTGCTCTCTTTGAATACCACCGTATTGTCGATTGAAGAGGCAAATAATGTAGTTTTTATGCTTTAGAGGCAACTGTGACATCTAAACAACCTTTTAAAGTCAATTTAATCATTAAAGAATACAAGTTGGTATCGTGTCAACTTTCCAAATAAGGAGAGGTAAAAAGGGAATGATCTGGTATGGTGTTCCAAAAAGTTAATAACTTGTAAGGTAACGCCTAAATTTGTTTCTTTTTGATATTTTTATAACAGACAGGGATACAATATTCAGTATGCGAAAGGTTTTGCTTTGCAAATGAGTATTATAGTACTTTTTGAACACATGAACAGTGGTGATTTTAAAGACGAAAGTGGGAATATTTCTGACTGATAGTAGGATTATTTCTGAAAATAATCCACCAATACTGATTGGAACTCACATATTTACATTGAATAAATTACATAAAAATACTTGATAAATAATATCTGTGTTGTAGTTGGTGCAAATATAATAAAAGGGGTGAAAAGTGGCCGTAAGAAACTCCTTTTTGAACTACCAGAGTAAAATATCCCTATAATCACCAACATATTCTTCATGTTATGCACCACATATACACTTTCCTCTCTAATTATGCAAACTGGTACCTACACTGCATTAGCTTTAGTCTTAATTAACAAATTATTGCAAAATTTAATCAAAACATCACTAAAATACCCTTCATGGTGCCACATTTTTTACTTAGTTACCTCCCCTGAAATACTCTTCAATGTTTATATTGGAAATGCATGCTTGAATGAAAGGCGGTAAATATGTCATTTCTGATGACCAAGGTTTACTTAAATGTGCTTTTCGGTATAAATCAGAGTGTGTCCCATCACAAAATTATGCTTCTACTGCCATATGTGTCCCAGTTGTCCAATGTGACAAGCCAACTCAAAGACATTTGCGGCCTCGGTGCCTAACTTCTTTTGATGATCATGATGACATGTGGTATTGACCTTCCCAGAAGGTCTTCTTATTTTATATAGAAGTGGAATATTTGCAATATACACTTCTATAGTAAATTGTCAAACATGTCCAAGACATAGAGATGATTTGGGAGTCTATTGGAGGACCTACCGATCTCCATCTCGTCCTGCTAAGACTAGTAAGAGTTATGCGAAATGTTCAATACTAAGAGACATTCAGGCATCAACATGTACAGATTTTTGGCTGATATCCATAACATTTCTTACAGTTGCAGCAGGTAAAAATCTTATCGATTGCTAATCTATATATATATATTTTAAAAATGAAACGGATCTAGTTCTAGATCTAGATCTACATAAAAACATTAAAAAAATTAATAACTTCAAAATGATTCTTGATTTGCTTATCATTCCCCTAGGCCCTTTGCCTTTACTGAATATTAAAATTGAAGGGAGTTACTACAACCACACAGAAATGTAAATGTACACAGGACTTGCAGTACAAACTTTTACATGATTTACATATTGATAATAACAATAAAGAAAATACATCGCCAGACTAGCTGTATGTTTGCAACAACAAGTAAAGCTCCATACTAAGCCAACATTTTTCGAAATATTATTATGAAGTAATAACTGAGCCGTTTTATCATCTTGGTAGATGTATGGTAGGTTATTACTGAACAGATTTTGATGAGGTTTATTTCATTAAATTCTGTATAAATCTAGCTCTCACTTTAGTATCAGTTGTTTTGATCCAGCTATTATGTTTTTCAAGATATAAGGAACCAAAAGGGGGTTATTGTTTGAAATACCAAATAGAACTATAGAGATAACTACCCATGAACCATAACCATATATATTCTGACTCAGTTTCATGCGAAGAGTTGAAAGCAGTTGATATTATATCCAAACAAGAAGGTCATGTCTGCCCTACCAGCCCCCTACCCCCCCCCCCTCCACCACAAATAAATCAACAAGCAAACAAACGAAAAATATACAAATATGGTACAACCTTGCGGTACCAGCAATAACATTTCTTGAAATATTTGGGAGTCCAGCACATTAATTATCGAATGTCTTTCGGGGTCCGGCTTATTAGCGTGTTAATCGACTCTGTGTCTACACTTGCCTCAATGTTCCGAGTTGACTTGTTGCTGTTTCATTATTCTGTGCTATGCAAAGCTGTTTATTAAAAAGAAGCTTTCCTTACTATGTACGATAAAGAGAACTTGATGTGGAATTCAATAATTGTTACCACTGTCAGATGGATTGCAATAAATGATTTAATATTGTATTTTTTTTTCTTCAGATTCTGACATTCAGCAGTCATCGCAATCTATAGAGGTATTTTCCCAGAGAACCCAAATACTCTGACTGAGAGGAAGACAATATGGCCCAAAAAGAAATATTTAATTCTGCAATGAAAGCATTTTCCACACATCTACCAACGCTGAATTCACATATTAGTTTGCTTTGGGAAAGTCTATCTTAAAGTTCAATGTCATATTATTCGAAAATGATAACAGAAGCTTTTCAAATTATTCTGAAATATGTTGCACCAGGTCAAGAAAACATAGTTATACAGAATGTTTGTAAGAAGTTGTCATTTGCATCTAATGATTCTGAGGAAAAACTTGACACAATGACTGAAGCACTGAATGAAGCTTATCAACAGCAGTTCCGAATTTTGTTTCTATTTGCACACTAACTCACAAAGGAAAAATTACTGAAATCAGTACCAGGACTGATTGCTTAAAATTGATGCAGAATGAAAACATCTCCAGGACAAATTGTAAATCCTCCCAAAGATCTACCGTCCTTGTCAGTTCAATTCTTTCAGTATTGTTCTGTGGAATTTATGAATTATTACACAATGAATGTTCATCATATGTAGATGCCCATGAATTAATTTGATTATAAATGGAGAATTTTTTATTTTGTTGTTATGTGAAGAAAACATAAATTTTTCTATTGAAGTATAAGCAAATTATCTCCCTTTGATTATATGAAATTTTGTTAAATCTAGAAATTATATTTATTCACTCAAACAATCATTGTTATTTTATGTACATGTACATGTCAAGAATGTATATTTATCATTGAACATGTTGAATATGTCATTTTCAAAGCATTTTTATATTTTTGCAAGGATTTCAGAGATCACTTTGGGCCGTGCCATCGAGCCATAGTCGCGCTAAAATGTGATATGGCCCATTAAACAATTATGTGTGCGCCAGTAGGGCGTAATACCGTCACGTATGGCCCATACAATTGTACATCGTGCGCCGGTAACCGGGATCTGCATACTTATTTTGTTTCGACTGGTTCTTAATTTTTGTTTCATCCCGCGAACGTAATCAGGCGAAAAAGTACACCAGACGTATAATCATCCGATACTCTCTGTGTTTTTCATACTCGGGTCTCGATTATAACGAAAACTGTCGAATGACAACAAAATGCCTCCCAAAAAGACAATATCTGAAAAAAACAACCGAAAATATAATTTTTCACGACGTCAGAGAAGGAAAATCCTTGGTCAGAAGACGGACACAGGTACAACGACAGAGGCGAATGAGCCTTTTGAGGTCGATAATGACGTATCACACGAAGCCAGCGAAAACAAGGAACAAGGAGAGTTTCAGTCCCGTTGGGCCAGTTTATACACGTGGTTAACATACGACAAAGATAAAGGCAAAATGTATTGCAGTAAATACATTAGCATTGGAGCAAACAATACTATGACAGCTGCCTGGTTGCGATAATTTTAAAACATCATCACTCACTATAGGGATGCAACTAGTGCAAATTACAAGGTTTATTGCCTCTAGAAATGCTCAGAATTGCTTAAATTGCTGAAAATTGTTTTCGGGCCGGGGGGACCCCATACCACGGTCTAATGGCCCATCATCTTCAAAAGCTAGGGTGATCTCAGGGATTTTGCTAGGACAATCCTGGCCATACTCCCGCACTACCAAAATCATATGTATTGGCATTTTAAGGATATTGGTATATTTCAAGTAGTCATTTTATTTTGTGCAAGGTCCTAAATCAAACATCAGTTGCAAATTGTACACCTTTGGCATAATTCGACAGTAATATATGTATGAGTAAAGATTGCGTTTTTTCTCTCAAATTATGCAATATTACAAAAAGGGGGGATTTTGATAGCTCATATTGTAGATGATATTCAAAAGCAAAGTAAAACATTGTATATGCTATATATTTAGTCTAAGAATAATGAATATTGCTTAACAACCAAAATAAAACAAATTAAAGTGTTACCTTAGTATATATAGCCATCAGAACATAGCCTATTTTTGCAAATTATTAAATATTACAAAAAGGGGGGTTTCGGTAGCTCATATTGCAGATGATATTCAAAAGTAAAGCAAAACATTTTATCTGCTATATATTTAGTCTCAGAATATTGCTCAACAACCTAAATAAAACAAATTCAAGTGCTACCTTAGTAGATATAGCCATCAGAACATAGCCTATTTTTGCAAATTAGGAAATATTAAAAAAAGGGGGGTTTCTGTAGCTCATATTGCAGATGATATTCAAAAACAAAGCAAAACATTTTATCTGCTATATATTTAGTCTATGATTATTGCTCAACAACCAAAATAAAACAAATTAAACTGTTACCTTCAGAGATATAGCCCTAAGAACATAGCCTATTTTTGCATATTAGGAAATATTACAAAAACGGGGGGGGGGGGGGGGTTCGGTAGCTCATATTGCAGATGATATTCGAAAGCAAAGGAACACATTTTATCTGCTATATATTTATTCTATGATTATTGTTCAACAACCATAATAAAATAAATTAAGCTGTTATCTTCAGAGATATAGCCCTCAGAACATAGCCTATTTTTGCATATTAGGCAATATTACAAAAAGGGGGGGGGTTCGGTAGCTCATATTACAGATGACATTCAAAAGTAAAGCAAAACGTTTTATCTGCTATATATTTAGTCTGAGAATATTGCTTAACAACCAAAATAAAACAAATTCAAGTGTTACCTTAGTAAATATAGCCATCAGAACATAGCCTATTTTTGCAAATTAGGAAATATTAAAAAAGGGGGGTTTCGGTAGCTCATATTGCAGATGATATTCAAAAGCAAAGCAAAACATTTTATCTGCTATTTATTTAGTCTCAGAATATTGCCTAACAACCAAAATAAAACAAATTAAAGTGTTACCTTAGTAGATATAACCCTCAGAATATAGCCTATTTTTGCAAATTAGGCAATATTGCAAAAGAGGGGATTTCGATAGCTCATATTGCAGATGATATTCAAACGCAAAGCAAAACATTTCATCTACTATATATTTATTCTAAGGATATTGCTTAACAACCAAAATAAAACAACTTAAAATGTTACCTTCAGAGATATAGCCCTTAGAACATAGCCTATTTTTGCAATATTTGCAAATTTAGAAATTTGCCAAATTTTCGGAGTTTTCTGTCCTTGGATGAAAAAGAAATAGGTCCATTTAAGTATTGACCATATAAAGTTCCTTATGCATATATTTCATTACCACTAAGGTTTAATTAATGATGTTGTGTTATAAGTAATAAAATATGTTTCAAAACTGACCTTTTTTGGCTAGTTTCTTGTCATATTAATGGGAAAATTGTAGAAATATAGGTGGCGCCTCCTATGGTCATGATATTCGAAAATTTGATAAAAAGTTGATGCATTTGCAAATGTTGTGTGGTGGTATACCCACCAACAAATTTTGAAAAGGATTGGCCAACCTTGACTGTTTTGCATGGTTTTCTCATATACAAGCTCTTAATAGTAGACACACAGGAAGGTTGCTACAAAACAGTTTAAATGAAGACACACCCCATTTTGCTATTATCTACTAAAATTATTTATTTGCTCCACATTCATCATGATCAGCAAAACAAATAATTAATATCTCGAATACCACTTATATTATGTAAAGAATAACGAACTGAAAGACGCACATGACATGCATATATTCTGTGGAGTTAATAGAACAAAATAAAATCTCCTGAAATTTATTTCGCAATTGATTCTCTCATTTTATTTATCATAAAGTGGGATTCGTGTTGCCCGATATTTAGTTTTCTGTGTAGTGTTAGGTAGATCAATGTTTGCCGTTTTTTCTTTTTCGTTTTGTCATTGTATTGTCTGTCCTTCGATGTACGGATTCTGATTACCCGTTTGGTATCTTCAATCTTGTCTTATTTTATGAAAGATGCATGCAATATTTATTGTATTTGTATGTATCTAAATAACCAGACTTACTGACAAACGACTGTAACTGAACCAGGATGATCGTCTCGCCAGGAGGAAACTTTGTTTATAAGGTCTAGCATACATTCCCCAGACGACGGTTCATTCTCTGTAGTCCATTCAGTCATAGATACTACACGTACGGTTTTATTCCCGTTTGTCTCCTACATCACATAAGTAACATATTATGTAGATGGCAACATGTTACATTTGCTTTACTCAAGATACATAATTCTTTACATTTTCATAGTTCTATCTCGTTGTATCAACAACTCGCGGGTGTAATACGTGTTGTTCTACACGGACATACCATCCTGATTTCGAGCAGGTAATCATTGATCTTACTCTTTACTGCTGCGTGTTTTGAGGGGAAGCAGCAATTACACATGTTTTAGTCTTTAGTTTGATCGGAACAGGACCAATCCCACGACATAGCGCACGCAGAGGGAGTACGCTAACCATTACAGCTAGGTAAAGACTGTTCACGGACGACTCAATGAGCAGCAGCTGCGCTCAACTGTCACTACGCAATCGACGGGCTCGAAGGAATTTGTCACGTTGCCATCTCCGTTGGAATATTCGTAATTGGAAAGGAGTCCATTGGTCAGACGAGAGTCGTTTTTTACTGCTCTGCAAGGATGGTCGTATTTAAGGTTGGCGGCATAAAAACACCAAATGTCATGACGGGAACGTGATGGATAGAACTGCGTTCGGTGACGGTGGTGTAACTGGGGTGTTATTTCTTTTAATTGTAAGTTAGACTTACAAATCTTACAAGGTAACATCAATGGCGTTGTGTACGATGACAATGCACTCGTTGTACCGCATTTTGATAATCAATCATTGACTGACAGGCAGATTTGTATGGACGATATCGTCAGACCGCACATAGCTCGCATTGCAAGAACATTCAGGCAGCAAGTGGCGATTGACACATTTGAGTCCCTTGGTATTAACCCATTCGAGCACGAATGGGTCTTTATTGGCAGTAAAGTGAACCATCATAATCCACAATGTCAAAATACTGCTGAATTAACAAACGCAATTCTGGAAGAATGGCGGCGATTCCAACAAGAGAGACTTTGTCGCTTAGTTCTTGGAATGAATAGGGATGTGTCAGCTTTGGCTTTTGCTATATTTGCTACTGATTAAATGTGTGCGATAAGGCTTTTACATACATTCATTTGAAAGTTCTGAAAAAATTATGACTCGTTCATTTTCGTATATTGTTGAAAAACAATAACAAAATACAACTCTTTTTGAAGTTTTAAAATATTTTGTGTTATTCTCCACTTTGCTTCTCAATTGGTATTTTTCGCAAATATCCCTCACTAACAGGATATATTGGAATAGTAAACAATTAATATCAAAACCTACCATGTGATTCAACGTTATATCCAATGGAAATGACGAAGTTTCTGAACTGTGACTTATGTTGAATTTGTCGTAGTGAAATACATCACCATGCTTTGGCCAGAGACGGACCTTCTGAAATAATGTAATTTATGTTCGACATGTAATTTAAAATTATTTATTAATCAAGACAAACAAGAAATTATTACGATTAAAATTTTTTTTAAATTGTGTGCGATCGAGCATCATTGATGAACTTAAATAAATTAGACTATTTTTAATCATTGCATACGTTTAATAGGTGACAACCAAGAAGCATTGCATCAGACTTTAAACAGGTACTATGTGTTCATCGTACCACATGTTCATTCAGCAATCAACTTAATTTGCATGGACATATTTCATTAATATAGTATACACATGTACAACCCCGTTTTGCTAAGACTTTCTGTACTCCTCGTTGTTTCCACAACATCCATGATCCGTTTTATATTTTGTTATTTTTCTGAAAATTAGTTTCATATAAAAGACCAACATTTTGCTGTACAAACCTTATTTAGTAATTCTAACACAACAACAACAGTAGAGTTAGTATCATACACCATTGTCCAGAAGTCAACAACTGTATTATGTAGTGGGTACTGAGTCACAATGATATTTCTCTTCCCAACACATTCCTGCCAATTAAAAGTACCATTAATAGATTGATACAAAAACAAAGAAAGTACTACAAATAAAAGACAATTACAAATAATTACAGATTATGTTGGCTATTTTCATCACTTTGACTTGAAAAACAGATATTACCAAAACACAGATTACTCTACCGTAAATACACTAAAACCAAACCAATATAATACAGATATAACGATTACATTTCAATTGCGCAAAATATTCAAAAATACATCTGATTTATCAAATATATAATGATTCATATTCACATCAAACAATATCCCAACAATAAAAATTGCTGTGACCATGACAAACATTTCATCGTAAGACATTCCACTTTCAAAATAACACACACAAATAAAATCCAAACTATATCCCATGTTACTTGTGGCATCACAATATCTACTGGTATACCCAATCCAGTTATCACATTCATCGCTTGTTATCTTATTCTTGTCATGAATATTTCTGAAGTAAAGATCATTTGATTTATTGATTGATTGATGTTTAACGCCAACTGATAATTTGAGGGTAAGCAAAATAAAACAATTGAGATAACCTAGCAGTTTCTTCCTTTACTGAGTACGATTTAAATATGCTAAATGCAAGATTCGTTCTAAATATTGTCCAAATCGTTTTTATGTGGTATCATATATAAATAATGTTGTAAATATGTGTATTTGCAATTTTATTTACACTTACAGGAATAATAACAGCATTGATGTAGTCATTTCTTGATTTTTCATGTGACATCAGGATTGGTCTGTAACTCTCATCTAAGAATAAAATGAATAATGTTACCAGCTAAATAAATTATTTTGTGCAAAGAATAAACCAATACATAATAATTGTCAATAGTAAGACACCCATAACCAAAAGAAAAATCCTTATATTTCAAACATAATTAACTTCAAATACGACTCAAATTGTAGCCCGTGATGTAATCCTTAATTAAATATTACAAAAAAGCATCTGTTAAATCATCACCAACCGAATCGGTGGTGTAATGGTGAGAGTGTGTGTGGTAAGTCATGAGTTCGAGCCCCGATCGGGCCATTCTAAAGACATTGGTATTTGTTGCTTCTCATGAAGCATTAAGGAGAAAGGGAAAAGATTGATAGGCTAGGAATCAGAATAATGTGTCTGAATGTGAGGACATGTCTATCCGTGAACTTTTAGTTTCAGTGAGCTAGTACTATAAAATAAAATACGACTGATCGTGTTGGTCTAGTACAAAGCGCACATCATCATCATCGCATTGAAAAGCTACTTTTTCTTGCCATGGCATAGCGGAAGAATTACTGGATTGGTGCTAAGCAGCAATCAATCACTCAATCATCACTATGATGTAATTTGACACCAATTGGTTTTTGTTTATCCACAACTAGAATGATTGTGCTACAATTAATGATCAAGCGTTACCATCATTATCACTAAACAGACACATTTTGAAAAGAAAAGCGATAAAAAAATCAACAAAAGAATCAACCTCACGAATTATTCAATTTATTTGCAAATATCTGTATCATATAGCAATGAATTCAAACTAACTTGTAGATGCAAACATGACAATGACAACCACATATATTTAACGTAATTATGTATGTTCGTACAATATTGACGATCAAAATCCTTTAATGTCTTAATGTGAGTATTTTTCATGATTAGTTATTATGTTGGCTCAACAACCGTCTTAACGAAACATTGATGCGTTGAATGGTGTCTTTTAATATTGTGGTATGTGACATACTGCAGACAAACAACAGTAACATGTGTTTCTCTGGAAGCACACAGCTGTCAGAACAATCCACCAGGAGAAGCTAGGTTCTACCACTAAGCAACAGGGATCTCCAAAAAAAAAGATTCATTCAAGTGAACTAATGTAATAATGCTATACCGTTTTGATGTGTCGTTAATCTATTCTTGTTTAAGTCATTTGATTGTTTTGTTTCACGATATTGCGAACAATTTCTAATTTAAGGGCAACCACATTGAGCTATTGAATGTGTTTAGAGCGGCCAAAAAGTGTTTGCTTCAAAATGATGTGAAAAATAATAAGAACAAACAATATTGATATTTGCTGAGGGATTAAACCAACCAGAAAAATGCTACCCTAAATACCACTGATTACCAACACATCAAAGAGTGAATTATATATTACAATAAACATGACGTACGTGGTAAAATATTTTGGAAAACATTTTTGATGATGTTTACCCTCGACCTTCCTTCCCGAAAGAATTTATCTGGATACCTTGGTTTCATGTTTTTCAATTTCTGCAAATAAGGAACAATATATATTATTAGATAAATAGCTCTGCTAAATATATCTGACACAAATACAAGCAACATTAATTGAAGTCAATACTGAGTAAAACTGAAGCACACTTTCCAAGTATTATTTAATTTCCGTATTTACACCAAAACAAAAAACACACAAAAAACTCAGACAGAAATGAGAAAACAAAACTAGAGGCTCAATTCACTGGTACAAAATTGAATCTTCATATCACAATGAATATCAGAAGATTTTAACATTATTTTCCCATTACATCCAATATACATAAATCTTCAATGTTGACGGCCAATTTAAATGTTGAACAAGCTAGACCATCAAATGTAAAAAGAAATCAACCAAACCCAAAGTGTGCTAGCAATTTGCACTTTACAGAATTTTTCAGAATTGCTTTATTGATTATTTTGTCAAACTTTCTATTTTTAGAAACATAGGTGGCCATGTTTGATGGAAGTTCGAATCATTAATCATAATACTTAAAGAGGATCATAACTATATATATTATTTCCCTAAAGTTTGGTAGCAATTTACACTTTACAGGATTTATTTTTGTAAATTTTGCATTTGTTGTCAAATGTTCTATTTTCAGTAACGGTGGTGGCCATGATTGATGGTCGCTAAAGTTATCAACCATAATTCTGAAAGGTAATCACAAATGTATCATTTTCCGGAAGTATAAAAGCAATTGTCCCTTTTCAGGATTTTTTAGAATTTGTTCATTGAAATTGTTGTCAAATTTTCTTTTTCTAATAACGGTGGTGACCATGTTTGATGACGGTTCAGATCATCAACCACAATTCTTAAATGTATCGTTTCAACGAAGCTTGGAAGCAATTGCATCTTCACATTTTTTTTCAGGATGTTTTTAATTGAATTGTGTTGCTGATTTTGTCCCCATGTTCTACTTTTAGCAACGGAAGCCATCTCGATTGGTCGGCAGGCACACCAGAAACAAGATACCCTGAGGATGATCGCGGCCAAGTTTGGTTCAAATTGGTGCAGTGGCTTTAGAGAAGAAGATTTTTTAGAAAGTTTACAGTGATGGTAATAGCTCACATGGCCTTTTGGCCAGGTAAGCTAAAAACAAAGAAGGAGAAAGAGTGATGTACATTTGTGCAATATGACTTGTCACCTTATAGTACATTTGAATACTTTCTGTATAATTTGGAAATGCGATATTTGATTTTTGTGGTCTTCGTCCATTCGCAATTTTCATATTACTAAAAACATCGCAAACATTTCCGAAATTCCAGTATTATGTATCTATAATGTACATCATAAGTTTTTCAAGCTCATGGATGTACACAGAAAGATATTGGTAATATATTATGCACTTGTAAAGTATTCACCGTCAACACCTAATGTCAATATGATCCTTACACATTAGCCCAACTATATCAATTGTTTGGTATTGCAACAATGACATTTATTACAAGTGACGTAATATATTGTACCTGAAATTCTAGCCATAACAAGGTCTTAGGTTTATTTTGCTGACTATCTAAATGTTCACAGAATTGTTCCTTGTCAATGGCTGTATCCGACACAGTTAACGCTTCTAATAATGCTTCATAGAGAGCTGTATATTGGTCCTGAAAATAAATAATGCACTTTGTTTATTTAAACTATTCAAAGAGTATATTATTACTACAGAAACAATGACTGGTATGAAATTGAGAATGATAATTATATGAGACCACACTTAATGGGCACAACAAAGCTTCTGCGATAGCCAACCATTATATGATGATAATTTCTTTCCCTCAGAAGAAAATAAACTGAAAAACAAAAATCCCACACCGTACATGTAAGAACAGTCTGAGAAATCCTACACAATCGACACCCCTAACATATCTTCCCGACAGCTCACCTTATTTGCTTCGATATGGTGCTTCAATATAATGTAGTGCGGTTAAACTAATTTTATTTGTGAAATGACTAGTTTTATTTTCACATGCTAGATTTGATACTTCAGTATTGCATTATATCAATTTCACATATTAGCATTTCGTCCACATTGATGGATACAAAATATCTCCCGATCAGAACAGCCGTGGTTGTTTTCCTCAGGTAAAGCTATATCATGGTGAGATGATGCTTTCCATTGATGAGGTAACAATAATGTTTACAATCCACTACATATTCAACCTGAGATATAGTTCCAAATGAATGTGTTGCCAGTTTTAAAATCGAAAGGGTGCATTCTATAGCGAATCTTACTTTAGTTTGAATCATATTCATTCGATCTTTTCTCATCATTTGAACATACTCCATGATGTCTACATATCCTGTTTTCTGACCATGTTCGTGCAATGCGTCAAGTGCTATGAAGGTTCCCGTTCGTCCAACACCATCACTATGTAGGTAAGTAATACAATAATGAAGCATATATCGTAATATTATATGATTGTCTTTCAAGACGAATACAATAAAACTCCAAAGATATTAATAATGGTATAAATCTATACATTAATAAGTAACATATAAGTAGTTGTGTTACCCTTTGTACTTCAGTGCTAAGGCATGAAGGTAGATAGATGACACAGATCACCAGTCTGGATAAGTGAAATGAAATACCACAATACAAGTGAAGCAAAATATAATAAAACAGCAAATATCAGAGTCAGCAAATATAGGTCAGAATTGGAGATTGTATAAGCACACGGAGCGAGTGAAATATAATCTTAAATACATGAATAACTGTAGCACAATATGAAAGGGTTATCGCCCGTAGCTAGGATTACAGCAAAACAAGCATAGCGATTGCTGTCTATAATGATAGCCTGGAACTGTTTTTTCTAACAAAAATGCAATTATAATCAATACGAAGGTAAACAAATCAATCATGCGTTGATATACACATGAACTTAATAATTAGCTTAGATAATGCGATATGCCCTTTGGTATAAAAACACACCAACATATATTGCAGAAAATGTGTAACATTCTTTCCTGTAGTTATTCCCAAAATTGTCATGGGACATCCATCTTATATTACCATTTTTCATGGTTGTTCGCGAGTACCGGAGTTAACTACCTATTTGTTTATTTGATGAGGTACATGCTGGTCATCTTTGTAGTTTTCTGTGATGTGTATTTCAGTTTGTTTGTCGTCGTTCTGTGCTTCTAGTTTAATGTTGCTCGTCTTTCTGGATTGTACCTTCTCAAACATTTTACAATTGCATTCAAAACTTCATAATTTTCCCATTAGTTTTATACAGCCGCACTGTTCAATTTACATTGACTCACATATTTGTGGCGAAACGCATTTAATGTTTATAAATGAAGCTACTCTGTCTAATATAATTTTGCAATTGGACAACTCTTGTCCACTACGTAATTGATAACGTTTATTTTTAATTAGTCAGTTACCTGCAGTGAACAACCAATGGACCATTTAGAGTTGCTTTGGCACGTTTCACTTTTCTGTAGAAGCTTACTAGCTTTATTTGATCTGGAACACCATGATCGGGCCATTGTGTAAAATGGAAATGGTGAACTGTCCTCTCAGCCTTAGTCTGGAAAAGTACAAAAAGAAGATGCAGAGTATTTGTCATAATCATGTGTAAGTTTACAGAAATTGCATACATGTCTTGTGACTAATACTTGTAAGATGTATCTTAACATAATGAAGGGTCCGGGTGGCTCAATGAGCTAGGTAGTTGCATTACCTAACAACTCATACAAGCATATCACCAATACGGCGTGGGTTCGCGCCTGGCTTTGTAAATTTCCAAAAATGTGCACTCGACTCGCAGCCGCAAGTGATAAAGTTTACCAGTTGTTTTCAAATGGTCGGTGGTTCTGTCCGGGTACTCTGGCTTCTTCCACAACTTAAGTTGGTCGCCATGATATAGCTGAAATATTGCTAAAAGTGGCGTTAAGCACAATCAAGCAATTAATCTTAACATAATGTGCTGCTAAGCAAACATAATTGTCAAAAAAGTATATTTACAGATTAATTTTAAATCCAAGCTTCTCTGTTTAAAATGAATGTCTTTGCAGTTATTGGCTTAATTGCAAAAATAAAGCTTGGTCTTAATGATATAAATACATATACGTTTATCATAGCAGATCATGTTGACTGTTCATTTTCCTAAACATATCGTACTTTTAAAAGTACAATTTATGTGTTTATGATGTGTCAAGTTGATTTACTCCCAATTACAATGCTACTATGTCACACAAATTGTACATCTAATTACTAAATCATAATTGTTCTTGCTTATACATTTGTGTATATAGTCAGTTAAATAGAGTTACTACCTTTTTATCTAACAGCTTTATCATCCTATATACGTAGACTAAGTGGACTTTTTCCTGCATCATCTGTACTTGTATGTTCCCTACTTTTAATGGTTTCATTGTTGACTCTGGCCAATATTGATGACACTTTACCTATTAATATTTTTTTTCTTTATATAACATACTCTATTTTCTATATATTTTGTTTGTCGACTATTGTTTGTTCTTTGGTCACTGCATTTTCCGTACATCGACGTAAGATTTCTGGTTTCCCCTGCGGTATAGCATGATTCATACCTTTTGAGCAATAATTAACAATAATAAGTATGCACAGTAATACACAGTATATGATAAGCATCTTTTATACATTAATGCATGTGTCAAAATATATTATTTGTCAGATCAGATGTATCGTGACCCATGGTCTGTCAACATTGGAAACATATTCAAATGTGTGCAGTAAATGGCATCCTAAATGAAGCTTCTAATGAATACTGTAGTTTTATGTTGAAGCAAAGACACTACTGTGACGCTAGGCATACATCACAATCGCTGACGAAGCTAACGTGACGAGAACTTCATTAACACTGATATAATGACAGTCACTTGCATTTGTGCATATAGATTTGTATTCTGATAAATTGAATATGTTTATGGCTTTCAATAGCTTGACAAAAAAGGTCAGTTCATTTCAGAAGTTGATCAAAGGAGTTATTGAATTTAAAAATGGATACTAATTAGCTATAATAAAATGTTACCATTCTTTCTTCTACAAGTTGTGTGACCATGACAATTTTATCAACTTGTTCCTGCCATATCATCTGCCAAAAGTCTTTCATTGTATTTGACTGTGGATCTGACAGAACAAAAATACAAATATCTGCATTTATTGATATGCAGTTGAATTGATCGTCGTGGAAAATACCTAGTGAAAGTCAGTGGAAAATAATTGGGGACGGTGAGGTTTGAAAACACACATCCTTTCATATATTCACCCAAAGCCGACTCATATGGTCTTTTCGGTTTCCTCCACCAATAAAGCTGACCGTCACGATATAGCTCAAATATTGTTGAATGTGGCGTTAAACACCATAGATCTATCCTATGTAATGGAGAAGCTGTCATAATTGGGAAAACTTGTATCTGATCATATTATCATATTTTTTGGACAATAAAATATGCTTAGACTATTGAATTGGAAAAGTAGTGACCGATCATATATTTGAAAGATGAAAAAGGTCGACCCATTTCAGTGGCACGTATGGGTGTGTGCATAAGAGTAACTGATTGCATACTGATATGCTTGTGTGTGCATATTTGTGCAATTGATTTGCTTTCTCTGAGGCTTTGACTTGGATATTTCCTAAAGATAAGTGACTTTTGTCAGCATTGTTCGATTGTGATTGTTGTTCGTAATGCACATCACACATCAATGTAAGTAGACCTGTTGAAGATTTCATAGGAGGCCGGTTAGGTTAGAGGATTGCTTTTGTATATACCTTTTTATTGATATTATGGATAAGGATAAAATATATATTGATAAAATGTTCTGTTTTACAAACATGCATAGCACACACAAGCATATATATAAAAGTGCTATTACATTTTGAAAGGAAGTGTGAAACGAAGGAACATGTTATAACATAAAGAGAACAACAAACGCTTGTTTCTGACCTTGAGTTGCTATATACGCCTTTTCTGCTGTGTAGCTCTGAAAAAGACAATGAAAGAAACCAATAGAGGTGCATTGTTGTTTTAGTGAATTCGACAAACCATGTCAGTAATGACAATAACTATTTTGATCTTGACAATAAGGGTCAAGGTGACAGTCAGTTCATTTTGCTATCGGACATTATTCAATGCCTGAATAAAAAATTTATCCTCACATGTTAGGAGGTTAGATCAAATCATTAAAACACTTGGTTACAGTTATGGTTCCTTAAAACGTATTTTAACTTGTAGTCCCTGTAACCTCATTAATGGTGACGGAAACCAGTCGAGTCGTGCACCTCGAGAATATAATGAAGATATCAGAAAGTACAACACAATGCTTGGCTGCTGACAACAAAAAAATGGATCTAAGAGCTAGCTAACAGTGATCTCATTTATGCAGGCGGCTATCCCGCCTATATTGAAGCATACACACCTAACATTAGATTAGGTTAGCAACTAACATAAAAAGTGTGGAGCTAGACGACACACAACGTGCACAAAATACCATAATTGACCTCAATATCCAAATGCAAGCTAAGATTTGTTTACAATCTGTTTCTATTTAAATGTTAGATAAACTTGTTACATACTTTGTGTATTTGTACAAGACTTTTACCATGAATCATCCGCATCACTACTCGTAGTGATACTGGTTCACAAAACAGGCCTGACCAAATACAAAGTTTTGTGCAAACATACTATGTGTGTAATTGGTTTGTACTTTTACTGTTTCGATAATTTTACAAATACTATCATTGAGTTGCATATAGTTAGTTGCAATTACAAATGTTTTCAAGTTTACAGGTTTGTGTTAAGTCGCTGTGATTGTATTATATAGCTTCCTATTATGTCAAAAATTGTTGGTTAAAAGACAGGATTATATAGGAGTTGTGTTTGATAAAAATAAAAAAAATGTACTATTTATTGGCTATTGTTGAGAAAACACTATATTGCACCGAAGAGATCAATGGGTTAATAGTTCTGCAATTATAAGGTGTTATAAAAGTGTTTGTAATGAAATTGAGAGGACGAGTAGCTGTATACATATCTTGTGACAAACAGGACTATACAGTGAATTTTTCAAAAGTATTATATTGGAAACACATTAGGACGATGTGCTTACATTGGCTATTTTACTGGTCACTATTTCTGCGGCACAACCACATGTAATTGTGATATATTTATCAGATGTATAGATCTTAAAATAAAGAAACTCACATGAATATAATTTGCATTAATGTAATCAGATGCTGGATTTCCGTGGATAACTACTCTTGAATGGTCATCTATAACAGAACAATGGCAAATTACAGTATTGTCAACAGACACACATTCTATCAATTGCAGTTTAAATTTAGTACCGTAAGTGAGAATACGCAAGCGCAATACATATGTGAATTTAGAATAGTTCAATATTAAAGTCTAAATTAGATCTTCTACTTGCTCCTCTTACCTAATATGTCGCAGCCTGGGAGAACTGGAAAAATCCCATGAATATATAATTGCATACTAAATACGGTTATGACCTTTTACGACCAATTGTATTGTTCTCAGTTTGCAAATCTGCTTAATACCAATTCCATAGAATAGCTGACAAATTGGTAGAAGCAACGCTCACTAACAGAGGAGTTTTATGCTGATACAACTAGTTTAACCCCACAACTATTGATAGAAGTTCATGTACTAAGCACAGAAAGTGAGCGGTCGTGTATTTGTATGCTAGGTGTATCGGTTTTCTGCAAAGTTTCCAAAGGATTTTTAGAACTGTTCCGACAGTGCGAGGTTAGTCATAGTGTAGTTAATTAGAAATGAAGTAAGCACAACTGACGACAACGTTATCACTGAAGTAACGAGTTAAGTAGTCTTAAACGCCAGATATCCAACCAAACAATGCTACAAAGAAGATAAATAAATAGTAACAGCACTTCAAACAATTTTTGTTCTCATTTATTTAAATATGTTTTGCATAGCCAACGGCTCATAGGAACCTGCATTGCTGGTTTGAAAATAGCTTTGGAGATGTCTATATGAACATTTGTTTACCTTATCATGGTGAATGGATGAATAATAATGATTGTGGAGTGTAGTAGCGACTGAAAAATCAAACGTCCGAAGAATTTCCACCTCTTTAAGCAATGCAATAATAACGAATATATCTCATTTAGTGCGCACGACGCGTTTCTAAAACAAAAACCTTCATCTGGTACGCTCACTGCCAGTTTTCCTGTAAAGAAGTCGTCACCCACCCGGGATTGAATAAACAGACAAAATGAATGAGTCATTGCAAGCATAATATACCACATACTCTTAACTATGACAAACGTTCAAGTGACTTGCATAAGTAAGTGGTGTTTCTGACTTTTACTTTGAGTCAGCAGACATTTATTTCGCTTTGAATATGTTTCTTTGTAAAGAGATCACTTACATCAGATATAACTAATACATATGAATGTCATATTATATTTGTTAAAATGTCTTACAAGGCAGTGCATCTAAACATCTGTTCTTTCTCTTATTTCTCTTTTTTTCTGCTTCGACATGTGAGAAGACTAAACCCTTTGGCAGTTTCTACAAAATGAGAATAATAGATAATAAACAGCTTCTTGTTATGAATAGACATAGCTATACAATGATTAATTAAAACACAAACATACATGAAAATATATTAACTATTAACTATTACAATTAGTATTAATATTTATTATTAACTAAATCGTTTTTCCAAGTTTTTTTCTGTTTCATATGATAATGTTATTCGCATTACCATCATTTAATAGGTAAATGTTACTTACAGGTATCTGGGGCACTAATATAAGACATCAAATAACATCGAAGTGCATTAATCCAAGTGTATCTCCAATAAATTGATCTATAAGAGTATTAGTGTCCTTTACTCTCTGTAAAGTATTAGTGTCCTTTACTCTCTGTAAAGTATTAGTGTCCTTTACTCTCTGTAAAGTATTAGTGCCCTTTACTCTCTGTAAAGTATTAGTGTCCTTTACTCTCTGTAAAGTATTAGTGTCCTTTACTCTCTGTAAAGTATTAGTGTCCTTTACTCTCTGTAAAGTATTAGTGTCCTTTACTCTCTGTAAAGTATTAGTGTCCTTTACTTTCTGTAAAGTATTAGTGTCCTTTACTCTCTGTAAAGTATTAGTGTCCTTTACTCTCTGTAAAGTATTAGTGCCCTTTACTCTCTGTAAAGTATTAGTGTCCTTTACTCTCTGTAAAGTATTAGTGTCCTTTACTCTCTGTAAAGTATTAGTGTCCTTTACTCTCTGTAAAGTATTAGTGTCCTTTACTCTCTGTAAAGTATTAGTGTCCTTTACTCTCTGTAAAGTATTAGTGTCCTTTACTCTCTGTAAAGTATTAGTGTCCTTTACTCTCTGTAAAGTATTAGTGTCCTTTACTCTCTGTAAAGTATTAGTGTCCTTTACTCTCTGTAAAGTATTAGTGCCCTTTACTCTCTGTAAAGTATTAGTGTCCTTTACTCTCTGTAAAGTATTAGTGTCCTTTACTCTCTGTAAAGTATTAGTGTCCTTTACTCTCTGTAAAGTATTAGTGTCCTTTACTCTCTGTAAAGTATTAGTGTCCTTTACTCTCTGTAAAGTATTAGTGTCCTTTACTCTCTGTAAAGTATTAGTGTCCTTTACTCTCTGTAAAGTATTAGTGTCCTTTACTCTCTGTAAAGTATTAGTGTCCTTTACTCTCTGTAAAGTATTAGTGTCCTTTACTCTCTGTAAAGTATTAGTGTCCTTTACTCTCTGTAAAGTATTAGTGTCCTTTACTCTCTGTAAAGTATTAGTGTCCTTTACTCTCTGTAAAGGACACTAATACTCTTATAGATCAATTTATTTGTGTTGTATTTATTGGTTTTCATTTTATTACTCTCACCCAGTGTAAAGAAGAAAACAAAACAAGCTTCTGTCACTTGCATTCACTTGATGACCACAGATATATAAGTAGAGATTGACAAAGCCAACAACTGCACGAATTAGGTGCACAGAAGAAACAATGGAATCATCTATAAACGTACGGAACTGTTTTCAGAAATTAAGAGACTCTACAGTTGTCTGTCCTTTTTTTCCAATTACGGCTTTTGGTTAACCCTTTGGTATCTTCCAACATTTCCTTTTTTTTCCTACAAATTCTATATAACTATATTTGTTCGGGTGCTGAGATGATTCTTCAGATATATAATATGTACAATATTGGCCTAAAATGAATAAATAACATAAATGAAAAAAAATATGAGACACCCTCCCCCTTTATGGACAAGTTCGGTTTATAGCGTTATGCGGAAAGAAGAAACTATACTGTACTTTTTTGTACGGTCACATAACGATAAATCGAGGTAAAACAAATTCGGGGGATTATTCATGTACACTTTAAAGCAAAAATCGACGCCATGTTGAAAGGATAACTACCCCGAAATAGCATCGGAGGGTCTTTAGATCACACGGAATTCGAACAACTAAGCTCAGCGGTATTGTAAGCGCGGTGATCCGTACCAAGGGGAAAGGTAGGGTGGGGATATGTTTTTTTTAAGTCCATCAACTTATTTTGATGCCCTTGTTAAACAGCTGGAAGTCCAAGAATACACGTTTCGGTCATTATATATGATCAATAGTGCTAAACGGCCCACCACACCTTAAGAAACTAGCTAAGCGAGGTGGAAGCTAATATTCACTGGGGATCTAGTTTGCACATATGAGCTTTTTGTGTTTACCAGAGGTGAACGATTAAGTTTCAAATTTCATGAAAGGTGGAAGTTGGCCTTTTTTAATTGGTGAAAGGTAACCTTACAGAAAACTTTTGCATATCATCAAAGGTGAACATGACATCTTCAAATTAACAAAAGGATGAATATTATCTTACTGTTAACTTTTGTATTTCATCAAAAATGGAAGATGGTCTGTTAACATTGACAAAAGGTGAAAGATTATCTAACAGTAAACTTGTGTTAATCATGAAAGATGGAAGATGACCTTTTTGTTCTGACAAAAGGAGAAAGGCTGTATTTTGATATCTTTTTGAATATTTAAAAGATGGAAGATCATCTTTTTTTCATCAAAAGCTGATGAAATATGAAATTCAGTTACAGATGAACTTCCTATCGGTTTTTGGTGAATTGAAAAGGCAAACAAAAGATAATGTTTTACTTCATTAATGAAGTAACAACCAATAGAGTAAAGCCACATACTATCAAATTTGTTATTACTTCTCCGTTAAGCAAGCAGTACGACAGAGTATACAGTGGGATTGTCCAAGAGTTGGGATAAGCTGTGCTTTAGCAACATTAAAAACAACGTGCTGACATTTGTCAAAACAAGCATCAACAATATTCTTAAAAAAATAGTAAATTGTCCAAAATTAACTCACACATTCGACTACAATACTTGTTCCATGTGTATGCTATTAATGTCCCTAGTGGTGTTTATTCTTCTGATATTTTGCTACTAAGGAAATTTGATAAGCTTGCTATAAAAAGATTCGCCTTATTCGATCTCTTAAAAAGTTTATATTCCGATACCAAGATCTTGTCGCAATATATTCCCTCTCTGCAGAAAAGATTATAAACGATGGATTCTCATATAGTGAAAATGTATAAAGATAAAAACAAAAATGTCAAAAATATTATTTTATCAATGTGTGACGTAAATGTGTCTTTGACATTTACTTCACTGAGCTTTGTGCTGCTTTGGCAACTGTTTTACCTGCTTTGTTCATGCATTGCTATAAAAACTGTTATAGCGACAGCCGGAAACTTTGAGCCGTAATGAAAGCGGGAGGTTTGGCGCTTTAAGATCTGATACAACCCACCATTTCTTTCGAAATGCCTGTTCCAAAAGTCAGGGTCATTACGGTTTTCACAGTTTTCCGGTTGTTCACTGATTTTGTCTGTTTATATACTTGTGAGTTTTGACTTTCCCTTTGTAAGATTGTTCGGAGTTCGGTAATTTTGCTATTACCCTTATTCATTCTGAATGATGAATTATGATTAATCATCTTCCTTCCCCATTGAACATTCTAATAGACAGTTCCATTCAAAATATATCTGCTGCGCTATACGAACATTCGAAATTGTACCGTTTATTGTAGCTTCTATATCAATCTTAGCATGTTCAAATATTGCGTTTTGTGAATAAATCACATAGGATGCATTTGCTAGTGCAAACTCTCTCCATATTTGTACACGTAGACAACATAATAATCGCATAAACTAATAGGGCACACTTACCCAATATTCTTTCAGAAACCCATCATTCCTATGTTTTTCTTTAATTACATTGTGTAGCTCTGTCACGGGAATTCTATATTTAGTAGTGACCTCAGTAAGGTGAATATTGTCATGCGCATCTTCGTAACCCACGCTTACTCTCACTTGATCTACATTTTCTAAATATTTTATTTAAGAACATATTAATGACAGAAGATACTTTCTATAACCGACACCAGCTCCATACACCCGCGATTGTCAACCACGACATAATATTTTTTTTGTCTGTTTATTTTAGTTATTTCATTGCTTTTAGTGCTTATTATTTACTAGTGATATATAGCATGCATGGACATATTGATTGATTGATAGATAGATAGATAGATAGATAGATAGATAGATAAATAGATAGATAGACAGACAGACAGATAGATAGATAGATAGATAGATAGATAGATAGATAGATAGATAGATAGATAGATAGATAGATAGATAGATAGATAGATAGATAGATAGATAGATAGATAGATAGATAGATAGATAGATAGATAGATAGATAGATAGATAGATAGATAGATAGATAGATAGATAGATAGATAGATAGATAGATAGATAGATAGATAGATTGATTGATTGATTGATTGATTGATTGATTGATTGATTGATTGATTGATTGATTGATTGATTGATTGATTGATTGATTGATTGATTGATTGATTGATTGATTGATTGATTGATTGATTGATTGATTGATTGATTGATTGATTGATTGATTGATTGATTGATTGATTGATTGATTGATTGATTGATTGATTGATTGATTGATTGATTGATTGATTGATTGATTGATTGATTGATTGATTGATTGATTGATTGATTGATTGATTGATTGATTGATTGATTGATTGATTGATTGATTGCTTGCTTGATTGATTGATTGATTGATTGATTGATTGATTAATGCCAGGTAAGTAGAGAATAATGCAGGTTTTAATAACGAGTAGTCTTTCTGAAAAGTGTGTAATGTATGTTTCAAAGGTGAGTAGTGTGTATGCGTAGTGGGCAATGCATGCTTCAAATGTGAGTAGTATTTCTGCTATATTTCTAACGATAACAAGTGTTCAAATACTTAATAAGGGGTGGGTTGCACTCCTCCGCGGAAAACCTATAAAACTACATTCTTAGTAATGTGCTTGAATGCATTATTCGGATTGTGATAGTTGATATGAAATTACCACGAAATACTAAAATAATAATTCCGTCAGTACAAGTCTCCATGCATGAAGTAGGAGATTTACCTACCTAAGCATATCTTCTCACTCTCAGTTTGAGTGGATATGAAAGTACCACGAAATACTAAAATAATAATTCCGTCAGTACAAGTCTCCATGCATGAATCAGGAGAGTGTTCCTTCCCAAACACCTTTTCCCTCTCCATGTTTTTAGTGGAGTAAAACAATTGACTTCAATATGTTACATTGCATCAAATGTTGTACAAATATCTCACATTTACTTACCGACACGATTATCTCGCTCTTCATCATTGGGCGTTAAACCGCCATTTACACAGTACTTTGTTGATTCTTTTCTTTTGGCAGATCTATTTCTGGAAACATACAATATACATTAATAAATATATGTGATATGCATCAAGGATCATTTGAAGTCATCTTTAGATATTCTAGTAGTAGTTCTAAGTGGTATAGCGATACCTTAAAATTATCATTTTCGCTTGATAACGTAATTAATAGTTTTTATAATGATCAACCAAATATGTTTTCCTACTGTTTGCTAATTTGTTTGAATTGAGTCCTCAAATTAGGAACGAAGGGATTGTGTACTCGTGATTCTATGGTATTATGAAAGAAAGTTAAAATGATCAACAATTCCAGCACTGTGAACAAACCATCTTTCAATCAAAGTCCGTGAGCCAAAAAATATCACATTTAAAGATGGACATACATGTCCTTGCTATGGACAGGTACTATCATATGGCGGAGTTGTATTAATAACTGGGATGTCATTCTTCCATTTCTTGATAATTGAGCGTACCTAATGAATGTAATTCTAGAGACTCGTCTTACGCTCTAAATTTGATTTATGCGGTGCGATTGTATCCACCGCATATTGAATTGTTTCCGGTTTATGTTCAAAGA
This sequence comes from Bathymodiolus septemdierum, assembly GCA_963383655.1. Lineage (NCBI taxonomy): Eukaryota > Metazoa > Mollusca > Bivalvia > Mytilida > Modiolidae > Bathymodiolus > Bathymodiolus septemdierum. The sequence goes on from OY726518.1 coordinate 78,770,882, forward strand.
ATGCGAACGTTTGTGCGACGTTCCTAATAGCTTGCCATAACTGTGGTATTTGTCAATGTTGCACATAAGTCATGGTTATGTATATAGAGCTTCTCTACAGATGAAATTATAAACAATATCAACTTAAGTTATGTCAGTCGTTGTATACATTTAACTCTTTGTTTTAGTCATAGCTTATCACTATTATGTGTGTTAACTTTAGAACCATCGCAAAAGCCGGTCTTGGATGGTTATCTAAAAATGTAGATATATAATTTAGTGCGCACGACGCGTTTCAGGAATAACCTTCATCAGCTACTCAGAAATTAAAAAAAACATACGTGCAAGCCAGATAAGTTGAAAGTCTTTTGGAGCACAAAAAGAACAACGGGCCCAATATAATATTATATGTTATTCAGCTATCAGACAGGGTATATAATGTGACATTCCCGGCTTAGGATCTATATTCCCCGAGACGCAGCCGAATGGTATATATATCCTAAGCCGGCCGGGAATGTCACATTCTATACCCTGTCCAATAGCTGAAAAACAGATATATTACGGAGTTAACCATTGGTTTTTTTTAAATACAACATCCAACTGTATTAAATAAATTTGCGTCTTTTATTTTCATTTTCCGTATCTCTAGATGTCCGTTTTCGTACCTTTGACGTCATTCTTCAATGACGTCAAAATATGTGTAATGTCTTATTTCATGTATGGGCTGTCTAATGAAGGAAAATACTGTACTAAATTGTTAAATCAATACAGTTTCATATGTAGTATTTTTTTTTAACCTTACAAAACAACGGGTTTGCGATACAGTTTTAATAATTTAAATATTAACAACATGTAAATAAGATCTTGGTGTGGCCCCATGACGTCGAAAGCTTTCAAGGCTCAACGTTTTGTTTATTTGTTATGGAACAGCCGTGGAACATAGGAGTTTGCTGAATCGATCAGGTATTTGTGACGGAATTAACCGTTGTAATATTGTATTGTTCATGCAGCCGTTTTGAGTGTAAAAACAGCATTTAATTTGGTGAAAATACATTTATTATTCCGTAATATACCATTGATTCAGTGAAGCGTAATGTTTCGTCGTCCATGTTTTAATCGTTTTTGGGGACTGAAATATATACCCCGTCTGTTTTCCGAATATATGCAGACATTCAGGGTTGAAGATCCAATGAAAATATGTGTAACAAACTAAATCCGTAATATATATATCAATATCACCTGTATGAGGCTTTGGCGGAAAGAAACGTAGTACTACTATCTTACCTGATAAAGATGACAAGGATAACTACCAACACTATAGCCCCTACTACACCACCTGCTATAGGACCAATATTACTTATAAGGAGTTGTACTACTATAAAAATAATACATATATTGGTTCTACAATATATAGCACTAATAATATGTGTTCAATGGGTTTGTTGATAACATTAGTTCTATTCTCAAAATGTAACGAAATACAGTATACAAGTCGCCCTTATGACATGACGATGACGTAAAAACGAAACAAATGTGTTACCAGAGTGGAGAACAACTGTTTATCAATGTTATGATTTTTTCCATTAAATAAAACTCATCAAATTTAAACTGAGAAGCGCGTCCTCGTATGATGCATATCCCAGTCCGCTACCTTATATCCATTAGGCGAAAAAATAAGAATTTTAAAAGGTAGGAAATATATCTCAATTGACGTCAAAAAGGGGAATGCTTATATTTACACGAATTTATGAAGCTGGTGTCCTATTAATGAAAACGGACTATTAACTGACAACTATAGCTCTCTTTATCGATGGTACCTTTTGGCACCTTCACTACTAGAGCAGAATTCAAGTCAATAAAATCCGGTAGATATTCATAACCACATCTAGAGCTTGCACAGGGTTTTGTTATTTAAACATGTTAGAAGAACTATGAATTACAATTGACAAATATAGTATACGTATCTATTTGATGTTGAATAGGTAAATATTACAATCAATCTCCATATCACATACATGTGCTCCAGTTATCGTCTTTATATCCAGGTTGCCATTCACCATCAGGACACGTACCATTTATAGGATTGCATGTTTTATTAATACATTGGCAGTTACTAGAACAGTTATTTCCAAATGTTCCCGATTCACATTCTACAAAAAGCAATGGTAATCTTGTGTATATTGAATATGAAGCAATATATTATATGTACCATTTCTCCTGACATAACAGTAAAACAAAGCTGACTAATTCAGAACATAATAAAACATAAATTGTATTTTACTTCTTTTACACTTCTCAATTCCATAAGAAGAGAAATTAATTTGTCATGGTGATATATGTCATTCATATGACTATTACCTTTTGTTTATCTGTAAATCTCAAGGGGGTGCAATGAATGTAGCATGCAAAATAAAGATGTCCTCCGGTCTATGCTGACTGTTTTCAATCACAAGGATGTGATGTAGTCTATGTAAAAAGAGACCTATACCATAGGCTGTGGATCAATAAAAAGAGACATATTCCAGAGGTAGTGGATGAATAAGAAGAGATCTATGACAGAGGTTGTGGATGAATAAAAAGAGACCAATACCATAGGCTATGGATGAATAAAAAGAGACCTATGACAGAGGTTGTGGATGAATACAAAGAGACCTATACTAGAAGTTGTGGATGAAAATAAGAGACCTATACCAGATGATGTGGATGAATAAAAAGAGACCTATGACAGAGGTTGTGGATGAATACAAAGAGACCTATACTAGAAGTTGTGGATGAAAATAATAGACCTATGACAGAGGTTGTGGATGAATAAAAAAAAACCTATACCAGAGGTTGTGGGTGAATTAAAAGAGATCTATGACAGAGGTTGTGGTTGAATAATAAAATTGATCTATGACAGAGATTGTGGATGAATAAAATGAGACCTATATCAGAAATTGTGGATGAATAAAAAGAAACCCATACCATAAATTGTGGATGAATACAAAGAGACCTATACCAGAGGTTGTGGGTGAATAAACAGAAACCTATACCAGAGGTTGTGGATGAATGAAAAGAGACCTATACCAGAGATTGTGGATAAATACAAAGAGACCCATACCAGAGGTTGTGGATAAATACAAAGAGACCCATACCAGAAGTTGTGGATGAATGAAAAGAGACCTATTCCAGAGGTTGTGGATAAATACAAAGAAACCCATACCAGAGGTTGTGGATGAAAATAAGAGATCTATACCAGAGGCTGTGGATGAATAAAAAGAGACCCATGACACAGGTTGTGGATGAACAAAAAGATACCTATTCCAGAGGTTGTGGATGAATAAAAAGAGACCTATACCAGAGGTTGTGGATCAATAAAAAGAGACCTATACCAGAGGTTGTGGATCAATAAAAAGAGACCTATACCAGAGGGTGTGGATGAATAAAAATGAGACCTATGGCAGAGGTTTTGGGTGAATAAAAAGAAACCTATACCAGAGGTTGTGGATGAATGAAAAGAGACCTATACCAGAGGTTGTGGATAAACACAAAGAGACCCATACCAGAGGTTGTGGATAAATACAAAGAGACCTATACCAGAGGTTGTGGATAAATACAAAGATACCCATACCAGAGGTTGTGGATGAATGTATAATGGTATATAGCAATTAAAATTAACACGATTATGATGCTAAACTCCGTATCAATAGTAATTATCCGGATAAAGGGAGAACATTTACTATATAGCAAAATATCAGGGGGGATGATCGGCTATGGAGGGGGGAATGTTCGCTATATAGTAGAACAGCTATTTCCAAATGTTCCCGATTCACATTCTACAAAAAGCAATGGTAATCTTGTGTATATTGAATATGAAGCAATATCTTATATTTACCATTTCTCCTGACATAACAGTAAAACAAAGCTAACTTTTTCAGAACATAATAAAACATAAATTGTATTTTACTTCTTTTACACTTCCCAATTCCATAAGAAGAGAAATTAATTTGTCATCGTGCTATATGTCATTCATATGGCTATTACCTTTTGTTTATCTGTAAATCTCAAGGGGCTGCAATGAATGTAGCATGCAAAATAAAGATGTCCTTCAGTTTATACTGACTGTTTTCAATCACAAGGATGTGATGTAGTCTATGTAAAAAGATACCTATTCCAGAGATTGTGGATGAATAAAAAGAGACATATTCCAGAGGTTGTGGACGAATAAAAAGAGACCTAAGACAGAGGTTGTGGATGAATAAAAAGAGACTTATACCAGAGTTTGTGGATGAATAAAAAGAGATCTATGACAGAGGTTGTGGATGAATAAAAAGAGACTATACCAGAGGTTGTTGATGAATAAAAAGAGACCTATACCAGAGTTTGTGGATGAATAAAAAGAGAACTATGACAGAGGTTATGGATGAATAAAAAGAGACCTATACCAGAGGTTGTGGATCAATAAAAAGAGACCTATACCAGAGGGTGTGGATGAATAAAAATGAGACCTATGGCAGAGGTTTTGGGTGAATAAAAAGAAACCTATACCAGAGGTTGTGGATGAATGAAAAGAGACCTATACCAGAGGTTGTGGATAAACACAAAGAGACCCATACCAGAGGTTGTGGATAAATACAAAGAGACCTATACCAGAGGTTGTGGATAAATACAAAGATACCCATACCAGAGGTTGTGGATGAATGTATAATGGTATATAGCAATTAAAATTAACACGATTATGATGCTAAACTCCGTATCAATAGTAATTATCCGGATAAAGGGAGAACATTTACTATATAGCAAAATATCAGGGGGGATGATCGGCTATGGAGGGGGGAATGTTCGCTATATAGTAGAACAGCTATTTCCAAATGTTCCCGATTCACATTCTACAAAAAGCAATGGTAATCTTGTGTATATTGAATATGAAGCAATATCTTATATTTACCATTTCTCCTGACATAACAGTAAAACAAAGCTAACTTTTTCAGAACATAATAAAACATAAATTGTATTTTACTTCTTTTACACTTCCCAATTCCATAAGAAGAGAAATTAATTTGTCATCGTGCTATATGTCATTCATATGGCTATTACCTTTTGTTTATCTGTAAATCTCAAGGGGCTGCAATGAATGTAGCATGCAAAATAAAGATGTCCTTCAGTTTATACTGACTGTTTTCAATCACAAGGATGTGATGTAGTCTATGTAAAAAGATACCTATTCCAGAGATTGTGGATGAATAAAAAGAGACATATTCCAGAGGTTGTGGACGAATAAAAAGAGACCTAAGACAGAGGTTGTGGATGAATAAAAAGAGACTTATACCAGAGTTTGTGGATGAATAAAAAGAGATCTATGACAGAGGTTGTGGATGAATAAAAAGAGACTATACCAGAGGTTGTTGATGAATAAAAAGAGACCTATACCAGAGTTTGTGGATGAATAAAAAGAGAACTATGACAGAGGTTATGGATGAATAAAAAGAGACCTATACCAGAGGTTGTGGATGAATAAAAAGAGACTTATACCAGAGTTTGTGGATGAATAAAAATAGGCCTATGCTAGAGCTTGTGGGTGAATAAAAAGAGATCTGACAGGTTGTGGATGAATAAAAAGAGATTTATACCAGAGGTCGTGGATGAATAAAAAGAGACCTATGCCAGAGGTTGCGGATGAATAAAAAGAGACCTATTCCAGAGGTTGTGGGTGAATAAAAAGAGACCTATTCCAGAGGTTGTGGATGAATAAAAAGATACATATACCGGAGGTTAAGGATGAATAAAAAGATACATATACCGGAGGTTGTGGATGAATAAAAAGAGACCTATTCCAGGGGTTGTGGGTGAATAAAAAGAGATTTATGACAGAGGTTGTGGTTGAATAAAAAGAGAACTATTGCAGAGGTTGTGGATGAATAAAAAGAGAACTATGACAGAGGTAATGGATGAATAAAAAGAGACCTATACCAGAGGTTGTGGATGAATAAAAAGAGGCCTATTCTAGAGCTTGTGGGTGAATAAAAAGAGATCTGAAAGTTTGTGGATGAATAAAAAGAGATCTATTCCAGAGGTCGTGGATGAATAAAAAGAGACCTATATCAGAGGTTGTGGATGAATAAAAAAAAGACCTATTCCAGAGGTTGTGGGTGAATAAAAAGAGACCTATACCAGAGATTGTGGATGAATAAACAGAGATCTATACCAGAGGTTGTGGATCATTAAAAAGAGACCTATTCCAGGGGTTGTGGGTGAATAAAAAGAGATCTATAACAGAGGTTGTGGTTGAATAAAAAGAGAACTATTGCAGATGTTGTGGATGAAAAAAAAGAGAACTATACCAGAGGTTGTGGATGAATAAAAAGAGGCCTATTCTAGAGCTGTGGGTGAATAAAAAGAGATCTGAAAGGTTGTGGTTGAATAAAAAGAGATCTATACCAGAGTTCGTGGATGAATAAAAAGAGACCTATATCAGAGGTTGTGGATGAATAAAAAGATACCTATTCCAGAGGTTGTGGGTGAATAAAGAGAAACCTATACCAGAGGTTGTGGATGAATAAACAGAGATCTATACCAGAGGTTGTGGATGAATAAAAAGAGACCTATTCCAGAGGTTGTGGATGAATAAAAAGAAATCTATGAAAGAAGTTGTGGATTAATTAAAAGAGACCTCTACCAGAGGTTATGGATGAATAAAAAGTGACCTATTCCAGAGGTTGTGGATGAATAAAAAGAGACCTATGACAGAGGTTGTAGATAAATAAAAATAGACATATCACAGAGGCTGTGGATGAATAAAAAGAGACTCATATCAGAGGTTGTGAATGAATAAAAAGAGATTTATCCCAGAGGTTGTGAATGAATGAAAAGAGACCTATACCAGAGGTTGTGGATGAATAAAAAGAGACCAATACCAGAGGTTGTGGATGAAAAAAAGATATTTATGCCAGAGGTTGTGTTGAATAAAAAGAGACCTATACCAGAGGTTGTGGATGAAAAAAAGAGACTTATGCCAGAGGTTGTGGATGAATAGAAAGAGACCTGTGACAGAGGTTCTGCATGAATAAAAAGAGATCTATGACAGAGATTGTGGATGATTGAAAAGAAAACCATACCAGAGCTTGTGGAGGAATAAAATGGGAACTATTCCAGCGGTTGTGGATGAATAACAAGAGACCTATACCAGAGGTTGTGGGTGAATAAAAAGAGACCTATTCCAGAGGTTGTGGATGAATAAATAGAGACCCATACCAGAGGATGTGGATGAATAAAAAGAGACCAATGACAGAGGTTGTGGAAGAATAAAAAGAGACCTATGACAGAGGTTGTGGATTAATAAAAAGAGACCTATGCCAGAGGTTGTGGATGAATAAAAAGAGACCCATACCAGAGGTTGTGGATGAATAAAAAGATACCCATACCAGAGGATGTGGATGAATACAAAGAGATATATACCAGAGGTTGTGGATGAATAAAAAGAGATCCATACCAGAGGTTGTGGATGAATAAAAAGTTTAATAAATAGCAAATATTCCGAGGGGGAATAGTAAACATTCCCGGGGAAGGTTTGCTATTCGGAAGGTTTACTATATGACACCAGCATAAGGTGGGTGTTGTAAATAGATTAAATAAATGTTATTATGCATCATTATAAATGTATATTGTAGAATAACAACGCAAATATCGAATGTAGTGCTCATAACACACTTCCATTATTACTCCCACCAGCTACTCTCTTAGTAAACAAATTAGAAGACAAAATAATTCAAAAGTCTTTTGGAGCATTGTCATTGTCTTGGCATTATTTTAAGGAATTATATACGTATTCATTTGATTTTGAATAGGTAGATATTACAATCAATCATCCGTATCACATACCTGTACTACAGTTATCGTCTTTATATCCAGGTTGACATTCACCATCAGGACACGTACCATTTATAGGATTACATGTTTCATTAATACAGTGGCTGTTACTAGAACAGTTATTTCCAAATGTTCCCGATTCAAATCCTACAAAAACAATAGTAATCTTGTGTATATTGAATATGAAGCAATATCTGATATGCACCATTTCGCCTGGGATAACAGGAAAACAATGCGGACTAATTCACGATATAATAAAACATAAATTGTATTTTACTTCGTTTACACTTCTCGATTCATATGAAGAGAAACTAATTTGTCATGGTGATATATGTCATTCATATGACTATTACCTTCTGTTTATCTGTAAATCTCAAGGGGATGCAATGAATGTAGCATGCAAAATAAAGATGTCCTCCGGTTTATACTGACCGTTTTCAATCACAAGGATGTAAAAAGATACCTATACCAAAGGTTGTGGATGAATAAAAAGAGACCTATTCCAGAGGTTGTGGAAGAATAGAAAGAGACCTATGACAGAGGTTGCGCATTAATAAAATGAGACCTATACCAGAGGTTGTGGATGAATAAAAAGAGACCTATATCAGAAGTTGTGGATGAATAAAAAGAGACCCATACCAGAGGTTGTGAATGAATAAAAAGATACATATACCGGAGGCTGTAGATGAATAAAAAGAGACCTACTGCAGAGGTTGTGGATTAATAAAAAGAGAACTATGACAGAGGTTGTGGATGAATAAAAAGATACCTATACCAGAGGTTGTGGATGAATAAAAAGAGAACTATACCACAGGTTGTGGATGAATGAAAAGAGACCCATACCAGAGGTTTTGGATGAAAAAAGAGACCTATGCCAGAGGTTGTGGATGAATAAAAAGAGACATATACCAGAGGTTGTGGATGAATAAAAATAGACCTATGACAGAGTTTGTGGATGTAAAAAAAGAGACTTATGACATTGGTTGTGGATGAATAAAAGAGACCCATACCAGAGGTTGTGGAAGAATAAAATGGGACCTATTCCAGGACTTGTGGATAAATAAAAAGAGAACTATGACAGAGGTTGTGGATGAATAAAAAGAGACCTATACCAGAGATTATGGATGTAAAAAAAGAGATCTATTCCAAAGGTTGTGGATAAATAAAAAGAGAACTATGACAGAGGTTGGGGATTAATAAAAAGGGAACTATACAAGAGGTTATGGATGAATAAAAAGAGATCTATTCCAGAGGTTGTGGATGAAAAAAAAGATCCCTATACCAGAGGTTGTGGATGAATAAAAAGAGAACTATACCACAGGTTGTGGATGAATGAAAAGAGACCCATACCAGAGGTTGTGGATGAATAAAAAGAGACATATACCAGAGGTTGTGGATGAATAAAAATAGACCTATGACAGAGTTTGTGGATGTAAAAAAAGAGACTTATGACATTGGTTGTGGATGAATAAAAGAGACCCATACCAGAGGTTGTGGAAGAATAAAAGGGGACCTATTCCAGGACTTGTGGATAAATAAAAAGAGAACTATGACAGAGGTTGTGGATGAATAAAAAGAGACCTATACCAGAGATTATGGATGTATAAAAAGAGATCTATTCCAGAGGTTGTGGATGAATAAAAAGAGACCCATACCAGGGTTTGTGGATGAATGAAAAGAGGCCTATTCCAGAGGTTGTGGATGAATAAAACGAGACCTATTCCAGAGGTTGTGGATGAATAAAAAGAGACCAATTCCAGAGGATGTGGATGAATAAAAAGAGGCCTATGCCAGAAGTTGTAGAAGAATAAAAAGAGACCTATTCCAGAGGTTGCAGATGAATAAAAAGAGAACTATACCAGAGGTTGTGGATGAATAAAAAGAGACCCATACCAGAGGATGTGGATGAATTAAAAGAGACACATAACAGAGGTTGCGGATGAATAAAAAGATACATATAGTGGAGGTTATGGAAGAATTAAAAGAGACCTATTCAGGAGGTTGTGGATGAATGAAATGATACCTATACAAGAGGTTATGGATGAATAAAAAGAGATCTATTCCAGAGGTTGTGGACTAATAAAAATAGAACTATGACAGAGATTGTGGATGAATAAAAAGAGACCCATACCTGAGGTTGTGGATGAATAAAAAGAAAATTATACCAGAGGTTGTGGATGAATAAAAAGAGACCATACCAGAGGTTGTGGATGAAAAAAAAGAGACCTATTCCAGAGGTTGTGATGAATAAAAAGAGAACTATACCACAGGTTGTGGATGAATGAAAAGAGACCCATACCAGAGGTTGTTGATGAAAAAGAGACCTACGCCAGAGGTTGTGGATGAATAAAAAGAGACCTATACCAGAGGCTGTGAATGAATAAAAAGACCTATGAGAGAGGTTGTGGATGAATAAAAAGAGACATATGACAGGTTGTGGATGAATAAAAGAGACCCATACCAGAGGTTGTGGATGAATAAAATGAACCTATTCCAGGGGTAGTGGATGAATAAAAAAAGAACTATGACAGAGATTGCGGGTGAATAAAACAAGACCTATTCCAATGGTTGTGGATGAATAAAAAGAGACCTATACCAGAGTTTGTGGATGAATAAAAAGACACATATACCGGAGGTTGTGGATCAATAATAAGAGACCTATTCCTAAGGTTGTGGATGAATAGAAAGAGACCTATACCAGAGGTTGTGGATGAAAAAAAAAGACCTATTCCAGAGGTTGTGGATCAATAATAAGATACCAATTCCAGAGGTTGTGGATGAAAAAAAAGAGACCTATACCAGAGGTTGTGGATGAATAAAAACAGATATATGACAGAGGTAGTGGATGAATAAACAGATACCAATACCAGAGGTTGTGGAGGGAAAAAAAGAGACCTATGCCAGAGGCTGTCGATGAATAAAAAGAGACCTATACCAGTGGTTGTGGATGAACAAAAAGAGACCCATATCAGAGGTTGTGGATGAATAAAAAGATACCTATACCAGAGGTTGTGGATTAATAAAAAGATACCTATACCAGAGATTATGGGTGAATAAAAAGAGACCTATGACAGAGGTTTTGGATGAATAAAATGAACCTATTCCAGGGGTAGTGGATGAATAAAAAAAGATATATATCAGAGCTTGTTGATGAATAAAACGAAACCTATTCCAGAGCTTGTTGATGAATAAAAAGAGACCTATACCAGAGGTTTTGGATGAACAAAAAGAGACCTATACCAGAGGTTGTGGATGAATAAAAAGATACATTTACCAGAGGTTGTGGATGAATAAAAAGAGACTATTCCAGAGGTTGTGGATGAATAAAAAGATGCCTATGACAGAGGTTGTGGATTAATAAAAAGATACCTCTACCAGAGGTTATGGATGAATAAAAAGAGGCCTATTACAGAGGTTGTGGACGAAAAAAGAGACCTATGACAGAGGTTGTGGATTAATAAAAAGAGACCTCTACCAGAGGTTATGGATGAATAAAAAGTTACCTATTCCAGAGGTTGTGGATGAATAAAAAGAGACCTATATCAGAGGTTGTGGATGAATAAAAAGAGACCTTTTCCTAAGGTTGTGGGTGAATAAAAAGAGACCCATACCAGAGGTTGTGGATGAATAAAAAGAGGTCTATTCCAGAGGTTGTGGATGAATAAAAAGAAACCTATGACAGAGGCTGTGGATGAATAAAAAGATACCTATACCAGAGGTTGTGGATGTAAAAAAAGAGACCTATTCCAGAGGTTGTGGATCAATAATAAGAGACCTATTCCAGAGGTTGTGGATAAATAAAAAGAGACCTATACCAGAGGTTGTGGATGAATAAAAACAGATCTATGACAGAGGTAGTGGATGAATAAACAGATACCTATAGCAGAGGTTGTGGAGGAAAAAAAAGAGACCAATACCAGAGGTTGTGGAAGAATGAAAAGAGACCTATACCAGTGGTTGTGGATGAATAAAAAGAGACCCATACCAGAGGTTGTGGATGAATAAAAAGATACCTATACCAGAGGTTGTGAATGAATAAACAGATACCTGTACCAGAGGTTGTGGATGAATAAAAAGAGACCTATGACAGAGGTTGTGGATGAATAAAAAGAGACATATGACAGTGGCTGTGGATGGTTTACTATACGACACCGTCATAAAGTGGGTGTTGTAAATATATTAAATAAATTGTATTATGCATAATTATAAATGTATATTACGAATTTAGATTGTTACGCATATTTTCATTGGTTCTTCAGCCCTGAATGTCAGTATATATTCGGAAAACGGACGGGGTATATATTTCAGTCCCCAAAAAAGATTAAAACATGGACGACAAAACAATACGCTTCACTGAATCAATGGTATAATACGGAATAATAAATGTATTTTTACCAAATTAAATGCTGTTTTTATACTCAAAACGGCAGCATGAACAACAAAAGATTACACCGGTTAATTCCGTTACAAATACCTGATCGATTCAGCAAACTCCTATCTTCCACGGCTGTACCATAACAAATAAACAAAAGGTTGAGCCTTGAAAACTTTCGACGTCATGGTGCCACACCAAGGTTTTAATTACATGTAGTTAACCTTTAAATTATTCAAACTGTTTTGCAAACCCGTTGTTTTGTTATGTGATATATTAATGTTATATTTATAAAGTTTAAAAAATTTACTACATATGAAACTATATTGATTTAGAAATTTAGTACAGTATTTTCCTTCATGAGACACCCTATACATGAAATATGACGTGACACCTATGTTGACGTCATTGAAGAATGACGTCAAAGGTACGGAAACGGACCTCTAGAGATACGAAAAATGAAAATAAAAGAGGCAAATTTATTTTATACAGTTGGATGTTGTCTTTAAAAAAAAAGGTTAAATCCGTAATATATCTGTTATTCAGCTATCAGAGAGGGTATATAATGTGACATTCCCGGCTTAGGATGTATTATCCTGCGCCTCAGGGAATATAGATCCTAAGCCGGAATGTCACATTATACATGTATTGTGGTGCATAACTTTTAATTTTAAAAATTAAGACATGTTCATGTTGTTTTTGGACGTCCGTTTGCGCATTAATATTGTTGTGTGTGGTAGAATACGCTAAAATAAATCAACATCCGATACGTCAAATCGATGACATTTCAGCTTCATTCTAATTATTCTAAAACGAGCATGTCTATTTAACAAATCATCACAAGGAACTGACATTGTAAGCTGTAATAGGATAGAAAACCAATGAGAGATCTTGCAGGCGAATTACATTTTTCATCATCTAATCATGTGATATATTTTTACGGCACCAGTCGTTAATATAGTCTTTTATCACCGGTTTGAAAATTATGACAACTTTTGATTGGTAAAAGCCCCGGGTATAAATAATCCATATTCCGAGGTGTTGCTAGGCCATATTACCGGGTGGAATTAGCCAATCAAATGTTGCCATAATTTTCAAAACTGGGATAATATGACGTTAATGCTCGCGACAATGCTCTCCATGATCAAATTTAGTTAATTGTGGCTATATATTGAATATAAAGCTGTTACTGTGATCAAGTTTAGGGTTCTACCAAAGGTAGTACCCTACACCGGGTAAAAAACACTGGAAACTTTCATATAGTTTACTTAATCTTTCCAAAAACAAAGAAAACGTCACTTTTGCGTGGTCCGGCGGGATCCAAAATGTCTTATTTTTTACTATAATCGGGAATAAATTCGCTATCTGCGTTCCTATCGTAGATATGGAGATTTAAAAACCCTTCAGTAGTCTGTACGCCCTGCGGCTGCCTTCAACGTATACTTGGCTACTACAGGGTGTTAAAATCTCTATATATACGGATAGGAACGTAAATAACTTATAATGTACCCGTCGGGGTCATGATTGAAAATACAGGAGTTTGTTTTATTACCCATCATATGGAAATACCATATATTATAATATAAAATACTAGACCTATGCTTCTTAATATATAAATAGTTCATTTGAATGTAGGTGTGCATCACGCAACAGAAACTAGAGGAATAATCTACTAAATAATTACCAAAAGAAACAAATATCAATCAGTGTTGTTTTACGTGGTATGAATAACCTATCACATATAGATTCTCCATTTGTCATCAGTGGATTACCATATTTGTCTACTCGAGCCATTATCGAAGGTGGAGGAATATCATAATCTACTGGTAATAAAACGTCAAAGCAAATGCTTAAGTTGTTGCCAATAACCGACGAATAAACTTGGCGTAAATTCTCATGCAGAAATGTTACCACTGTAGAGATTAAGAATACATTTTGCATTACGAAAATGTAATCAACGCTAAGAATGTCGGAAAGTATGTTATTTGTCTACGAGTTGTATATTTCTGAAAGTGTTTAACCCAATTTCTCCTATATTCTTTTAACGATTCAGAACACGCCCGTGAAACGAACTGTGTTTATAAATTTAGTTATCGATATTATACATTTGTAATTTGGAAATATAAATATACTAGTCAACAAAAGAAACGATACAAGGATTTGATGCTCAATTTTTTTTTACATAAAGAAAGAAAATCGACAAAAATCGTATAATTTAGATTCATTTGGGCATAACAAGTAAGGCAATATCAAAACAATTTCTTAACATCATTATCAGAACAAATCATGGACAGACAGAAATTGTCATACAGTATGGAGATTTGCGGAGTTCAGTAACGTGTGTGACCACCTATTGCAGCAACGACAGCTTCGCATCTCCGACGCATAGAACCAATCGTGCGTCACGCAGCTCCTGTAGTGTTTCCGGTGGCGAACACGTCGTCTACCGAGTTCATCCAATAAATGTTTAATTGGTGACAGATCCGGTGATAATGCCGGCCAAAGAAGAACACGGATGTCATTCTGGTTCAGAAAGTCTTGACAATCGTGAGCCACGTGATATCTTAGATTGTCATGTTGAAAGACGTGATCAAAGTTTCGCTGTTGCAGAAAGGGAATAACGATATGATCAAGATTATCGTATTTGTATTTTACGGCATTCAATGTTCCTTGAACAATTTTGCGCCCATCATGACAAATTCAATCCCAGACCATAGCACCTCCGTCTCCAAAACGGTCGGATTCGAACACACACTGGTCCGTAAAACGTTCCCCACGCCTGCGATACACACGATAACGTCCATCGCTAAGACGAAGTGAAATTCGGGATTCACCACTAAAAAGAGGGGTAAAGCCTCCAACGACGACGTTCACGAGCCCATGCTAGTCTCGCGGTCCTATGACTTTGCTTAAAGATTGGTCCTACCATCGGACGCCTAGCTCGGAGACCAGATTCACGTAGTCTTCTTCGAACAGTCTGACCCGATATTAATACGTTTGCTAAACCAGGTTCCGGAGGTGAATAAAGCGTAAATGTCTGTCTTGACGTTGTGACGTCACACATGACCTGTCGTTATAGTGTCTTTCATTCGTCCTACCTGTTTGTCGAAGACAAATCATTAATCTTGCAGTGGTTAATGTAGACACAGTAAAGTGGTCTGCAACGGCCTGGTGAGTCTTTCCAGCCTGAATCATACACACCGATCGCTCACGGTCATTTTGACGGAGCCGTGGCATGGATGCTCTTGTGAAAATTCAAATTTTCAGAATGGTAAATTGTTTACTTTTGTTGACAGCACAATTAATGACTGCAGGCGTTTTAAATGGCTAATTCGATCATCGCAAGCTCGATCATGGTACGGAAAATTGACTTTCCGGAATTTTTCTGTAATGGAACAGGATGTTATTGTTTGCTTTGTGAGGATAAACGCTTTTCACGAAAACATTGACGTAAATGATAATAAACAATTGTTTTGGTTTTAACATATAAAGTTATTTGCCAAAAAATCTTTGTATCGTTTCTTTTGTTGACTAATATATGATCAAATATGTCACTATTTAAATCTATTGATGACATGTCATGGCAAGCACAATAATTTGAGACAATATGGAAAGACGCGTTGTATTACTCTATACTATGACATGCATAAGCATATCACGAAAATATATTACTTAATGAAATAATTATTTGTGCAAAATTTACCTCAAATGTTTACAAATATTGACAAATAATTAAATAAGTTCGGAGAGTAAGAATACTATTGTTCCCAGATAATTGTCTATGCTATAACATATGCAGCTAAACAATATATTCAATTTACGAACATAAATATGATCCACAATGCAAGACATTCTTTGGAAGAATGTTTGTGGAAAGAGCTACTGGAATGTGATTTGTTGTACTGATTCATTTAATAACTATTATTTTGCCTTTGTCTTACGCTGTGACATTTATCGAAATAATAATCATATATCGTAAATATGCAGTCGTAACCGATGATTTTTCCTATATAGTGTGGGGGTCTGTATGCTCCACTGCATGATTCCCTTTCCACGCATTCCCAATTGTCTGTCTGTAATACTCTCTCTTGTAAATTGTATTTGTCATATTTTCATTAGACCATTTGATTTCAGCCGATATGAAAATAAATACTTACCTTGTGATTTGACAACATAAAGCAATGATACCACTACAACAAAGACTTTCATTTTGTATTTTGTTATAATGTCCACCTAAAGAATATAAAACAACACAATGACATGAATACAGTAATGAAGAAATTAAACCCCCTTAAAAGATATCATACAATAAACAAACCATTTGTTAGTACTAGCATAGGCGCAAAATAAAAAAAATAAACATATGTTTGACGTGTGTGTTTTTAAACAGACAATCGACGATTCTATGGGTATCAACTGAACACTTCTTCTCGGCGACTTGTTGCATTATTCATACAAGAAATACTTTATACAGAGACTTCTCAAGAAAAGCGAGAACAGTCTAACTCGATCCTATGATTTCACTCTCCGCTATATGTTCTTTCACAAAAGTTTAAATTCTAAAATCTATCGCATTGGGCTTGAAATGAATGATATCACAGATACAACTAGGTCTGCTTCATAGCTTGGCATACACCTCGAAATTGACAGCGATAACCAGTTAAGAACGAAACTTTACATATCTCAATATCTGGTAAGACGAATCCGTATCGTGAAATGATCGGCCCATATCACTTACTAGTTGTGTTTGGAAAACCATAGCGAGAATGACCAATATACAGTGTGGATTCCATCAAGGTAGTCGCACTTTGGATAATCTTGCTCGCTTTGGAAAGGTAAATATTTTTTCGATTTTGAGAGAGAATTTAATGTTAGATTGGATTCGACCTTTTCTGACATCCATGAATAAGACATAAGACTATCATAAGGAGACATCTTCTCTATTACATTATATGGTATTAAGTTAAACAGCACACCTAAAGATTTAAATGATAACATTGAAAATTATCTTTATGTTGATGACTTCCTGATATGCTAAGAATGTAAACATTAATAATGTTTTTTTGATTAGGCCTACTTACAGTTGTCTTTAAGGACAACTGCGAGTAGGCCTAATCAAAAAAAAAACAAAACATGGAAATAAGGAATATATTTATATTTTCTAGTTAAATTCTGAATGTGAGTATCTTTGCAATAAAAGAATACACCACCCAGAACCGAATTTAATATTGTATAATTCCCCTATTAAAATAGCTAAAAGAAACTATTTGTTTTCCTTATATAGTAAACTGACCTCATATCAAAATGCTTAAATATAAATGTATTTCATTGAAAGGATGTGAGGTGCGGATATCGCAGTCTCATCAACTTATATAGATCGTTGATTCCATCAAAATTATATCGCAGGTGTATCGCTTAAAAAATCTGCTCGTAAGTCGTACATGGAACTGCTTGATACATTTCACCATCAAAGAGTCCGACTCTGCAATTGAGAGTTTGTATATTGAAGGAAACGAGTCTGCTCTGGGAAAAAGACGTATCAAACATGGTTTGCAATATGCTATCAATTATAATGTAACGCGTATTTTCATTGGCTATCGAGAGCTGTCAATTCTGCAGTTGACATGCCTGAAGCAATGCTATATTTCTACGCCGAATGCACTTGTTTGTAAACAATATGGCTGACCCAGATATTTCCGACTATGAATTTGACGCTGACGACCTATTTAGGAGATAACTGTATTGTATTTGAACATTTTACATGATCAATTGAAGATTTGATGGTCGCAAATCGAGTTTACTGACCATTATAATGCAATACTGAACATAAAAATGTATTCTTGCTCTAAAAATCAAAAAAATTTAAATTCCGGGAAATATTGTTGAACGACTTTGCCCATAAATAACGTGACGTCATATGAAGACTTCCAGTTTAAAATGTAAAGATCAGACGTTATTTGGCTTCGTGTACGCTTCAAATTAGATAGAATTTAACTAAAATAAGTTTTCAAGGTAAGCATTTTAATTATTGTTGTACATTGTTGTACATATGACATGTAGGATATCACGTTTTCATGATGGCGGATTATTAAGCAACTGCATTACTATTTTGTTAGCGGAAGGAATTTGAAAAGTGCATATATTTCGTCAGTTATTTGTATATTTTCAAACTAGTGTGTACACGTTGGGAGATAAGAATAGGAATAACAGTTCTGTTATTCCTTAATCTTAAGGCTTATCCTATATTTGAAAATACGCAATAATAAACAGCACAATAAAATACAATCCTTTGATCTGCGAATAACATCATATTTAAGTCAACTGTAATTTCTGAAGCCCTCCAATGTTTAATTCGAAACTACCTTTAATTTTGAAGAAAAGGTTTTAAGATTTCAAAGGGGTAAGAAGAATCCGTAAATCGAAGAAGGACAGAAGACACAATGGCAAAAAGAAACAGAAAAAAAGGAAAACGAACGATCTCCAAAGCACTACACAGAAAACTAAAGGTCGAGAAACACGAACCCCCATGAACATCGGAGGTGATTTCATGTACTCCGAACGAATAAGCTGTTCCTGTCCCACTACTGATACCCGTCGTGCTACTCCAGTAACAATCCGGGTGATAAGTCTTGAATGAGGAATTATACCATCAACTTCTGAATAGTGCGAAATTTATTCTTATGGTTTTTAGCATAGTAAAAGGGTACCATCAGTAGATGATTTTGGACAGCATATTGCTTCTCTCTCATAACTATCGTCTGGATCGATCATAGGTGCAGAATATAATGCAATACTTCTTCCTTAAAAAGGTAATTAGTGGTCTGTTCAGATTGTCAATTGAAAATTGCTAAATGCAAAAACTATTTTTTATTTCAAAGGAGTACGCTTAGTTTCCGGCCAACAATTTTGCACTATTTTCAAAGCAAATATCATATTCGAATATACAGTGGTAAACCCCTTTTGAATACCCCTCTTATTTGTATATATAATTTGATTGCTTTATATTTCTATTTCTACTTAATTACATATTCATCTTTTTTGTTAAAGATAACACATATGACACATTTTCAGAGATTATAAGCAGGAAATGATTAACTCATAAAACATCAAAGGTAAATAGGTTGTTCTTAGCAAAAAAATGCTATCAAAGCAAAATGTGTATGCGTCTCCGAGTGGAGGTGAGGTGACCTCTATGTAAGAAGAGAAATGGTATTATTACTTTGAACATGGTTGGTTGAGAAAAAATAAAGATATAATTATAGATAATTATTAGCTAGGCCACTCGCACTTTATCAACGCATACTTAACTTGATCGATAACAGTAGTAGGGAGTGATCAGTTTTAGTCACCCCAAAAACCCGTGGAGGGGTGGAGGGACCCATATAAAGGTAGACCCCGCCCATATGCTATATAAGAGCATAACCCTACCCCCCGGAACTGATGCCACCAAAAATATTTGAAATCCATATATGATCATAACGACCCTCTCGTCGCAGTATGACTCATGGTAACAAATTCCCCGCACCCCGACGACCAAATATGGTCCCCCTTCGATGCAATATGATTCATCACATTCCACCATCTCGAGCGCATGATGACTCAAAACGGAAAGGTGACATCCATATGGACATGTGTTCACCAATTAAAAACGACCAACAGGCGTATGCAAGACCTAGTTTCGTTACTCTGGCTTTATTCACCCATCAATTCACATATGCCTCCCCCTTTTTTCTCCCTATTACAGATTCAATGAAAATCAAGACCTGTGTTAACCCGCACACAATCAAAAAGCATTAAAATACTGATATTTTTTTTCACACCCATTTTTTTAAAATCCATGTTTTTAACCCTTAGAATTCTAAATGCTTGATTTAAAAAAAAACGCTTAGATCCATGTCGTTCAAATAGGAAAAGTCAATTACGATTTTGACCTTGATATCACACGCGCTATGGTCATATGTTTTTAATTCATCAGATGATAACAAGTACAGCGGTTCTTTTTAATCTACACACGGACAGCATTCATATCAAATATCCATCGCACGCACTGACCATTTATCTTGACCCGAAATGATAAATACATGGTTTATCAGTAACACATAGCGATGAAGGGGTTCCTCGAGGTCAGATCAATTGAAATTTAATCCACAGAGGGTTTTCTAAGGTCAAGCTCTGTTTTACGCGTTATTATTCTAAAAAGTAATTATTATTTATAGTATATAATCATTTATTAACACACAATTAAAGACATTTATCAATAAAAACATCTTACGCTCTTCAATTATTCTATCTGTTGAGGTTTACACTGACATGTGTTTATAGTATATGCGTATTTATCATTTCGGGTCAAGATAAATGGACAGTGCGTGCGATGGATATTTGATATGAATGCTGTCCGTGTGTAGATTAAAAAGAACCGCTGTACTTGTTATCATCTGATGAATTAAAAACATATGACCATAGCGCGTGTGATATCAAGGTCAAAATCGTAATTGACATTTCCTATTTGAACGACATGGATCTAAGCGTCTTTTTTTAAATCAAACATTTAGAATTTTAAGGGTTGAAACATGGATTTAAAAAAAATGGGTGTGAATAAAAATATCAGTATTTTAATGCTTTTTGATTGTGTGCGGGTTAACACAGGTCTTGATTTTCATTGAATCTGTAATACGGAAGAAAAAGGGGGGGGGGGGGGGTATATGTGAATTGATGAGTGAATAAAGCCAGAGTAACGAAACTAGGTCTTGTATACGCCTGTCGGTCGTTTTTGATTGGTGAACACATGTCCATATGGATGTCACCCTTCTGTTTTGAGTCATTATGCGCTCGAGACGGTGGAATGTAATGAATCATATTACATCGAAGGAGGGGACCATATTTGGTCGTCGGGGTGCGGGGAATTTTGTTTACCATGAGTCATACTGCGACGAGAGGGTCGTCATGACCATATATGGATTTCAATTTTTTTTGGTGACGTCAGTTCCGGGGGAGGGTGGGGTTATGCCCTTGCATAGCATATGGGCGGGGTCTACCCTTTTATGGGTCCCTCCACTCCTCCACGGGTTTTTGGGGTGACTAAAAATGATCACTCCCTACTACTGATAACAGTAAGATACCTCAAACTAAAGTGTGACCTGTATTATATCAATCTTAATGTAATCGACAAACGACATTCGATCTATATACAAATATATCTAGAAACTCTCTCCATTTATACTGATGAACTCTTAAGACATAATTGATCAAGAAAGAGCATGGCAAGATAATTTATTCTATATTGTGTTCTTTTTAAATATAGATTTAATATCAATATATACCTCTAAATTTAAAATAATATAACTTATGGTTATCATATTATTACGTCTTCAAAGGAAAGTCGTATACATTCCCGAATATATAAATATATAGAAATTCTATACAATACAAATGAAAAATAAATGTTTCACACTATAAATATATATGTATATGCGTATTAAAGAGGTAATAAATAGCATCATGTACATATTAGATTACAAAATAGATATTCTATTGATGGCTATTTAACTTATAAGATTTCTTATTTTTTACCTACAAATGTAAAGTTTATTATGTCAAATTCACTCGTGTTGTCAATATAGTGATGACTGTATTATATTGTATTGTTGCCAACTTACCTATTTCATGACACTTATCATATTCCCTGTTAATAATATACTAGTTTTTAAAGACACTAGAAATGTGTCAGATCATTTAAAAATACGCGAATTACTATAACCAGAATCAGGATTTGTTTACGGTTAAATGATTACAATATTTACGACCATGGATTTGATCATAAGGGATTATACAATGCACTGTATTGACAATATATTATAGTACTTCCATAATGATGAAGGACTACGTTTTGTACTCCCTCATATTGTATTGCATTCGCAAGTTATATAATGTCCAAAATATAATAGATTGATAGTATTATTGCAGAGAAACATTTTAAGGCCGTCTTTTAATCAGGAGGATTTGAAAATACATGTTTCTAAAAATTATTTGCAAATAACTATTATGAAATGCATACTTTAATTTCCTGCTTTTGTTGAAAACAAATGTCAAAATTGAAAAAAGTAGTTAACTATAATGTTATATATCTAGAAATTATAACTCGAGTAAATACTTGTGTGCATATGTTTTTTTTTCTCAAACTGACAATGCATACATTTTTGGTGTAGCACATATTCCGAGTGAAATTACAAAAAATAACTGATTAAGCTATATACAATATATACGAGTACAAGTAAATAGACTGATGGGATTAGCCAGTAGGACATAATATCCTATTTATATATCTAATTAATTTAAATAGTTTTTGCAAGATTGGTTTTCATTTAGTTTTTAAATTTAATTATATTTGGACGTTATATTAGATGCTTTGTCCACTGTCTGTATTTCAGGTAAAGGGCCCGGGTGGCTCATTGAGCTAAGGAGTTGGATTACCTAACAACTCTTACAAGCATATCACCAATATGTCGTGGGTTCGCGCCTGGCTTTGTAAATTACAAAAATGATGCACTCGACTCGCAGCCGCAAGTGATAAAGTTTAGCAGTTGCTTGCCCATGGTCGGTGGTTCTCTCCGGGTACTCCGACTTTTTTCACCACTACAACTGGTCGCCATGATATAGCTAACATAGTGCTGAAAGTGGCGCTAAAACACCAAACTTCAATTAAAAAAAAATAAAACATCATGTATTGCAGGTATGCAATGTGTGCTTTTAAGATAAAACTACATTCGTATGAATTGATGTCAGTTGAAAATCATATTGTCATACATTGCATATAGACAACACGTTTTCTTGTACTGTGATTTCAAAACCTCGTCTTATGCTTGAAATACGCATGCAAAGACATATAATACTCTATATAGATACCTTTATTTCTCATAACCAAGCCAAATGGTAAAGAGATAAATATCAAAAATACAAACATATTTACATCCGTTTTCGAAAGGAAGTAAACAAATCAATATCAAATCAATAGCTACCTAAGGACATATTTTACTGTCAACTATTGAAATGAATTTACTTAGTTTACTTAATCCAACCACAGAATTTGAACACATCAAAGCACAATATTTTACAGTATTTGGACTACATATGTATGCTTGGACAATCAACCTGGCTCTGTCCTGTATAAATGCAGTGCATTCGAAGAAATAATGAAACTCGTCTCCCAACTCCCTACTCTCACACCAATTACATACTCTATTATCTCGATTTATATTTTGACACCGACCGATTTCAATGGGTAGTCTGTGATTAGAGCTACGGAAAGGAGAAAGTAAGAATAAGTCCTTATCCTTAAAAATTTCTAAATAATTTTCAAAAGATACCCACTTTTTGCATAATATATACTTCAAAGCCTTGGGTGAATTACCTACAGATGTATTCCAAGTTTGTTTAAATTGATCTATTAAATTCATCTTAATAACATTACCCAACTATTGTTCTGGTATATCCATATATATGATAGTCCATCAGCCAAGTCTGTAAAAGCCTCTAATAACAAAGTGTGTGTGATACCCCTGTAGACCGCATTTTTATTGCATGAAATTAATGTTTGATATCTAAATTGTCGATTTTCATGTGTTGTTCAAATTCGGATAATATATATTTGGTACAAGTACAAAAATAGCGTGATTCGACATATCCTTTGAAAATAACGCATTTTTTATAAGATATATACGTTCTCGAAAATGTAGTATGTTTGTGCTTAAAAATAGCATGCTTTTAACTATTGCACACATGACTGCACGGGATTAATCGTAAAACATGTCAAATAATCACAAAAACATCATGCTCGAATTAATCGTTACATTTAATATTTTTACAACTATGAATCATTCCAAAAAGCGCTTTTTACACATTTTAACCATTTAGCAAAATATTTCCGGATTTTCGAATTATAACCGATGCGGTTTCATATTACAAATTGATTGTGATGTTCTATCGTGTTCTGGGCTTTTTGTGTCAGTTTGTTAGTTCTGTATTACAAATATTTTTCATTTTGTCTATCTAGATAACAGTTTAGATCATTATCGACAGAATGTAATCAATTAGTGGAATATTTGTTTTGGGTCTGTTTAACTTTGGTTTAGATTGGGTGCGTTTGATTTGTATTTTCTCATTTCATTTTACTTGTTGATCATTGATGTCGATAGACTAGCTTTGTAGGTTTTCTTGTTATTTTTGATATCGTAACATTTGTTTCCATTGTTGGTGCACATGTTGCTTGTTGATTTGTCACGTGATTGTCATTATATTATACTTTTTGAAGTTAATTTTATTTCTTTTATCATTTGTTAACTGTATTCCTGTTCATTTGTGAATGAGTTTTTGGTGATATAATTTCATAATTACATTTTGAGGTTATTTTGTCATCTTGGAGGGTTATTTTTTCTACAATTTTAATGTTTTATTTTTTTCTGATACCCTGTTGTTATATTTGAGTTTAAGTTTGTTCTTGTTGGTATTTTGTATATATTTATTTATTTTTATTCAGTTCATACTTGGTTATCTTTGTCTCTATTGCGCAATAAATTGCTCAAAATGAGCGACAGTGAACTTCCACTTAAGACAAAATCAAAAGAAAACTGAAAAGCAGATAAACTGGAAAGATTGTCTTTGTCACAGTACTGGTCAACCTGACGATCTATCAAATTCTTTGGAGCAGACTTGGGAAACGCTTAGAAATGTAGCCGAAATAAGAAATGACCTTGTTCACAATCTTCTAAAGCACTACTGGAGTGCCGGTCCAAGGGGTGAATGCCACAGGCGATGAAATCAAACTTGTACCAGCAAACGTAATCTGAAGTATCCACTGAAACGCAAAATGGATGACACTGTCAAGGTATCAGTCACAAGTAAAACAGACAAATTGCATAGAACATATAACCGTTCAAGATGTGTTATTTGCTTAGAAGACAAGTAATTTGCTGAAAGAAAATACACATTCTACGCATTCTGTTGCATAATTTCTTTGAACATAAATACCGAAGAATTAAGTCGTTATGTTACAAAAGTTGTACCCGTTAGCGAAATTACAGATTCCAAACTTTCTATTTTCAAAATAAGAAAATCCGAGTGTGCTATAAATAACGTATAATATCTATGAATATTCACGAGTGTGTGTCATGTGCAGACGATGTAAATACACATCACGACGTCCAGATTAAACGTGTGGGACGTTTGACACCAACTGACAACGACACAGCTATCTCTGGACCAATAATCTTCATGTATGGCTTATAATTTGCAGAAACACTTCAATTTTACAAATTCGGTTGAACATAATTTTAAAAGAGTCGAAATCTGAACGTTAAATATAAAA
Source organism: Bathymodiolus septemdierum (assembly GCA_963383655.1). Taxonomy (NCBI): domain Eukaryota; kingdom Metazoa; phylum Mollusca; class Bivalvia; order Mytilida; family Modiolidae; genus Bathymodiolus; species Bathymodiolus septemdierum. Next base: position 78,796,438 of record OY726518.1, read on the forward strand.
GTTTACAAAACAGTGTGTGTATACACACTTGCCCATTTTCCGTGAAAGATGTACAGCCATATATCAATAGTCTGGACCTTCCTCTAATAATATGTCGCCAAAGTTTCAATGGATAAGCAACAAGAGCTCGTAGAAATCATTGGATATTCGGGACATATTTTCTGATTTTGCAATCGGGATAGAGCGGGAAGAGTTATTGTACGTTGTGTGGTGCTTGGCTAAGGGTATTTCACAAAGTCGTAACAAAAAATGCAATTTACCGACATATTTTTCCATCAATTGATTAAGTAGTTGTCTAGCATTGATGTACTCAGGCTTTGGAGGTCAACCATGCACGGTAAGTAACATAACTTCTTCTAAAATATAGCTATAGTCTAAAAAGAAATATCGTTTTCAAGCGGGTCAAATGGGGTTAAATTTGAAACAAAAAAATGAACAAAAATCGCACAGAAAATTTACACGAACTAAATGTATTGGTATATATTTCCGTTTCTATAAAAGATTAAGAGATAGAATATAATTCATGAATGTGTTTGTTTACCCGAAAATGGCGAAAACAGCAAACATACATATTAATTTATAAAATTCCCCCAACCTTTAATAACTTTATCCAATCAGAGATTATATATGACGTAATTATGGCTGTTCGAAAATATCGGGATTGTTTAATACATCTATCTAAATGAGCTGTTCCGATATTCTTTGATATTGTTTAGAAAAGAGGGTATCTTGTGTAAATTTCTTGTTCTTTTGTTCCTTTAATGAAATGTTCTTCATGAAAACGGAGAAAACGAATATACATTTTTTTTATTAAGTCCCAAATATATTTTGTACAAATAAAATGTACATGAATTTAAAATGTACATGAATTTCCATGCAACATTTTTGAATCAATTTTTGATAAAACATATATTATCATGTTTTAGTGGTATCAGGGAAGCTTTACAAAATGTATTTGTAATGCATGCATTACAGTATGAACATGTATTAACATTCTGGTGTAATGTAGCACACCTGTACATATCTGTGATATGCTATATTTAATTAATTACATTTTTTTTCAGTACATCATTATTGCGTGCACACTTGTTTGGTATGACATTTATGATACATGCAGCAAACATTTCTGGAATAATGCTATTTTTTCATGTAGTTGCCACCAAAACATATATGTATAAAGATAATTTTTAAATTGCATTTTATATAAACTTTTTGCACAAGTACATGATAAACTATTTCTGGAAAAGATAGTTATTATTTTTAGTTCTTCATTTTCTTTCTCTATGACTTAATGTTTTTTTATTCTACAGGTGTGACCATGTCGTCTCAGTAGATCATGAAGAGTTTTAAATGCCACTTCTGAAAGTTGATGTTGTTGATTGTGATTCAGTGTAATAAAATTGCATAGGATAATAAAACACAAAAAATATTTTAAAGAAATCACAATGATTTCACATGGAACAAGTTGGTCATGGACTTCGACACAACAATATTTGTAGTCATCAAATGTAAAATTATAGCATATATAAAGAAAAGAGTGACATGTAGGATTGCTGAGAATTAAGATAAATAGAAAGTTTCAAATGTAATAGTAGAAGATAACACATTCCAGTTTATTGATTTATGACAATAAAAATGATAGTTGTCAGATGAATGTGACAAATATGAACTACCAGATATTAGACACTTTTAGTTTTAATTTTTCTACTGCAGAGAGCTGGATCAGATCCAGAATTGTCTCTGGCAGGGAAGGGGGAGGTGGAAGTTTAAGAGGGTCTGGACTAAATCAAACCAATTCAATGTCTTTTTCTACCACTTTCAACATATACATTGAACATTCTAGGTTTGGGGGAGGGGTTGTGTGGGGGTCCGAACTCCTGATCCCCTACTGGGCCCACCATTGTACTATGTACATTTTAAAATTGCTATCCATTATAAAATAGCAATTCCATATTACACAAATTATCTAGGCTATATAAGAAGCCAACAACTTGTAAACAATATCCAAAACATGGTGAGAAAAAAAAGAAAAGAAACTGTATTTGGTTGTGTAAAATGCAGTAAACATTATTTAAGTTTTATCTGACAGAGACCATCAAGCAGTTCTTGATATCAATATTGCTGAGGAGTAAACAAAGTAATTTCACTGTTCTGAAAGTAATAAAAAGATATTGCTATACTCAAATTAGTCATACAATATCATTTCATGGATACATGTAAGAGCCAAAAATAATAATTTTCAATTTGTAGATCACTGTCTCCCTTAGTCCATCCACCCACCCACACCTATGTGGACTTGTACTATTAAATTAATAACTTAATAATCCCTTTGAATATCAACAAGGCCCAATATGACCTGTCAGTTTTCTAATTATATGCTAACTCATGATCTATATTGTTTGTCAGTATGTCATATGTCATATGACCAACCCCAAGGTGACTGGCTTTTGATCAGGTTGAAGAGGCAAACAATATGTGAATTTCCCAGTAACATGATCGTTTTTTTTTAGTATAGTTGGTACATAAGAGGTGTGAAAAGTAGTTTTACAATGGAAAATACTGAAATGTGGAATAAATGTTCACCAGACACCGATCCAATTCATTTGTAAAGTAAACTGAACTATTTAAATCCTTGCAAAACTATAATTAGATCCACATAAAATATTCAGAATACTATTGTTTTTTTCACCTTCAATTTCAATTCAATTCAAATATTTCATTGAATAAATGCATAAATACAATATCCAATGGAATTGCACATCAGGCATAGCCTATGTAAGTGTCCTCCCTCAATAACTAAGGACATCAAGTATACAGATAAGAATAATTAATTAATTTACAATTGTGATTAGTGTACAAAATGTTTTACTTAGGAGAAATTCAAAATGTTGTAATAATTTTAAAACTGTCCATTTATTCATTATAATTGTGAATTTTGCCAATTTAGAGTATGAATAAGTTAACTTGTAATTAATATATTCTTCTATATATTAAGGATACATATGTACATGTACAGTATATTTGGGCACATACGAAGGCATATTCATACATATGCATACATAATACACATGTACACATAAATATAAATATTTATTTGCTTAAACATCTAAAGCAATAAATTAAAAAAAGATTCAAAGCAAATAATACAAAATCAAATTGAAAAATGTTAATATTAATAGTCAAGTCTTTTGGTTCCACAAATAAAGGTGTGGACAGAGTTCATAATAAGTATATTATCATCAAAAGAAAGGTCAGGTGATCCCTTTAAGAGTATATCAATGTTTAAAAAGTCGAGTTGAGTTGAGTAAACAGCAAAATTCTTTGGCAAATGAAAAGTGGACAGACATAAAAGTAATGAAAGTTGTCTTTAACATCATCCCCACAAGGACACCCTGATCCATCTGACAAGTGTGACAATAACTTGTGTTGATTCAAGTTATTTGCCAAGTTTCTAAGTTGACAATGGAATATGTTGTATTTTCTTGTACCCAGGTGAATTGTCATATTACGAGCACGTCCTGTTTATTGAACCACAGGTGCTCGTTTCAGATTTCTCATGCTTATTATATAACGGCGGGGAAACGGGAGTTTTTAGACGTCGCTGCCAAAGAAAATGAGCACAGATTCAAAAGCTTGTACAAGTGGGAAAGTGATAAAACGTGAAATCATAGTTTGAGGAAAAAGTACTGATTGTTTGATTCCAGGTTCTTGAACACAAAGACCCCTTTTTGTCAAATATATATAATTACTCCCATCAAATTATTCTCAGAGAGGTGGGAACTACAGTATTTACTGCAAATATGAAGAATAGAGCAATAAAAGAACTTGTAGACACTAAATTATATCAACAGTTGAACATTTAGAACTAATAATGGGAATTCACAACAACAAGTGGTCTTTACATGTATGATTATCATCTTTCTATCGTTAATTGGCAGTTAAAGTTTTTAGATGTAGAAGTAGCTTACATAATTTCAACTGTAGCCTTTCAATAATTTCGTTACTTCCAAATCCCCAGTTTCACACCCATAAAGTATTATTGGCTTGACCATACTGTCAAATATAGTTCTAATTTATATTTTATAGATAAATTATGAAGTCTACTGAAAGTGGCTATTGTGTTATCTAAATGTTATACTACATAGCATGACACACATTTTCAACCGATGCCTATCTTAGGATGACCATAACAAGCTATGAACGAAAAAGTATTATATGAATTTCTAGCATGTAAAACCAACAATAATTTATTTTTTACATTCTAAATTAAAGTTCAATAGACAAATTCAATCGTAATATGAATATGCAAAGTGGTCTAGCTATTCCTTTCCTCTACTTACCTATTTTATGAATTATATGCATATATTCACTGTCACATTCAATGTGCATATGATAATATCCCTACGACAATCAGTATTGCAAAATTATTTAGATATGCACACTATATTAAACATAAACGAGGATCAGGAAGTTTTTTTTACGTGTGAAATCAAATACCATCGATCAAATTTACTAAGGACACATTCGCACAACATATATTGTTAAAGATATCATGTATCACTCTTGTAAAATTACGGAAAGCGAGAGGTGTCTTCAGACTTCAGACTTCGGACTTCACACTTTCACAACATCTCTGAAAGGAGTGTCAAAGTGTCGTTTCCTTAAAGGCATGCTCTTCATCGGGGCCCGGTTGTTCAACTTGTTGTTCAATTAACCATATGGTTATATTTAATCATTGGTTAAAGATTCAACCATGGGTTAGTAAACCATGAGTTAACAATGAGTTTTTCAACTTCATTTAACCATTTGATTAAAATTTAACCAACCAATAACTGCAGGTTTAATATTTAGCCAAGACCAATGTATCGCACAATTCCTTGTTTTATCCTAGCAGCAGATAAATAACAAAATGAATATGGCTGACTCAATCCCCCTTTCTCTGGACAAAAAGCAATACAGTTATTAAAATAAAAAAAAGAGTGAAATCTTACTTGAGGAATATAACTTACATGTCATTGTCTAAGGTTATTTGTCCAATATTAAAAGTATTTTGTACAAGTTAGTACGGAAGAGTATATGGACCTCGTCTTAGTTGCTTAATAACATTAAAAGAAATGTTAATAAGACGTGTTTAGTGAAAGGATGTGTTATATAGGTGACGATAACTTCTTATAACTCATTAAACTACTTTTAATTAAATCTTTTTATTGACTTACAATTTCAAGGACTGTTAATTTTCATTATTTACGAGTAGGTTAGCCGTAGAATATTTTCTACTTTATAAATAATGTTCTTAGTGTAAATTTGAAAAAAAAATTGATTGAAAATACGTAAATAATTTCACTATTTTCGTCTGAATTTACCTTGATTTACCTTGAAAAAATAAGTACAAATGTAATAGTGTTATGCGCGCAAATGTAGGATTTTTCCGCCCAAATGTAATGGTAATGCGCGCAAATGTAATGCACTGTTTTGAACAATGTAAATGGTAATAGAAATTTAATTTCATTGGAAATGCCATCCACCTCAGAAACTTCTATTTCAAGCAAATTTGCATGGAACTCAATTGCCCGAAACTCTCTGGGTTTCCTGTTTTGTACGGGAGGCATCATAGAAAGAACATGTCTGGCAGCCATTTTGAATTGATAACCAATGGTTAAATATTTTAGCAGAGCCCATATACCGTGGTTAAATATTAATCAGTTTAACCATGCTTTAACCAGTAGTTATATTTAACCATAAGTTGAACAACGCATTGCGTGCTTTGGTTAAATTTTAACCATAGGTTATCATTTTTAATCATTGGTTAAAATTTAACTGCAAGTTGAACAACCGGGCCCAGACGTTTCAAATGAACAAGGCTCACTATATGATTATGACGACACATCAATATATTCCGGATTTCTTTCTGAGTTAATCCTTTGGTCTTTTATAAGACTATTTCTTTCCTCTGTGGACAACTCCATTTTACAATTGTAGCAATACCGGTCTAAATAAAATGCCGTGTTTTCAATGGCTGAAAATAGGGCTTTTATCACAATAGCACTTAAGTCTGAAGTGTGAAGTCCGAAGTAGAAAGAGTGAAATATAACATCTAAAGTCTGAAGTCTGAAGTCCGAAGTCTGAAGTCAGAAGTCTGATGTCTGCAGATACCTCTCGCTTTCCGTATAAAACAGATGGTCGTAACTTAAGTTACAATCAACCCAAGATGGTGATTGTCAAATTAAGTGAACGTGTTATCTTCTTTATGCTTTTTCTCGTTCTACATAAAATTTTATTAAACGCAAAAAGGCAGAAAATGTATTTTTAATGGCGAACTCCTACGTATCGGCTGAAATGTATACGCTTCAGCATTGTCGAATTAACAGCTATCGCAAACGATGACGAAGAGGATCGTAGCTTAAGACAGAGGGACTTGGGTCCAGGATTTTTTTTTATTTTTTTAATAAGTTATCTAGAGTGTATGTTTAATTATAGAGCCCCCTGGTATGTTTTATTACTATTTTAGGCCATATTGACATTTTCCAAAAATTGTCTATACACACCATCTAACAGGGCTAGAAACTGCTGTTGTGTTACAAATAGAACACAATTTACTCACTGGGATCCCCACGTTTTTTAGCCTTAAATCGCCGCCTGTAATATCGAAATGTGCCTCGATCGTCTTCTACCTATCCATTCTTACTTTAGAGCATACATTATTTCGCAGTTAGATCGTTTGTCGTACAAGATTCGAGTTTCTTTTTCGCAAGCGATTCAACATTTTTATCAGGACGGAAACCGCTTCATTTATGCAGGGGAGTTAATTATTCCTGCAATCTGAGGAGTTCCGTATTGACTGGAAGCAAGGTAATGTCTAGGTGAGCTACGAAAATAATTTAGCAAACAACCCAGCGTGAGTATTTGTAAGTTTTAAATTTTGTCACGACAAATTTATCAATATGGATGAAGACCAAACACTTGCTTATAATATGATATTAGAAGGGCACAATATTTGCTTAGCAGGGCAGGCTGGAACAGGCAAATTGTTTGTTATAAGAAAGGCTGTAGGCGAATTAAGAAAAAGGGGTATTCGTGTCGCTCTCACTTGTTCAACAGGCATAGGGACAACTGTGTTCGAAAATCAGCAAGCTTGTACCTTACACAAATGGGCAGATCTTGAAGATAGCAGGCATGACAATACCGAACTTTATCATTTAATCATGACCGATAAGATGTACAACAAAATAAAAGGGGGAATTCAAGACCCTGAATACTTTGTTATAGATGATGTATCAATGATAAGTAGCAAAGTATTGAACCAAGTAAAGTTCATATGAAGAAAGGTACGAGGGAACACAAAATATTTTGGAAATTTGACGGACGTATTATCAGGGGATTTTTGGCAATTACTAGTATCCCCTGTCAAAAATGAGTTATATGGGGATTTCGGCCACCACTGTGCAACTCTGAATTGGTTTGACACAATGTTTGCTCATAGAATCAATCTTAATATCATTCATAGGCAATATACTAATAAACGCAATACATGAACTTGAACGTGGGACACTATCCCCACCTACAGTTCCCTTCATACATTCCTTATCAAGACCCTTGTCAGAAGACATGGCAAAACATTCAGTGTATCTTTTCGCTAGGAACATTGATGTTGATTTATTTAACCATGATAAAGTGCACGGATTACCCAGTCAGATGTTTGTTTTTCGTTCAGAAGACGAAAGTGACTTTCATTATATAAATAAATTTCTCGCACCAAAATATTTAGGATTGGAAATTGGATGTCCAGTTATGCTCCTTGTGAATTTGACTGAAGAACTTGTTAATGGGAAAGTTGGCAAAGTTTCTAATATTTTAGGAGGAGAAATTTGTGTAGACTTTACAATTCAAAATTCTTTACAAACTGTTCAAATATCAAAATATTTGTTTAGCACATATGACCCAAAAGACAAGTGCACTTTGGGAAAACGCACCCAGTATCCGTTGAAGCTTGCATGTTCAATGACGATTCAAAAATCACAAGGGGATGACATTAGATTCAGTAACAGTAGACTGTAGAAATGTATCAAATCCTGGGCAAATAGGAGTAGCAGTTGGTAGAGTAACGTCAACACAAGGATTTTGTGTTAAAGTCTTTCGTCAGACGCTTTGCAGGCCCCATCCAAGTTCTGTTGAACAGTATTGCAAATCTTGTACTGTCAATGTCACTAAAAACTGTTGTAAAGTGAATGCATAATTATTTGATGACCATCGGTCAGATTCAGAAATTGAGCATTTTGATAATGACAACCATAGCGATGATGACGATGATGATACTGACAATGATGATGATAAAAAAAAAGTGGTGATAAACTTGTAAGGCTTGATTTAGATTCAGAATTATCTGATTTTGATTTAGAGGTACGAAGATTTATTGATAATATGGAGATGCCAGAACAAGTTCGATGTTTATTAAACAATTGTATTTCAAACTTTTTAGATACTCCCCAGGAAGAATCTTGTGCAAATTTTAAAACGGAAACATTAAAACATTTATCGGATTTTAAAGCTTGGATTGAAAATCAAAGAAACCATTTAGATAATTTAGGCAAGAGGCTTTTTCCTGTAGAGAAGGTGAACTTTTCTGCCAAGGATTTTCATCAATTTTATGCTGAGTTTCAGGTTTATATCTCTTCAGAGGACTTTCGTTCTGAAACCTTACAGCTATGTAGCCATTACAAGTCAGTTGTCAAAGAGGAATGCTTTCAATTTCTTACTACCATTTTGTTTTTGATACAAAAAGATGCAATATAAAATATTGATAAAAGATGTTAAAAAGAACTTGGTTTTCTAAAAAAAGAGTACCACTTGAAGAGTAGTTGGGTGGCCCCGCTAGAGGGAAAATAAGATATATAAGTGGCTACACAATAGCAAAATTGAAATTCAGAAATTCACGAAATAATTCAAAATTCAATATATGTTAAAGGGAAAGAGGACACTCTAAAAGTGGCAAAAACAAATGCTGAACTTTTTGATTTGATTACCACAACATACTTTGAAACATGTAAAAATACTAGTGACATTGAAATTCTGCAAGAAACCCAAAGGAAACAAAATATGTTAGAGGTTCTTTGTAATATTGATGATGAAACCTTTATTTTTTTCCTTCAGCTGGAAAGACAACGCAGAGAACTTTTGTGTTATGAAAATCTTCAAAAGAAGAAATCTGAATTTGTTATTTATGTGAAAAACAAAATATGCTTGAAAATGAAAACCATAACAAATCTTTAATTAAACTGTTTTAAAATTGTGTAACTGATGAACACGGTGTTAGCATTGAAAGTTTCTCTTCGGAAGATTGCAACGTATGCTCAATACTAAAGACAATTTTTAAGGATGTTATATCGTTATTTGTCAAATTGTCAGTTTCACAATTTCGCAAAGAGCTTCTCTCATCCCTAAAGACTGAAAAAATAAAGCTTTGCGAAATAAGGTGATGAAAAAAGGACAACAAAATACTGAGCAGTTAAATATCATAGTATATGGATCAATTATTAGATGATGACTGAAAACAAAGTTGTGTCTCATTTACTATTTAAATCTTATTTTGTTCAGGGAACAGAGCAAATTAACTCGACATTTATTAAAAAACAGCTGATGATTATATGTGACGCATATAACTTGAAAATAAAGAAAAGATTAAGAAAGTCAGAAATTATAGATAAGCTAAAAGAACACATTTTAGCTTCTGATAGTATGCCAAATGCACAAGTCTTATGTAAAACCTCCAAGAGTAAAGAGAGTAGTATAACAATAAGCAAAGATAAGACTATGTACACAGTGAGAATGGGGGACAAAGCAAGTGATAATACAAATATAGGTGGTCCATCATCATCAAGTGCAGGTGTATGTAGCTCGACTGGTCCCATCATTCCAGTTAAAGTAATTGTAAAAGGGAAAAGGTTAGCGGCTAAGCCACCTTCACCAAAATGTAGTACAAGTAAAATACATGGAGAATCACAACCTAATTCTTCTCACACTGACTGTGAGTTAATCATACCAAAAAGAAATTCTAGAAAAAGGCAAAAAAAGCCACAACAAATGAAAGCAGTGAGAAAAAGACAAAAACAAATGGATTCTGATGAAGAAAATTGAGAGATGAATGATTTATGTTGATTTTTATTATTCTATTTCAACTGTAGAAAGAAATGCACCAGATATTAAATTCAACATACTCATATAAATGATCTATGAACTACAAGTTTCTACTGAAAGGCTCTGCTGCTGCCTCATTTTGAAATGCATTGGACTTCCTGGATATTGTAGGCTGGCCGAACATAACAGTGTACATCGTCCTACAATAGTTCAGGTATGTAGGATGTAGAAGTATTATGTGAGTTTTACGTCCGACTCACCTTGTCAGGTATTGCGGAGAGATTTGTCTTCTTCTTGCAAGCCTTCCGCTTGCTGTTTTCATCCCATTATTGTGTGGGTGTCGGTGGTCTATCACCAATGTATGTTTCTGTGGTATCATCTGGGTAGTGATCTATTAATGCTGGGTCGTGTCGTCCGGGTCGAATGACTCTGAGAAGGACACCGATCAGATTTTGAATTCTGTCTTATAGGTTAGTTTACCTCTGATGTACAGACTTCGTACAGCTGTACATTTATTCCATAGTGTCCGGGGTTCTTCCGTATCGAGGTATTTTGTTAGCGTTAAATGCCTGTCAATAACATTACTTCTTGTCCGGGTCGATCGCTCCCTTATTTGTGTCAACGTTGTTGGTTTGTGGAGGGCTTGTTCGTCGCTGTGTAGTTGCTCGGTTTGTGTAGTTTCGTCTGTTATGGAATTACTGTCGTCTGTCTGTGTTTGAGCACATGTTTTACTGTCACCAGGTATGTAGGATTAGTATTATTCCCCTTATATAGTCCCTTCTGCTGGCAAAACACATTTTCAATTATATCAGAAGTTAGTCTGCTCGGTACTATTGAACATGATGATGTTCTCAATCTATGTTCACATAGCTCTCGAAACCCTATGATGAGAAAACAAATATCGGCTCTAGTTTGATGTGAGATTAAGTGCTTTCCTTTGTCTTTTATCTGATTGTCAGAAATAATCTCAGATTCCCACTCCTTGAACCATAGCAGTACAGTATCATTTTCAATCAATCCTAAATCTCCAATTTCCCTTATTGGCCTACTGTTTCTAAAATTAGCAATTAGTAGGCTGGTTTTTTCAAGGAGTTCAATCTGAATAGCATTTCATACGATGGAGCATATCTTTGCTTAAAGCATCTTCCGCCAAGCTGTATCGCATTTTTGACTCGCTAGTCATTTGAAAATGCTGTTGTCTAAGTTTATGATATATTGGAAATGGGCTATGTGAAATGTCCCAGTTATAATCATTCACAAAATACTCTCAGTGTATAAAATGTCCTTTAAATTTTAAATGTCCCTTGTATGAATCAGGTTTTCCACTTATATTGATATTATTTCTTAATTTCTTAATTGTCTTGTACCTTTTACATTAATATCTTGTATTTCTTTACATACATTACATACTATCATTTGAGCAAAGGCTTATAACACGGCAGCACTGAAGAGAACTATATATGTGTTGGCAGATGTATCATCACCGTGGCAGTTAAATAATTATTCCATCGTTTCACATGTTACATCTAAGTTAGTATATGCAGATTCATGAAGGATACCAATGCACATTCTCATCTTTGATATTCATTCAATGATTCCTAAAATACAACTTTTTGTCAAAACAGTCTGTTCTTAAAGCTGTAATTTAAGCTAGTGCCTGTTTCATTAAAATGTAAAACTTCTGTTGCAGGCAAAGTTTGCCTCCAAAAAATACCATGGTAGATCATAGACCTTTCACACCAGTCGTCCTTTGATCGCTCTCTTTTGACTTGTGCATTTTTAAAGACTTTCCTGATAGTCCTACTTACTGAATTCTTGGACATGCATGTGCTTGGTCTGCAAAATATAGCGTCAAGGCTTAGGCTGTTCTCAAGTGATTCCTCAACATGAATCAGTAGCCTGAAAGAAGATTAGTTAAAGTATATCAAACAATAAACAGAAAAGGTGTTTATGGGACCAACATAGATGCATAACGAAATCCTTTGTTGAATACATGTACTTAGGAATCTCTATATTAGATATTAGAAAATGTCAATATGGCCTAAAATAGTAATAAAACATGCCAGGGGGCTTTAACATTAAACATACACTCTAGATAACTTATTTTATTTTATTTTTAAATCCCGAACCCAAGTGCCTGTGGCTTAAGACCTTAATAATATGCTTGTAATTTTGATTACCGTATGATTTGCATGTTTTTCTTACGACTCTATAAGGTGCACTAGTTTGTACGTGAAACGTGCTAACATTTAATTGAAACGATGTGCAATAAGTATAGTTTATATTTTGGAAGCATTAACTAAAATACTATTTTAGAAGCTTGTTGTGTTTGAGATTAACTCCCATTTCATGAGAAAGCTGGCTATCAACTTACTTTACGATGATGTTTAATATCTGAGTCATATTTGTAGCAAAATGATATTCTCTCTTTGCGGAAACTCGAATTGTCGTTTTTGATTAGAATTATCGGTCGTGAGATCATGTATTTAGCATTTCCGCCTTTCATTGGGAAAGACATTCTCTATCCAGAGTTGTCGTTCCTGCTACGCTACACAACATCTCTGTCAACGCTCATTTTACAAGATTTTTGTAAAATTTCGAAACAGTAAAAAAAATGTACTTAAAATTGTTTTAATTATTGTAAATATAAATAAAGATGAAAATAAATTACTCATTTCAAACCAATTCTATCTTAAAAATGATTTTCCCCCCATTTCTTGGAGAAATATTTTGCGGAGGTAAAAATTAGAAAGTTAAAAGCGATCACAAATCATTTTTAAGAGAGAATTTATTTGAAATGAGTGATTTATTTTCATCTTTATTGATATTTACAATAATTAAAACAATTTTAAGTACATCTTTTTACTTTTTCTAAATTTTACAAAAATCTTTTAAATTGGGCGTTGACAGAGATGGAGTGTAGCGTAGCAGGAACGACAACTCTGCATAGAGAATGTGGGAAAGGATCACTGTGTCATCAAAGAGTGCATACTAATCAATAAAATATAAAACTAGAGGATCACCTGATCATGTAGAATTCTTCTCCTTATTCATAAACAGATTGTTTCCAATCATATCTACATTTTGAGAAAAAGAATTTTTAAGCTTAACAGAGTGTGGTTCTATGGGAAGACGCTCTAATATATAACCCATTACTAGTACTTGAAGCATATCTCTGCAGTGAGCTGGGCAAAATTCCGGTTGCTATCTTTTTTGGTATAATAGTATATATATATATATGAGTTTTAGTTCGTTTATTATGTTATATTTCACATGAAAAATATGATGTTCAGTCCTCCTAGCGGCATGGGGTGGATCGGATTTTTTGGGGGATTTGGATACAAGTCTTAAGAGAAAGGACAGTGTGACATAACAAATGTTATAGGACTGGTACGAAAAGTGGTGAAGTACAAGTTTTAAAACTATCAAGCAAGCAAGCAAAGCATAAATAAGACATAAGTTAATCAAACATCCATCCGTTTTTGTCATGAACGGTCACTCATAATAACTTAAAATACGACCATCTATTTAACACTGGTGTTGTATTTTATAGGACAGAAGATCGCTGTACATGTATGTATTGATGATGAGTTATTTCCTCCCATTACATGTTACTGTTATCAGTGTGTCTACATTCATTCACACTGATATATTGTGTACCACCTGTTATGAAACAACAGATTGAAAAAAGATAAAAAAAAATAAAACTGATAAATGAAAGGATACATCGACTGTAGCAATGAATGGGAGGGTAGTGAATAATTCCCTCCAGTGTCAAATCACAAAAATCGAATATGCCAATTAATGTCACACGAAAGTAGAATGGTTACTGTCCACATCTATATTTGTGTTTAATTTAAACTGGCTGTTTATTTACAAATGTAGGCACAAAATGCATAACAGCAGTTTATAGTTGTATATAGAATAAAGTATAAATATACTCTGCAAAAATGGAAGCGCAACATCATGTATCAATTTTGAAAAATAAGTTCTTTTTTATTAGAGGTGAAATTAAACGATTACTTATTGTCTTACATACATTCAAATGTCTTCTAAAGAGTTTTATATGGTCCGATATTTTGGCGAATCAACCGTGACGTTTTCTGGTCACAATGTGGAACGATGGACCAAAATGACGTTTGCGAAAAACTTAAGGAGTTGCACGTGTAAAACGTCTTGAATTCTTTAGTGCATGCTGGGTGTATAAAATCGGGTTATTACCCTAACTAAATTGCATACTGATGCCAAGACGCTATGCCCAGGTTGGACGACAAGAGGCCGGCGAGTACCAGAATGCAGTTTCTGCACGCTATAACGTCATTCGAAGCACGAGTTCATGGCTTTGGCAACGCTACCAGCAGTCAGACTCGACAAATTACCGTCCACGTTCTAGACGTCTTCGCATCACAATTCCTGTACAAGACCGTTGCATCCGGGTATTTCAGCTATGGAACAGACCTGTACCAGCATCTCAAACAGACTATGACATCCCTGGTCAACGTAGGATATCTGCACAGACAGTACCCAATCGGCTTCGTGAACATGGAATACGTGCCAGACGACCTTATTTTTTGGTGCTATCCTAAAACATCAACATCGTCAAGCAAGGGTGAGATGATGTATACACAGTCAAAATATGGGAACTGGCAAATTGGAGAAGAGTCTGGTTCAGCGATGAATCCAGGTTCATGCTTGAACGACGAGATGGTAGAGTTCGCCGTGTGTATACACTATAGACGCCGTATTGAACGATTTGCTCCAAATTGTGTCGTCGAGGTGGACAATTACGAAGGAGGAAGTGTAATGGTGTGGGGAGCCATATCTTATGCAGTTAGTGCCAATTCATGGTAACTTAAATGCAGCTCGGTACCAAGATGAAATTCGTCAGTCATACGCACTGACAGCTATCGATGTCCGGAGAGAGATGTTCTAGCAGGACAATGCCAGACCACATACTGCACGTTTAACTATGAACTACCTGCAGAATCAGAACATTACTGTGATTCCATAGCCGTCAAAATCGCAATATTTAAATCAAATCGAACACCTATGGGGTGAATTGGATCGGCGCCAACCACTACCGCAAACAATTTAGGCGCTAGCGCAAGCACTTCAGAATGAGTGGCAGAGAATTTCGCAAGTAATAATTCATCGATTTATTGAGTCATTGTCGAGGCGTGTACGAACTATCTTGCAAGTCAATAGTGGTCATAGCGGGTACTGAATTTGACGTTGTGTTAATGGACGCTTTGAATCATGTGTGTCGTTATTTCTCCAGTGAATACACAGAAACATGTTGACACTTACTGTGCCAAATTTCAAGCTCATTTGTTATATTTTCCAGTGTTAAATTTTATTTTGAAGTGTATGAAATAAATGTTAAATTTTACCATGTTGCGTTTCTTTTTTTTGCAGAGTATATATTTACCTTCGCTCTGTCTCTGTTTCTTTGATTTCTATTTGAAATACATAGCGTTACGGAAGTAGAACCGATATATTTATTTAGGTTATGAATTATACCGACATCGACTTTGCATATGTGTAATATGCATAAGTTGTTATTTCATCTCTGATATTTAATCGGAAAGGACTGGGAGCTATAAGGGCCAAAATCGGCCCCACCTCAGATGTCGAGAAAATTTTCTCCAAAATGTATTCGCAATATGTGCTTTTCAGAAATAAATACAGTTAGTTAATATGTGTATCTATTTCCTCACATCGGATCGAGAAAGTCAGGTAATGAAAAGCTCTGAACGTCATGTTTTTTTCAGAATACAGAACGTACGTATCATTGTATTATAATGCATATCTTTAAAAAAAAGCAAAAAAAAACCAAAGCATAATAAAACTCAATAAACAAAGCATAAATTTTACTTAATATGCAATGTGGATTGATTTCAGGAATAAAAACATGTTCCAAAGCTGTATTATGAAATTAAAGTGAGCGAATAATGTCGCAACGTCACCCATTTTCGACGGTCTCCTGTTTTCGACGGTTTGCTTCACGTGATAAAATCTCTCATTATTTTGATCGCTTAATTAGTCAGAGGTTATATTATGATGCTGAAATTGCATGAATGATCTCTTGAAATCTGATCTAAAAAAAAGTCATCTTTAAATGTAAGAACAACGTACCACATCTATTATTTCACGTTCAAATTGCAGTTTTTCGTAATTCATTTTTTCGTCACCTTAGCAAAGCTTTAATCATTTGTACAATATATCTCATATAGACCAATTTTGGTTTCATCGTCTGCTATGACATTGATAATGTACATATTGAGGTCATATCAATTCAGAAACTTATTAGCATTGATCGTCGAAAACTGGTCGAAATTTTGGTATTAATCTTAAAGAAGTAATAAATAGATTTATTTGGACAATTGTCATATTTGAAATTTTTTTAAAGTTTGCTGTAAGTTGTCTTTTACGTGTAAGGAGTGTGTCCTTTACATCCCGCACTAAGGGATGTATTAAATTCGTTTCTCATAGCTGTCTGGTGACCCTTTCACATAAAGTTGGCGTTTTCTTAGAGGAAACCATTTGTTATTTTATTGATGCTAAATTCGCAGTCATGTTAGGATTCTAATAATAATAGGTTATTATACATTATTATACAGCAATAATTTTAATCCATTCAAAAACAACATGGTTGTGATCGTCTTCCGTAATTAAAATCGTCAAAATGAAATACAACCGAATTAATATCAAATGGTGACTTGTTTCAACCTCGTTTAAAATATACCTTGACATTCTTTCATACGTGTACATCACGTTCACGATATTTTATTACAACACTATTTCACTCACATGAACATTTTGTTCTGTTCTAGTTAAAGGACTTTATCAAACAGAATCATACAGTTTACATGTAATGTAGTTAATACGCATTTACACCACAGAAGAATATTTCTATTTTCCACACCTGGTGGTGTGGGGTCGATATTGTGCATGTGAAATATTAATTGCAAACCCCTTTGTTGCCTGTCTAGATTATTTTTGCTTTCTCGATCGACAGTTCAGAAGCTAGAAAACAATATGATGAATAGTCTCTGTCAATCATGCAAACAATAACTTATGCACATGACAGAACGCATTTACAATGCACTACATACACACACTGTTGATCCATCATTTGTCCATTGGAGGTTGATTTAAGAGAATGGAACTGATAGAAGTTAAAAGTTTGATTTGGTCGCAAAAGGGGAAACTTTATATAATTTACGAAAATGTGATGTGAATTTTAGGGATCCTCAGATTCAAATCCATTCATCTACTTTTCTACACTTTTATACATATTAAACATATGTATACCCGGTATTTCAAATGATAGTAATGTTATTTTAAAATATTTCCACTTTGTTTTACTTGTCGTTTTCTTTTAAGAGCCCCAGCTTTATACTGTTCATGCTCAGCAACGGACCACCTTCGTCAATTGTTTTAACTCATCGATGATCATGAGATTCACTAAGATAAATAGCACGGTTCGTACAATATTTATTTATTTATTCATTTATTTATTTATTGATGCTTTGGTGTCAGTGCTTCAACTGTTGACAGAGTTTTACATTCAACATGGGTAGACTTATATAAAGTGTGTAATTGTAAAATTCAGTGGCCAACCATCCCAGTCTGGTGACAAAAGAAAAGGTATTGTTCTGATGTGCCTAACGTTGTGTCTGCAATTAACGGAACTTCACATGAGATACAAATTCCATCCAATGAACCTCAACAAAAAAACATCCTTTCAGCAATCATAAATTCCATCAATATCAATAAAACAATTACCTTTAACCTTAACTGAACTTGAGCCATCGTGGTCGTATGGCAGTTGAATTTACAACTACCTGTGCAATCGTTGCCTATCACCACTTAAGTTGTGAGTTTGAACCCCATTCATGGCGAGGTGTACTCGATAAAACATTATGTGATAAAGTTTTGTCAGTGACTTGCGACAGGTCTGTGTATTTCTCTGGGTACTCCAATTTCCGCCACAAAAGTAGTAACTGAAATATTTTTGAAAGTGGTGCTAAACACCTAACCTCCAATGGACACATGATGAATCAAAAGTTTGTGTATGTAGTGCATAACATAAAACACCTTTGGGTCATAATGTGGCATATCTTTACCAATAGTACCAATGATACTACAACAATATTGTTTCCCACACAATTATGGGAACTGTTATACACATATCATGTCATTAAACAATGTACTGAAAAAGAAACAACTTCAATTTTTTTGTTAACAATTAAATTAAATTATCTCCATGATCTCAAAATTATGCTTCAGTGTTTACTGCATCTTATCACATATTTTATTGAAATAACGCCGAATTTGCATGTGTAATAAAAGCATAATTTGCGGCGTGTTATTTGCCTCCGGGGCAATAACATTTTCCGAGGGCAATAACATGTTTTCTGCCCTCTTGTGGTTTTTATGGACCCTATACCATGGACAGGAATAATTACATAGAGATCCACCCAATCTAAGCACAAGTTGCAAAAATTTCATATCACCACCCATCAAAATATCTAAATCAAAATGTTTCCCCTCAACTTCAATTCTTGCTTTTTCGCATAATGTGTTTATTTTCTGAAAAATGGGTTTGCAAGTAAGTTTTAAATGATCATAATCTTCTTTGCAGTTTACAATGCAAAAAACATTTTGATCTTTCTTTTGATGATAATGTCAAATCATCGGTAATTACAGAAAGGGACAACACGACAAAGTTTGAAATTCTACTAACTTTTGACCCGTCCACCGAAATTTTTATTTTTATCTCGTCTGTTTCAGAATTTACATGATACTTGATAAGTTCGCTTTCTAGACTAACATATGTGCCAGGAATATTTCCCGGAATTCTTTCAAAATGATATAAACTGTTAATATCTTCCTGTCATTGATGAAGCAAGATATATTAGTGGTATCCCATCACAACATACTGTCAGTTCCCGATAAGCGTTCTCGCTAACATTAATTTTTTCCAAAATAAATAGCAAATCTTTAATTTTTTGTCTTTCTTCTTCAGGCGAATCTTGGAATGAAGATTTGCTGGACGACGGATTGAAATCGACTTCAACAGTCTGCCCATCAGTACTTTCTAATTGTAAGTACTGGGGTACAAGGCCATAGGAATCTACAAACCAAAGAGCAGTTTCAGTCTTCGATTTAAATTCTTTTATTTTGTATTTATTGATTTTACATAATCTATAAGACGACTGTTCGTATCTTTCAGACTGTCAAGTTGATTTGACAGATTCTGGTTTTATGCTAGCAAGACCCCCTTAAGACATATTTCTTCCTGTAAACAATTATGCAAATCAAAACATTTTTTTTTCAAATTCGATGTTGTTGCTTTCAAACTGTTGAAAACTAGTATTTAATTGTTTTACATTTTCTAACTCATCTGAGAATATTGCGATCTTATGCACAATACTTTCAAAAGCAATTCGCTTCCTCCCTGTCAATTTTCTATTTGATAACAAAACTTTAATAGTCTTACTTGAAAGTCTCTTTTCAAGTCTCTCTTTGAATTTTAGCTAAAATGATTGTAATTGGGAATTTAAAATCGGGGTATTTGTCCTTTGGTTTGGAGAGCACCTTGAAAAAGGAGCTTGTAATTGAAAATGTGAGAGCTATCTGTTGAATTGTGCCCAAAAAATATCTACTCCTTTTGGATCAAGCTATTTTACTTAATTTTAGAAGTAGCATCGATAGACCATTAAACCTACCTCAGCATCCCTGTAGTAATAACTATTTCAGTATCCCGGAAGAAAATATATAATCAATAATTGAGGCTTATGAAAAAAAATATTCTAGATGAAGTGGTGTTTATTTTAATTTTATCTTACATTTGTATATAACTGTTACGTGCCGAAATATCATGGTTTTTTACGGCAAAGATTGCTTCTCAAATATCAAAACGTCATCTAAGCGCTTCGAATATTTGAACATTTTCCCGTCGTTTTTCAAGAAATTTAACACCTCGTGAAACCATAAAAATACTTTAACAGTATTATAATAATCTGGTAAAATAGTATTCTGGTGCACGACTGCGGAGGTGCTTAATTTCTTCGAAAACCGTCGAAATATCGCGGGCAATATTCCGCTAAATACAGAAAACAAATAACACTCATGACGTCACAATGAAGTCAAATACGTATCGATTTTGTTGGAAGCAATTTTTAACATCCAAAGTATGATGTCGTCTATAATATAAAACACATCAAATTATAATCAAGTATTTTCTAAGATAATGATTCATTAAATATGAGGCCATATATGGCACTTATAATCCCCAGTTATTTTATATGACATTGACGCCGGATTGCATGCACTGAGTTCTTCTCCTGGTTTCAATGTACACACACTGTACTAAAAATAAATACAATTATTTACAGAGACATAAGTTATTTACTGATGAATTTCATTACTTGAAATGAATCATGAAATGTACAGAGATTGTGTATATAATGGTCTCATATATACAATCAGAAGAGTGAACATATTGATTTTAAGGGTCTGGCTGAGGTTATGAATAAATTAATTAATATTCAACAACCTCCACAATCCTCCACCAACAAAATATTTTGATATAATCATTAACCCTGTATACTCAAAACAACTGCTCAATTTGGTGTTGGTGGAAGACTGTGGAGGTACATAAATAGCTAAAATGTACATTAAATATGTCGTTTGTAGTCCATGTTTAGCATTATCCGTCTACTTATGATGTCATTATGACGTCATGATGCACCCAATTTCACGGAAAGATATATTTTTTGAAAATTTGTTTATATAATAATTAAATTAGTAAATTGTTTTTATTCTATGTCAAGCATTATTTTTTAATATAATATGGGTCCAATTTTGCACCTTAACGCTTCTCTCTCTTTATACAGGTTATTGTACAGTGCTGTACAGTACGACGCGGGTTTACAATACAATACGAATGCAATACATTATATTGAGATTCATGCTTTCTCATTTCACCTCCATTCAATCGTTGTGAAGCTGTAAAATCATCCTTCAAATGTTCAGAAGAAAAAGATCATTCAAAATATGTAAGGTTTCCATCAGCTGTTATAGAGGACTGCTTTCAAATATGTAAAGAATAATATCATCAATTTCTACATCTCATTAGACGATCTTTATTACCAAAAATACCCGAGTTAATATTAGCTGCAGTAATATTAGTCTACTCTATGCACACCTTACAATTTAGCTGATGATGTTTTCTAAAGACAACATTTTTTCAATATTTTATTTCATTATTGTATTCTGTAATTTATTTTGTGATAACTACTATGCTCTTTAAAAAAAGAAACGCAACATGTGAAAAAATTTAATTTACCTCAAATTTTCAACATCATTTTATATACAAAAATAAGCATTACATTGCACTGAAATTTGGCACAATGGTTGCTCAGACATTAATGTCATTAAAATGACAACATTTATCACATTAACTTCTATAGCGTTCAGATGACGTCACTTCAAATTCAATATCTGTTGTGCCCACCATTAGCCTGTAGCACAACACGGATACATCAGCATCCCAAGATCGCTACATCCGGGTACTTCACCTGAGAAACCGGACCGTGACAGCAAGAGAAACAGCATCAAATGTCTCAGGTTTCTGAGGAATATCGGCAGACAGTCAGAAACCGTCTCGTGAAAACGTCCTTAATTTGGCGCAGTACTGAGACGTCGGCATCAACTTGCAACGGTCCGATGGTGCAACAAAGTAAGGGCCTGGGACCTGCAAAACTGGAGGTGAGTCTGGTTCAGCGATGAATCAAGATTCATGCTGCAGAAAAGAGATGGCCGTACACGTGTCTAAAGACGCCGAAATAAGAGGTTCGCAAGGAACTGCGTCCTTGAGGTCGACAATTTCGGCGGAGGAAGAGTGATGATGTGGGGTGCCATATCCTACGCCCGAAAAACTCAACTGGTCCACATCCCCGGCAACCTTAGCGCCGCGCGATACAGAGATGAGGCTTTGACACCACACATGCTTGCCCGCAATGAGCCTCCATAGGGAAGTTTGTCACCACGAGCACGCTCGGTCACACACAGCTCGTGCTATTGTTGACTTTCTAGTCCTCCCTGGCCGTCTAAATCACCATATTCTAACCCAATAGGACATTTGTTGGATGATTTGGATCGACGCGAAGCCATTTATCTATATTTCCAATTAAATATTGTGAAAAATTAATTGTTTCAGTTTCTTTGAAAATCAATTAAAATACTATTGTTGTGTACTTTTGTTCCAAGTCGATTTCAGATTACCAAACAGTGAAGTCATATATATGTCAAGAAATTCTGCAGAAAATGAGATTATAGTGGAACCAAATACAAAAGTGGACGAAATAAGTTTTGGATAATATTGCAAACATTATATACAGATATGATAAGGATTACAAGGAGTAAAGTCATTCATTTAGAGAGAATATTACCGATTAATAGTATAGTATATGAACTGTTGAAAAATCAAAACTGTGCATCCTCTTTTATTGCATCCAGAAGTCATTTATTAATGATCATCTGATGGCATACGATGCTTGACATATAGTAAATGCGAAGGAACATTATCTAGTTTTTATTAAAAATAATAACTTACAAAATTTAATAAAAATGGATATTGCAAATTAATCAAAATTTGAACACAATATAATGATTGTAATAATATTTGAGAGTGTCCAGTCAATGATGATATCAACTTATTATGCCATGATCCAGTAACTGACGCTCCCATCCATGGATTTTATCTTATCACACAAATAGCTTTGGCTGATGCTGGAAGTTAAAGAAACCACAGATACAGCTTCGTCCGCATCATCTTTGGACATATACTTAGAATTTGACGACAGTGGTCAACTCAGTACTAAGATTTATGATAAACGGGACGACTTCAATTTTAAAATCATAAATTTTCCAAATATCTGCAGCAATATACCAGTTTCTCCTGCATATGGTGTTTGCATCTCGCAATTGATTCGCTATGCAAGGGCCAGTAGGAATTATTTTGAATTCCTGAAACGTCATCTTCATCTGAGAAACAGGCTACTGGACCAGGGCTATGCAAAGATTCGCCTTATTCGATCGCTTAAAAAGTTTATATTCCGATACCAAGATCTTGTCGAAGTATATTCCGTCTCTGCAGAGACGATAATAAACGATGCATTTTCATATAGTGAAAATGTATAAAGATAAGGAAGTCAACAAAAATGTCAAAAATATTTTTTTTATCAATGTGTGACATAAGAGTGTTTTTGACATTTACTTCACTGAATTTGGTACTGCTTTGACAACTATTTTACCTATTTCATTCCAGTATTGTTATAAATACTGTTATAGTGACAACCGGAACATTTGAGCAGTAATGAAAGCGGGAGGATTGGCGTTTTAAGATCTGATTCAACCCACCAGTTCTTTAGAAATGCATGTACCAAGTCAGGGTCATTACGGTTTTCACAGTTTTCCGGTTGTTGACTGATCTTGTCTGTTTATATACTTATGAGTTTTGATTGTTCGGAGTTCTGTAATTTTGTTATTACCCTTATTTAATATCATATTCTATTAAATGCAGTATGTCTTGGTTACATAATAAGAAAATAGCAGGAATAAATCAACAAAATATACGATATATAGATGAAATAATATTATTACATTTATTATCACAAAGAACTATTGCACAATATATACTAAACATTATGATAATATACTTTCTGATACTTAGTGAAGGGATGACTATATGCAATGTGTTCTTGAGGGAATCACGAATGCGAGAAATCTGACCTAGTTTTTGGGAGAGTGGTGTCCATATAAAACGAATTGTGCGACCATTAGTAATTATGGATTAATATATTACATAACTGACCATTACAATTGAATTTTATTAGCGTGTTGTACTTTGAGAATGAAATGCCTCTTGTATTTTAACGAGAACAGCCCACAATGAACACTAATTTGCACGAATGATATGTTCATTGATAGGCGAAATGTACTGACAACGACAATTTTCCTCCATACCAGTGTGACATGTTTTACCACACGTGACGAACGATTTTATGATAGTTGGAGCGAAATTTATGATATGCAATAAGTGCGTATATAAGTTGCAATAACTTGACTTGTGCAGGGTTGGTTGTTTTATCAGGTTGATCTTGCTTTCTTAACACATAAACGTATAATATACCGTAATGGTTCTAAATATATAAATGAAATATGCATGTGGCTATATCAGCTATATCATATGATCTATCCTAATTATTTTGTATATGAACTTTTTTATGTTTAGATGCAAATATTTCATATAATATTAGTAAACAAAATACTAGAATTACACTACAATACTGAATCTTTCCACCGATTCACAATGTGCCTGACATCTCATCACTTATTAAAGTAACGGGAGATTCTAATAGGTTAAGCTGCCCAATAGTTTTATCCACTAGTACATGAATAAACACAAAAGTTCATACACATATTGATGAATATACTACCATTTATAATGCTAAAATTTAAACCATCATAAGTCATAGAAAGCGATTTCAACAATTACAACGTATTACACGTATTTCCCCGTAAAGAGAGTGTGAAGATACCAATAGGGTGTAAGTAGAAGTATTCCCCCGTAAAGAGAGTGTGAAGATACCAATAAAGTGTAATTAGAAGTATTCCCCCGTAAAGAGAGTGTGAAGATACCAATAGGGTGTATTTAGAAGTATTCACCCGTAAAGAGAGTGTGAAGATACCAATAGACTGTAATTAGAAGTATTCACCCGTAAAGAGAGTGTGAAGATACCAATAGGGTGTATTTAGAAGTATTCCCCCGTAAAGAGAGTGTGAAGTTACCAATAGGGTGCAATTAGAAGTATTCCCCCGTAAAGAGAGTGTGAAGATACCAATAGAGTGTAATTAGAAATACTCCCCCGTAAAGAGAGTGTGAAGATACCAATAGAGTGTAATTAGAAGTACTCCCCCGTAAAGAGAGTGTGAAGATACCAATAGAGTGTAATTAGAAGCTGTAAATCGATGAAATGCAATAGCCACAAGAAAGAGGAGAATATATAATATTCTACAAAACATTACACAGAAGAATAAAATAAACAATACGAAGTTCACAGACCCCCGGGAGCGAAGTCAGGTTCTCCGAATTGGTATGCAGATTCAGCTCAACTAGTGACATGCGTCATGATATTGCTAAAAGAAGAGTTTGAAGATACCGGCGAGGAAATTATATGCCGTAACTCAAAGAAGGACAGACAATCCAATGGCGAAAAAAATTATCGAGAAACCGCTACACAGCACATTAAAACAAAGCAATATGAATAATAAAATAGGGAGTGAACTAATATGCCCAAGAGGAGTATGAAGTTCATGTTCGACTGGTGTCACACGTCATGTTATTGTTAAAATATTACAATTATCATGTAAATTTATAATAAATAAGGGTAATAACAAAATTACCGAACTCTGAGCAATCTTACAAAGGGAAAGTCAAAACTCATAAGTATATAGACAGACAAAAGAATAGCAGAATAAGAAGTTTGAATATATTCGTCATATATCATTTGAGACCAACTGTTGTTAACGTCTGTTATCATGCATTTGCATAAATGGAATTTCCTTCTAGATGTTCTTTGGTACACTGATAGCAGTATTCGTATTGATTCTGAAGAAAAAAGGACGATTATATTTTAGTTATTAACGTATATTGTAGCAGAAACAATTGAAACGTAGGTATACTTCTATATGTAGAACATTAATATACAATTTACCCCGCTTGTCCTTGTAAAGCCACATCTGATTAAAAGCTGTCCATTCGACACAGTGTTAAGAGTTATAGTTTCTTTAGCTGACAATTGCTTTGTTTTGCTGTAATATTTTTCTTCCCTCGGCTGGATAGAATCCCACATCGTTGGTACATTGCAGCACTAATTCGTTTACAATATAAATGGGGATTACATGGTTGGTCATAATGCTAAGTGAACTGTTGTGCTATGTTTTTGTTTTCTGCTTTATTAATGCAGCCGGTATCCATTTTTATCCTGATCGTTTATTTAATTTGCATATATATGATTAAGATAAACACCAATTTCAAGGAAAAGTACAAATTCTTATAGACACAAAAAAAAAACAAATGAAACTATAAAATAATAACAACAGGAAATATTAAAAAACAAAACCAATAATACAATAATGTTGAAATTGACAAACTTACGAAATTTGGAGAGAATTCTGGTCTTCGTATTTGTATTGTTCTGACCACCTGGAATATGTCTACTTCGTCGTCTTTTTCTATTTTCTCTAAAACTAGACTGAGAGCAGCAAATATACCACTTCTCTTACATCCATTTCTTATAAAGAAAAACATATATCTGACCATGAATCGATAATTCATTCCCATGAGTCTTACTAACTAACTTTATTCTCTAAACCAATGTTACAAAGGTTACTGAGTGAGAGTGTTCAAATCAATACAAAGTAAATACATATCATTACATCAATTATCAAGATTATGGGTGTACATTGAATTCCAATTATGGAAAACAAATGTTTAAACGTTACATACAAATGATACAAATACTAACAGAGGTGTGATTGATTTTTTTCAAGGAGAACTAATTTTCTTATTTATTATATCAATAAGCTTACATAATTTGCGAGCAATTTCAGGTTTCTTTTTGTTAAATAATGATGACAGTTTTATTGTGTTTGGTCTGTTAAACAAGTATTTTGGAATTAGATTTTTTCTATCAGTTACAAAATTTGGACACTGTAATACATAGTGAAATTCGTCACCAATCTCGCGAGATTGACATAGCTGACACAGTCTATTGTGTCTTTCTACATTTGTCCAGCGCCCTACTTCAATCGGTAATCTTTGATTAGATGTTCTAAATCTACAAAAAGTAAATCTATTTTTGTCATTTAAGACGTCTAAATATTTTTCAAATCTAAAATCCGACTTGAATAATCTATAGCTCAATGCTTTTGGAGATATTTGCAAAGTAGAATGCCAATTTTGTTTGAGCTGGTCGGTTAATCTCAGTTTAATGCTTTCAATTAGCCATTTATGGCTTATAAAATTTTGAGTATGCCAAACGTTTGAATAACCACAGTCATCAAGTATTGATTTAACAAAATTAATCCATGAAAAAGTATTATTTCCATAAGTTTTCAAATACAATAATCTATAGATCAGAGATGATAGTTTTCATTGCTTTCCGTCAATTAATTTCGACCAGAATGACAAAATTTTCAACTTAACTGTTATATTCAGAGGGTATCTACC
This sequence comes from Bathymodiolus septemdierum, assembly GCA_963383655.1. Classification (NCBI taxonomy): domain Eukaryota; kingdom Metazoa; phylum Mollusca; class Bivalvia; order Mytilida; family Modiolidae; genus Bathymodiolus; species Bathymodiolus septemdierum. The sequence continues at coordinate 78,823,874 of OY726518.1, forward strand.
AAGTTCGCCATATAACATAAAATTTGGTGTTGAAGTTTTTAAATTAAGCAACAGCTTACACAATTTTACATGTACTTTTTCTAATATGTCAATATTTTCGTAACCCCATATCTCTGATCCATAGGTTAACATATGTATAATTATTTTATCAAACAAATCCAAATGACAACTTACAGATAAATTATGTACTCTTCCCTTGTTTAAAATGTCATACATAACTTTAGATGCTTTCTCTGCAAGATTAACTTTATTTTTCTTGAAAGATCCTGTTCTTTGAAACATTGTACCCAAGTGTATGAATTCACTTACTATTTCTAATTCCATATTATTCATTTTAAAATTTAAATTTATAGGTAACCTCCCCTTTGAAAAAAACCATGACTTTGGATTTGTTTGTGTTTACCTTTAAGTTCCATTTCTCACAATATTCATAAAAATAATTTAATTCCGACTGCAATTCTTCAGCAGACTCTGCCAAACGTACTGTATCGTCGGCATAAAGAATAGTAAATAAGTTCACATAAATTTGTAAATCGTTTTCGAAGTCTTCGGAAATGCTTTTAACCCCTTGCGCATTTTTACTAGTCAAAAAAGTATCCAAATCATTAAGATATAATGCGAACAGAAAGGGAGATAAATTTTCGGCTTGTCTAACACCGTTTAAACATGGGAAAACATTTGAAACAGAATCGTTATAAACAATTCTTGATTTTATATTATTATGCAGGTTTAAAATTACATTGTACATTTTACCCTTTATATTACACATAAGTAACTTGTACCACAAACCATCACGCCACACAGTATCGAAAGCCTTTTCGAAGTCTATAAATGCACAGAAAAGTTTCTTTTTCTTTAATTTTCGTAGCTCAAAGAGGCCATTTATAACAAAAGTGTTATCTTGAGTTGAATATTTTTTCCTAAAACCTGTCTGGTTTTCATTTAAGAGGAGAAATTCGTCTGAAAAAGTATTTAATCTATTATTTAACACCGATGTAAATGATTTTCCAAAACAACTCAAAATGGTAATAGGTGGAAAGTTTTTAGGATCAGTTTTTGCCCGTTTGTTTTTATTAAAAGGTACAATACTGCCTGCGAGCCAAGTATTTGGAATTTTACCAGAATTAAAAATAAGATTAAATAGATCGACGTATAATGCTAAAAACATATCTGGAGTTGATTTTATGAATTCGTTTCTTATCATATCGTCCCCAGACGCCTTATCATTTTTCAATTTCTTAATACATGTTAAAATCTCGTCACGAGTAATACTGTCGTTTAAGTGTATATTTAAATTATCAAAATCTAGGTTTTCTTGTAAACTTTCCGATAAAACACTTAACTCAACATCATCATGATCCGGAGCTCCATTTAGATTTTTAAAAAATTCGTACAATACATCAATAGAAATATTTGGTTGTTTTTTCTTTTGGCCCTTGTTTAATATTTTCCAATATTCCTTTGGATTTTTCGATCTCAAAGTTTTCAATTCTTTCTTCATTGTTTGTCTATCTTTTCTAATAAAAGTGTCCATCTGCTTTTTATATTTTTTCTCGGTCTCTTTGAGTTCTTTTCTAGAATTATCTGAATTTCTAAATTTGTGCTTACGCTTCATTTTTCTATAATATTGACGTTCAAATTTACAATCTAAATCGAACCATGGTTTTTGAATTTTAGTATTTCTTTTTTTCTTTCTGTTATTAGACTTAGTAATAGTTCCAAATGTTTCTTTCGCAGAATCAATGTGTATTTTACCAAATTCATTTACCACAATATTCACCTGCTCCTGTGTTACACTAGAGGCATCCAAATCACGTAATTTATTACGAAGATCAGAAATAGCCTGTCTGTTAAAATTACCTCTGAACTCGTGTAATTTTTCATTTTCCCATTTTTTTATTTTTACAATGTGTTCTGTATTTTCTAAAGCTTTTATATCACTATCACTATCTTCAAAAACATTGGTTTCAAAAGTTATACTGAGTGGCGTGTGAACATCAGAAAAGCATTTACTAAAATCAAGTACAGTCAAATCATCAATACATTTTATAAAATTTGGAGAACAGATGAAATAATCTACAGCACTTGCATTCCTGCAAGTAAGTTCACCTATAATACTATCACTTCCTACTCGTCCGTTCATGATAAACAAGTTTTGTCCTTTGCAAAGATGTATTAGTAATTTTCCAAAGTTATTTTTTCCTTTATCTATATTTTTTCTATTTAGTGGCAAATTTGAATCAGTTAAAAAAGATATATAATTTTCTCCGTTTGGAAAATCATTTTCTGTAAATACCGAAAAATCTTTAAGCTCAGCCGTTCTTGCATTGAAATCTTAAGTCTTAAACAAACAATGTAAATCATTTTTTAGAACTGAAATGATTCTCTTATGAAATATATATGAACATCAATTCCGATGAAAGTCTGTCATTTTTTTAAATATTGATTTAAGAAATAATATGTTGAACTGTGCGTCGTAAATTTTAAAGACATACTTCGTGTTACACTGTATCTAGTTTCAAAACGGTTACTTGTAATGACTATGCGTTGCCTAAATTGTAATCTGTATTCGTTTATTTATTTGTACTTTGAAAATAGTTGGCTTTGTTCTTTCAAATACTGTAATTAGCAAACTATATACACAGACACAGACGACAAAGTATATTACCATCACTTAATGATTAAATCTACATTTTTTAAATATAGTAGTATGTAAAGGTACAGTTGCTACAAAACAGTTTAAATGAGGACGCATCCCTTTTTTGTATCTACTTTCTTTTATTTTGTCTTAAAATAGAGATCAACACATTAGAGGGAAGAATAGTCTGAAGATACCAAAAGGGGTAATCAGAATCCGTAAATTCGAAGAAGAACAGACAACACAATGGCCAAAAGAAAAGAGTACACCGGGACAAACAACAATCTACAAAACATACACATAAAACTCAATATACAGTGGTTGGGGGAGACACCAGCCCTTGTCCTATATTGAAGTTGTGAGATGAATCATTGGTCAAATTATTTATTTGTTATGTATACACATGCATGATGTTGTTGATCAACTAAACGAAACGAATAATTACGATCTCGACTACCACTTATAGTACCTTTATGTAAGCAACAAAAAAGAAGTGAAGGATATACGTAAAATAAAATACATTACTATTACTCAATCGAATATCCTGAAATTTATTTTAGCAGCTGCTTCTTTCATAAAACGTCTTGCTCGATCAGTAGTTTTCTGTGTAGTGTTTGTTTTGTATATTATTGTTTATCCTTTTGTCCTTTTTTCCTTTACCCATTGTATTGTCTGCCGTTTTTCGATTTTCGGATTCCGATTATCCCTTTTGTATTTTCAATTTTGTTTCTTTAGAAAAGGTACATGGAATTTTTTATTTTATTTTATTTATCTATTTAACCAGACTTACTGACAAACGACCGTAACAGAACCAGGGTGATCGACTCGCCAGGAGGAAACATTGTTCAGAAGGTCTAACATACATTTCCCAGATGACGGTACATTATCTGTATTCCATTCAGTCATAGATACTACACGTACTGTTGTATTCTTGTTTGTCTCCTACACCAGAAAAGTAAGATATTAATTAGATGTCAAAACTTTACATTATGTATTAACTTTAAATCAAGATAAACGATTATTTACAGTATCGGGTTACCTTTCTAAACAAATATTTGAATACCAGTTTGGCATTGTCCCGTTTAGAAAAATATGCTTCATTATCATATATATACTGATTCTAATAATACGTCCTTCTTTCGCTTTGTAAGCAAACATTTGATTTATTTAGATGGTGATGCACCCAGTTAAGAGTGATACATTACATAATATAACTATTTACACTGTTGTCAACATTTTAAACATCTATTCACTCAAAATAATCAACATATCAAAAAATTAATAAATATGCGAAGTGTAATTAAAACGTGCGAACACAATATTATTGGTACCATCGTTACAGCAAATGTTGACGAGTTATCGTCTGCTCGAATTTGCAGGTTGAAAGATAAAACTCCCCAACCTGTGTCGCACAAACTGTTGGTGACCTTCTTCGCAAACGTAAATATAAATTACCACCTTTCTCATCAAAGTGTACTACCCTATTTGTACTGTTAAATATATCAGAATCAAAATAATTCATGGAAGCCATACTGTGTTTTCAGTTTCAACATGGGTTGGAAGGCTATATTAGTAAATGCGCTGCTTCGGAATAATCTACCACATATGTAAATTAAAAAACAATACAACATTTTCATTTATACTCGTAGCACCCCCGATGATAGAATAAATGATAGCGAGTCAGATATCAGGACCCTTTTTCAGTAGAATACAGTTATCCACTGTACGCTGAACGAATGAAGTATTCAGCATATCCTATGAGTGTGACGGAAATGAGTGCATTGAGCTTGAATAAGTTGACTCTCCTTCGTAAAGAACAAATAGCGAGAGTTCATAATTTGCAACAACTTGTTACTGATAAAGCACTTTAAAACTGCATTACAAGTGACTCAAGCAATAGGACATGTCATTCGTTGATACTATCATTGATTTGTTTTCTGATTTATTGTTCGTAATATTGTTTTAATAATGAATATGGTTGCAATTCGGCTCAACTGACAATGACCAACACACTAATCATCTTATTTATTTAAAAACTCAAGGTAAATCTTAGACTGACACTTTGCATATTATGTCTCTAGTTGTGTCATGATAAATCATATGAAATTTGTTCCCACCACGATATAGTTTATATACTGCTAAAGTTGACAATAAACATAAATCAATCAACTTACCAATCATTGATAAATCATAAGACACCAGCCAATCACTTTACGAAGAAAGATATGTCATTCTTGGCATGCATGAGATATTCAAACATGAGAATGTTCATCCCCATCTGACCAATAAACAAGTTTTCAAGGAGAAACATTTAAACGCAATCACACTTAAATACTTGTCACACTATGACCGTTCTATTAGAGAGTACAATTATTTCAATTAAAGCTTAGAACACTTTAAATATATAAAATTATAGTAAATATCAGATATATTAATATAAATAAATAATAAACATCTACTATTCAACATACATAGTGATTCAACTTTATATCCAATGGAAATGACGAAGCGTCCGAACTGTGACTCATGTTGAATTTTTCATAGTAATATACATCGCCATGAATTGGCCAAAGAGGGACATTCTGAAATAATATATGATGAAGTCAAAGTCAAGTCAAACATGAAAGACAGAGAATAAAACTCCCTTTTTCGTATCCTTGAAGAATTATAATAAAAATGCCCACAAGATTATATTATTCAGCAATTGTATAACTTCAAATATATATATATATATAAATATATATTTAAAATCTCTAAATAATTTACACAAAAAAAACTCTAGATTAATTTCCGAACTTAAAACTTTTGAGCCGACATTTTGGATCGACATTGACTTTTCATAAACAAAATTCCGCGAAATCAACGTCATAAAAACTTTTATCTCCTTTGTAACGTCATGTTGTTTGTTTTTCATATATGTAATAAACTTCTGCTGAGGAAGGCCGCAAGGCCGCAACGTTCGAAAATTAATCTAGAGTGTTTTGTATATATATATATATATATATATATATATATATATATATATAATCACTGCAAATCGTTTAGTATATCATAATAATAGGGCATTGTCTCATATTTGACATTTACTTCACTGAATATGGTACTGCTTTGACGACTGTTTACCTATTTTGTTCCTGTATTTAAATACTGTTATAGTGACAGCCGGAACCTTTGAACCGTAATGAGAGCGGGAGGTTTGGCGCTTTAAAATCTGATTCAACCCACCATTTCTTTAGAAATGCATGTACCAAGTCAGGGTCATTACGGTTTTCATAGTTTTCCGGTTGTTGACTGATTTTCTCTGTTTATATATTCATGAGTTTTTACTTTCCCTTTGTAAGATTGTTCGGAGTTCGGTACTTTTGTTATTACCCTTACTTGAATACTGTTATCTGTGTGATTTATACCTTACGTTCATTCGGTAGCTACCCTTGTTATTATTCTGTCATGATGTATGCTTCCACACTGTCTACGGTCCTGTTTTTCTGTTGACTATTTTCATTCGTGGTTTGTTTTCTCAACACGATGATTTGGTTTGATATAAAAGACTAACAATGGTCTGTACAAACCTCATTTAGTAATTCTAACACAACAACAACAGTAGAGTCAGTATCATACACCATTGTCCAGAAGTCAACTACTGTGTCATGTAATGGGTACTGAGTCACAAGGATATTTCTCTTCCTAACACATTCCTAGTAATACAAATTCATAGATTGTTACAAAAACTACTACAATAAACAGACCAATATATACATGTATACATACATATTCGACAGCTGATATTTTACTTATAGCCGAAAACAAACTATTAAAAAAACGAAGAATAACATACCAATATCAAATTAAATCCATTCCAATCCGGATATCTATGTGTAAGTGACACTGTGGGAATTAAAATATGTACACCAGCCCCGTGAAATAGGCAATGGGCGTTTTACAAACCAAAGGGGAATGTTCCACTAGTAGGTTGTTAATTTATTCGTTTATTAACAATATGAAATTATTAACATTAATGCCTTGTAAATACAGGACATCTGAACAAAAATGCATACAATGTGTAGTATTCTAATGTTTTCTTACTTCTCCAGTCACAATCTTTGGTTCTGGAAAAATATATTATAGATACAATATTTCATTTTCCTAAAAAAAAATTCAAATATACATCAGCTATCAAATATCTGATAGTTCAGTAGTAATGAGTGTTGTGACGACGACGTTCTTCGTAAGACAAACAAGATTGAACCAGACACTATAAATTCAGACTTATTATTAGAAATAAATAGTTGTTTAAGTTATACAATTCCCCAGGTTATATTTTCAGATCCCAAAAATATTAATCAACCGTTTTCATTGGTGGTTTATCACAATAATGTTGTATAAAGAGCTGTATTTATAATTTAATTTAAGCTTACTGGAATAACAACGGCATTGATGTAGTCATTTCTTAATTTTTCATACGACAACAGGAATGGTCTGTAACTATCATCTATGAACAAAAATGATAATGTTATCAGATACATGAATTATTAGCAATTGACAATAAACAGATAAACTCTATATGTAGATATAACCACAAGAACACGATTTATTCCAAAATTGCTACGGAGAGAAATATAAGCAAAGAATATATAAATGGACATTAGACATGCTTATATTTCAACCACGTCTGTTCAATCACTAATCAAATTAATTACAATGATGATTATGATGTAATTTTTGACAAATGTATTAAATATTTGTATTTGTATATACACAACTGGATGAATATGTGTGCTACAGCTAAAAGTAAATTGTTACATCATGAAGCAATACGTACAATTACAAACGACCATTGCTCAAACGGACAGCAAAACAAAAATAAAAGAATCAATTACACGGAATATTCACTTTGTTAGCTGAAATCTCTATTATATAATAAAATGAAAATAATATTTACAGGCAACATTTTCGAATCTGGACATGTTGACCACAACTATATATAATAGGTAATTGCTGACCATACAACCACTAATTAATCCTAACGAATATTGTTCATAGTGAGGCGTTGAATGTGGTCTTTTAAAATAATGGTATGTGGTATTCTACAAACAAACGGCAGTCATATATGCTTCTCTAAAAAACACATTTTCACAAGGAGAAGTCGGATTCTGTCTTTAATCACAAAGTCTCGAAAACATGAATTAATTGATGGAAAATAAGACAGTAATGTTGTACTGTTTTGTATTCATTGATAAAACATTTGATTATTTTGCTTCATAACATCCGACCTGCGAACATATTAAATTTACGTAATGCTAATTATTACTTTGCATTAACTGATAAACACTAATAAATATTAATCAATACGATAAATAAAAAAAGAACATATGATACTAACAATTTACTTTCAGCGTTTTGGGCTTAATTCAATTTGGTTTAAAACTTTACATATCAGAAACTCGCGGAATACGTCAAAAATATCCTTTATCTGCTTTGGTATTTGTTTTTTTTCCGTTGAAATCATGGCTCTACGAATAAAAAAAGAAATAAGGATATCATGAGGTTTGAGATAAAAATAAATGAACAAACACATAGTATAAACATTTCGCGATTAGAAGATGACACAACATTGTGGGTTTTTTTATCTCCAAAAACGATATATCTGTTGCTTTTCAGGCTTAGTGATAAATAGAAATAAGACAGAGATATTGTGGATTGGTAAGGTATTACACAGAAAAGATACGGTTGAAAATATCAAGCATGTCGTACGTGGTAAAATAGTCTGGAAAGCGTTTTTTCCTGTGTTTTCCTTCGACTTTGCTGCCCGAAAGAATCTACATGGATACGTTGGTTTCATGTCTTGTATTTTCTGAAAAGAAGGAACAATATGATGTTAGAATAAAAATAGAAATGATCAGGTTAGTTAGACAGGATTCATTATTTTTTTATTGAGATAAATGGTTCCGATGAACATAGTTTACAAAAATATTAGCAATAGTGGTTAAATTCATTTCGTAATAATTATTCAATTTCGGCATTTACGCAAAACGTTAAAACGAAAGTAAAACAAAGCTACATTTTGCAGTATGGCCTTTCACCATAACGATACAATATATTTGATTATTATACAGCTATAATTTTAATCCAATCAGAAACATCCATTTAAGACATGTGACCGTACATTATTTTTCCGTATTGTACAACCGGAAGCCGTATTTTTTTCCGTATTGGACGTCCCGATAAGTCCGTATTTTTTTTGTATTGTACATTATGCAAGGGAAGTAACTCGTTGATTTTTGTCGTGTGTTTTCTGGAGCTTGTATAAATGGTGGAACATTCAATGATATTTCTTCTAGAATTAAAGTATATCGTTTCCGTGCCTTTTGATTGGACAAGGACACTGTCACCTATTTGTTTGTATTCGTTCATAACTCGATGAACTTTTCAATCTGCAAGTCGTGACTACGAGGATCCACCATCTTGAAAACGTGAAATTCTACAGGTCATATTTACAACAATATACAAAAATAATTAAAATGCCTATCTTGTAAACTTATTTTAGTTAAATCTTATTAAAATTGAAGCGGAAACGTAGCCAAATGACGCCTGATCTTTACGTTTTAAACTGGAAGTCTTCATATGACGTCATGTTGTTAATATTCCAAAGTCGTCAACAACATTGTGCGATCTTTAGATCAGGGATATGCAAGAATAATACTATCTACAATACTGAATTTAAGAATTGTAAGTATTAAGCGCTTCTTTCCAAGAGTTCATGCATGTGTGCCGATGCACTCACAAACTTTACATAAACGCCTTTCGGACGTTTATTCAGTTTGTGAGTGCATCGGTACCGTTTACACATGCAGGAACTCCTGAAAAGAAGCGCTTAATATTATAATATATAATGAAATACTTTAAATTATATCAACATTAATCTACAATCAAATTAGCTTGTTCGCTATTTAACAGTTTGAGGGGGAAAAGGAAAGTTGTTTAGAATAGTTGTTGATCAGTTATTTTGCTGTTTTTAATTCATTTTTAGAGTTTACGAGATCTGTATTGATACAGAACATTTTCCTAGCGAAATACTGTTGTGCAGTTGCTCTATTTAGACTGTATTCAAAGTTAAGCATAAAATAGTATTGATCATTTCAGCTGTAAAATAAATAGGTTATTATACAGTGTTATGTACAATATGGAAATATATTGTACTCGTCCGTATTGTATTGAAAACCCGTATTGAACGTCTCGTCCAATACAGGTTTTCAATTCAATACAGACTCGTACAATATATTTCCATATTGTACATACCACTGTATAATAACCTATTAATATTATACATCTAAAATATAAATAATAGACATAACATACATAACAGTACCAATATTAAATCTTAGAAAGAACATGTCAGGTGTTTTTTTATATCGATGGAGATCTTTAATCATACAATAGCAAACGAATTATAATAGCAACATGTTTTTAGTGTACCTGAAATTCTAGTCGTAAAAAGGTTCGATTTTTTGCTATAGGTTTATTTTGCTGACTTTCTAAATGATCACAAAATGTGTCCTTCTCAATGCCTGTATCCGACACAGTTAAAGCTTCTGATAATGCTTCATAAACAGCTGCATACTGGTCCTGTAAATAAATAATGTATTTCATTATATAGATTATATTTAAATAGTATATTACTACTGAAGGGACAATGACTTGGAATTGAGAATGACAATAATAGTAAACCACGTTTAATGAGCAAATCAAAACTTCCATGATATATACAATATTGGTCTGTTGACGGTAAATATAGAATTTATTTGACGAGGCTGAGAAACGGGGTGAAAGACAAATGTTTTGTGATTATGTATGCTGATGATACGCCCCTTTTGGCAGAATATGCATGTAATTTACAGAATATGCTGAATCTATTCCAAGAATACTACCTCAAATGGAAACTTAAAGTAAGCATAGACAAAACAAAAGTTATGATTTTTTCCAAGGGAAGATTGCCAACAAACATTCATTTTATGAATGGGGATAAGGAATCAGAGATTGGAAAAGATTTTTTGTATCTTGGAATAAATTTCAGGGTCATTTAGTAATGCTAAGAAAGAACTGGTGAACAGGGGAACTAAAGCTATGTATGAGGTATTCAAGAGGGGCAGATTTCATACTTTATCTATCAAATGTCAATTAGAACAATATTTGACAGTATGGTCAAGCCAATAATACTTTATGGGTGTGAAACTTGGGGATTTGGAAGTAACGAAATTACTGAAAGGCTACATTTGAAATGATGTAAGCTACTTCCACATCTAAAAACTTCAACTCCCGATTACATGGTCTATGGGGAACTCAGAAGATATCCCATTAGTATTGATATTAAAGTTAGAATGATAAAATTCTGGTGTATTAATATGGGAAAACAAAGTAAGCTTTCACACATATGTTATAAATTACTTTACAATAATAATTTTATAAGAGAAGGTTTATCATTATGGATAAGAAAAATATCCAGGATATTTTAAATAAAAGTGGTTTATCATACATATGGTTATACCATAATTGTATATCAGAAAATATATATCAAAATTAATTTGGTCGAGATGGTAAAAAATATGAATGTGTTTTATTCTTTCAACAGGGAATGGTGGTTTTACTTTTAGGGGAAGGTGGCTATGTATTTTTTATTTATTTTTTTTTTGTCGCTAAATTATATTTTAAAAATGGACGTAAAGATTTAAAAATAAATAATCATTCTGACATTTACAAACAGAAACTTTGATTAAAAAAAAAGGTTATCAGATTGTTGTTTCGCATGAAAACAATTTCTAGCTCCAGGGAAAAACCTAACTCCTCTATATGTTAAATGTTCGTCCTTAATTGGAAAACGTCGCCAAAATACTGTGAGATTTAGGTAATATGTAAAATGTACTTGCGCAATTTGTATATTATGTTTTACATTTCTATTGATGTTAGTTTAAAGCACGTTACGAAATATCAAAGTAAAGTACTTTCTAAACAAATATATATATATTACATTGTAATTAAGGTTGTGTTGGTACATTAGTTCGTACATGCATTACAAATATCATCAACTAGGATACACCTCACGTTCTCCTAAACACTGTCATGGATGATGAAACGTATAATGTGTAGTCATATTAAGACAAAATGAGATCGCTTGCTTTAAGAAATATTAAAAATAACTTGGTATCTATTTTCTTCGTCATGCTGATTTTGTTTGCTTTATATTCAGTGTATGCTTATAGATTGTAAAACCTTTTTACTAGGAACAAACTGTAGTCTTTCGAAACATAGATATCATAATCGGCTACGGGACGAACACATAAATTAGCAGAGTCTTTTGTTTTAAACAATTTAATCATTTAGTGACAACGAATTTCGAAAACGTTTCCAATTATAAATCAGCTAGTACGTCATTTAACTATCTGTTTTAATCAATGTGTTCAGTGAGTAGACATGTGATTGTTATTTAATGTCAGATGAGCAGTTAATGTATGACGATAACAAGTTAGGATTCGACCATTTAACTTGTATGGTTTTTTTTAGTTGTCACCAACTGTTATAGAAAATATTATCTGAAAGTCGCAAAAAAATATAATTCGACCCTCTAGTCTTCAACGGAAAAAAATGATAATTATGAAGAATAATTACCGTTTTTTAATGTCTAAAGTAAATAATTTGAATTGTATTTTGTGTGAAGAAAACATGTGTGCTCGGTCTCTGCTTTCACTCCTAAGCCACTGATAAATTTCTGTTTTTTTTTTACCTGAAAGGATATCGATCGCAGGCACACGATGTTCCGCACTCGAGGTGAACATGCAGAACATTACACCACCGAGACGCCCTTAAATGTTTTCTTATGGCGAGAACACTAAACATGTTTGTAAATTATGACTTAAGAGATAGATCGATACCCACTTGAGTTGAGATATAGAACAGGAACGAGAAGATTTTTTCTGCATGGCAGTTATGCTACCGGAATATTTTTCTTTCACATTCAGAGTGCATATCTGTTTTAACTCAAGAGGCACATATAGGTTATTCAAACAATCAAATATAAATAATAGCACGAAAAACATAAAGGTGGACGGTACTGTTTTATTCAAGGGGTTTTGTGTTTAACGCACCTTTCAGCAATATTTCAGCTATGTTGTGAAGGTCAGATTTATTGGTGGAGGAAACCAGAGTACTCAGAGAAAACCACTGACCTGTCGCAAGCCACTGACAAACTTTATCACATAATTTTTCGATTATCTTGTAAGCACATCGTTCACATACAATTACTTGTTCTAGAATGTGGAGATTTCTAATGTGCATTTTTATCATGGATTCAAAACATAGTCTCATGGATACCTACGGAATGTATTGCGTTTATAATACCCTTAGTACTTACTACGTACAGTATTATTGTAAAATAAGGAAGCTATATTTTTGTTGATACTTCATAGACGAGTCGCTCTAATTCAAGAAATGGTCTTCCCGAAATTTGAAACAAAATACATTAAAGTCACATCTATTACACGTTGAATCGATAATGACATTTTACATCTTCACTTCTTGAAATTGGAGAAAAAAAACAAATGCGGTTAATGAAATTAATATCACGGAAGCTTAATCTAGTCGTTTAATATATTATGATGTCATCAGAAAAAGTGAAATGCTTACGAGCATGCGCCAGATTTATGCAAACATCTTATTGAAGGGAATTTGTCAAGTAGATATCGCACCTCTAGTCATGTGGACCGCATATTCTCTTAATAAATGCGTTATTCTGGTATGGACCTGCAGTAAAGGCTGTGAGTCCTTTTTTTATCATCACTTTGCATAAACTAGTGCTCTTAATCGTCATATTGATCCAATATTAAACAGTAACAAAACGAATAAAATTGTTTGAATCCGAAAATGGTGAAACCTTGGAAATTAACCATCATACATATATGACACCTAGCATCCAGGGAAGTAACTATAGTATGAACCACAATACACCAGTGACATGCAATCCATCCATGTGATAGCATGTTCAAACGCAGTTATTGACTAATTATGAGATTAGATAAGGTTACATTTTTGTCATTTCATGAAAATGATATAATGATAATTATTTAAATGTTCAATTTGACCTGCAATGAATACCAATAATTTCTTTAAATGTATGATTCCCATGCGCCAATGGGAACAAATTGACATCCCGATGCGTCGAGCTAGATAAAAATATCTTTCATTTCTTCTTCCACTTTACTTTCCATATCTGCTCTTGCTACCGGTTGTGTTGTCTAGTCCTCGTATTTTTATTTTATTTTCCTGTCGAGTTTGCATTTCGCTGGCAGTATATTGTGTATCTATATTGTGATTTGTTTGTACCAATCCACACTTTCTCAAATTGGAATATGTAATCTTAGAAGACTAAATAATGTTCTATGCATATTGTCATCTGACCTATTGTATATGACTTGTATTTATATTTACTTTGCGCATTTACAACAGAAAGCAGTAGTATCACTACATCTAATATTTTCATTTTGTTCTGTCTTGTCACAACCTACATAAAAATTCGAAAACATTCAAGCACAAAAGGCCAAATTAAAACCATACAACATGCAACTTTCAACAGTATGGGTTTACTATCTTCAAGGTCCTGTAGCTCTATAGTTATATACATGATATTCCCATGAATATGCTTAGATAGCATTTATTATTCATATATATTCCCAAATTGATAACATATTCATCAGAACATGATATAAACATCACCGGGCAGTTGTTAGAACTAAGAAAGCAAATGCATTTTTCCATGATTTTATAACTTTAGTTTTTAAACGTGTATATTATAGAACAAAACTTTTAATGACCTACATTCTAATGTAACAAATGACGCATATATATGAACGATCCTTGGAAAAAAACTTTGAAGAATCATTAATCTGAGACAGAAAATACAATAAGCAATATAATAAAAGACACCAAAAGACAGCTGTAGTTCACAGGACAATGCACAAAATGCAAGCGATTTAGCCCCACGAATCCCACTGAAAACTAGAGGTGACTGCAGGTGCTACAGAAGGTATGCAGTTCCTGGTCAACCAGTTATATCTGTCTTCATACTGTTAAACGACATGATCATCATGAAATATAGAAATCGTGCTGGACACCAGCATACGTAAATAAATTGAAAACATAAATAGCAGCATAAACCTAAACAAAATAGAAAACATGGAAATAGGGAATATATTTATATTCTCTAGATAAAGACTGATTTTGAGTATTTTTGCAATTAATGTAAACTCTATCCTGAACCGAAGTGGATATTGTAAAAAAAATACCCTATTAGAATAGTTAAAAGAAACTATTTTCTTTCCTTATTTTTAATAGTAATCTGACCTTTCTACCTCATATGAAAATGCTTAAGTATAAGTATCTTTCATTGAAAGGGTGTGTCCAGTACCAACTAGGGTGTGGATATCACAGTGTTTGATAAATTTATATAAATCGTTGATTCCATCACAATTATATTGCAGCTGTATCGCTTAAAGATCAGGTCGTACATGAAATTGCTTGATACAATTCACCATCAAAGAGTCCGCCTCTGCAATTGAGAATTTGTATATCTTAAACAAACGAGTCTGCATTGGAAAATAGACGTATCTAACATGGTTTGCAGTATACAACCAATTGGTATGCTTATTTTATATTTGAAAATCCTTATGATAAACGTCGTAATAAAATGCAACCAATAGACCTACGAATAACGTCATACCTTGACAATTCTGATATAAGTTTGGATGGCATTTTTCTCCAAATGTAATTTCTGAACCACCCCTCCCCCATGTTACATCGGAAACTACCTTTAAGTTTGAACTTGAAAGATACGAAAAATCTGAAACCAACCCCTTACTACTTCAAGAGCTTGTTGCTCAAGAATAGTTTTAAGATACCAAAGGGCTAGTCATAATCGATAAATTGAAGGACAGAAGAAGTGGCGGCAAAACGAAAAAGGGTAAAAGGACAAACAGCGATCTACAAAACACTACACAGAAAACTAAAGATCAAGCAACACGAGCCTCACCAAAAGTTTGAGGTGAACACATGTACTCTGGGAGGATACGCCGTTCCTGCTCCACTAGTGGTACCCGTCGTCTTACTCTAGTTACAATCCCGATGATGAGTCCTGAATGAGTAATTAGACCATTTGAATAGTGCGCAATGTATATTGATGGTCTTAATCATAGTATAGGGGTGGCATCCCTGATGGGTTTTATACAGCATATTGTTTCTCTCTCATAGCTTTCTAGATCGATCATCGATGCAGCAGATAATGCAATGATTCTTACATAAAACTCGTTGATTCTTCCGGTATAACGTGATCTGTTCAGATTGGTGCTATGTATCAATTGAGAATTGTAAAATCCAAAGACTCTTTTATTTCAAAATATTATTATACACGAATATAAATTAGTAAATCGCTTTGTGAATATTTGACTTTAACCTTTTAATAAAGGTAATAACAAAATTACCGAACTCCGAACAATCTTACAAAGGGAAAGTCAAAACTCATAGTTATATAAACAGACAAAATCAGTCAACAACCGGAAAACTGTGAAAACCGTAATGACCCTGACTTGGTACAGGCATTTCTAAAGAAATGGTGGGTTGAATCAGATTTTAAGGCGCCAAACCTCCCGCTCTCATTACGGTTCAAAATCGTTTAATACTTCTCTTATTTGTATATAAAGTTTGATTGTTTTATATATAAATTAATGTATTGCTAAGGAGAAGGGGCAAATGGAAGTAAGAAAATAAACTATGACATGAATTGAAGCATGATCAAAAACTGAAATTAAGCTAAGGTGACACATGCATTAATAACTACCCTCCATAATATCGTCTGCACCAAATATGGTGAGCCTAGGTTATGGCAATGTAGAGAAACTGACCTAATCACGAAAACTTAACATAAATCTTCCAAAATCAGTAGACGCACAATTATCAAAATGTGGCTCAAGTATGGTGAGACTATGTATGGCAATGACGAAGCTAGTCTAATTGTGACATAAATTTAACAATGTCAGTAGAAGAACACAATGAGACCATGGTCAGATGACTAATGGTTGACTGACATGTAACCAACATCATTTATATGTGGACCAAATATGGTGAGCTTAGGTTGTATGGTAATGGGGAAACAGACCTAATAAAACAACTTTACATTGTTAGCGCATAATTAACTTGATCGAAACAGTAATACATCTCAAAAACCAAGCTTGACCTGTATTATATCAATCTGAATGCAATTGCAAAACGACATTCCATCTGCATACAAATATATTTATATGCTCCGTCCATTAATAGTGCTGAACTCGTAAGTCATAATAGATCATGTGAAAGCTCTGCAATATATCTCTAAGTTTATATTATATTATGTTCTTCTTTTTAAATATAGATCTAAATTTACATATGGATAATTTATGGTTATCATATTATTGTGTCGTCGAAGGAAGCCGAATGCACTCCAGAAAATATGGAAATTCAATCCTATACAGTTGAAAATAAATACCGAACATTATGAATATACATTTATAGACGTGTAATTAACCATTGAAGAGGTAATAAATAGCCTCATGTACATCTTGCAATATATATTAATAAAGTCATACTGTTTGTGAAATATTATCTTCATGCAAAGTCAGTGCGCGTAAAATAAAATAGAATAAAAAAAGAGTAGAAATATTAATAACATCAATCTTTTTCCACAAATTTCATTCCTTTTCACAAGAAATTTGTTGTAGGTAACTAGATACCCCCGAGTTAAATATCTGATAAATGTTTCAGTTATAATGCCATACAGGTTTAACTTATATAATTTCTTATTTTTACTCACAAATGTAAAGTTTATTAAGACAAATTCACTCGTATTGTTAATATATTCATGATTGTATTATATTTTATTGTTGAAAACTTGCCTATTTCATGACAATTATTATATTCCCTGTTAATAATATATTAGCTTTGTAAGACACTAAATGTTTGTCATATCATTTAAGCATACGCAAATTCCTATAACCAGAATCAGGAAGTTTACATTTATGACCATGCATTTGATCATAATGGATTGTTACATATGCAATGCACTGCTTTGGCAGGACATTCTAGTACATCCATATTGATGAAGGACTACATTTTGTGATCCCTCCAATTGCATTGTATTCTAAAATTATAAAACAATAGATTGATAGTATTTTTGAAGAGAAACATTTTATGGCCGTCTTTTCATCAGGAGGACTTGAAAATACATGTTTCTAAAAATTATTTGCAAATAACTATTATGAATTGCATACTTTATTTGTCTGCTTTTGTTGATAACGAATGTCAAAATTGGACATGAATTGACTTCAGGATAACAAAAATTGAAAAAAAGTAGTTAATTATATAGCTATATATTCGGGAAATTATGAATCGTATAAATACTTTTGTGCATATCTTTATTTCTCAAACTGACAAATGCAGATATTATTACAACAATGAACTGAGTTTTTGAATTGTATTATATTTGGACGTTTTATTTGATGTTTTGCCCATTGTCTGTACTTTAGGTATGTATTTGTGGTCTTAAGATAAAACTACATTCGTATGAATTAATTTCAGTTGAAAATCATATTGTCATACAATGCACGGTGAAACCTTCCCATGCGGTCACCTCTATTAAGCAGTCACCTGTATTAAAAGGTCACATTTTTCTTGTCCAGTCATGGAAAATTATATTTGAATTCAACCTCTTTTATGAGGTCAACTGCATTATAAGGTCTCTTTTTCTTTGTCCCAAAGGTGACCTCTTAATACAGGTTTGACTGTATACAGACAACACGTTTGCACTGTGACTTCAAAACCTCATCTTATGCTTGAAATACGTATGCAAAGACATATTTTAGGATGACGATAACAAGCTATGATCGAAATATTATTATATGAATTTCTAGCATCTAAAACCAACTACAATTTCATTTGTGCATTCGAAATTAATGTTCAATGGACAAATTGATTCGTTTTATGAAAATGCAAAATGATCTAGATATTTTCTTTTCGCCTACTTACCTAATCTATGAAATATATGCATACATTCACTGTCACATTCAATGTACATAATTATGATAATATGCCTACGACAATCAATATTGTAAAATTATTTAAAAATGCACAATATATTTAAAAATCAACCAGAATCAGGATTTTTTTTTTTCACGGATTTCATTCATTTTCACAAGAAGTTGTAAAGTAGGTAACTTTTTGGTACAAAATACTATTGCGGAAGTAGCTCGGATGTATCTAAAATGTATTGAATTCATAACTTTTTTAAATCTGTGTTCGTGTAATATTAATAGGTTATTATACAGTGTTATGCACAATATGGAAATATATTGTACGAGTCTGTATTGTATTGAAAACCCGTTTTCAATGCAATACGGACGAGTACAATATATTTCCATATTGTACATAACACTGTATAATGACCTATTTATTATACAGCTGAAATGATCAATAATATAACAACAATTATATTTTAACTTTTAATACAGTCTAAATAGAACAACAGTATTTCGCTAGGAAAATGTTCTGTATCAATACAGATCTCGTAAATCTCTAAAAATGAATTAAAAACAGCAAAATAACTGATCAACAATTATTCTTAGCAATTTCTCTTTTTTCACTCAAACTGTTAAATATCGAACAAAAATCGTCATTTAACATTTTCCGGTTTGTTTTGTGTACTAGCAGACGACAACAATTAACGAGTTACTTCCCTTTCATAATGTATAATGCGAAAAAAAATACGGACTTATCGGGACGACCAATACGGAAAAATACGGCTTCCGGTTGTACAATAAGGGAAAATAATGTACGGTCACATGTCTTAAATGGGTGTTTTTGATTGGATTAAAATTATAGCTGTATAATAAGCACCAGTCAGTGTAAGCATATTTTGTTAAGTAATTCATTAATACAATATATGCATGAATATGTACAAACTTTTCGGATGAATCATTAATAGGATTCGGAAACAAGTTACAAATCTTATATTAATCCGTTTACAAAGCAGAATATATGCTCGAATGGTAGAAATTATCATGAATTAATATAATAATTAAGACAAATTAAACTTGATATAATAATATATAATAATGGTAGAAATTATAATGAATTAATATAATAATTAAGACAAATTAAACTTGATATAATAATATACAGTTATTTGTGAAAATAAATAATGAAAAGAAATATGATATAAAGAGAAAATAAAGTGAGCACATGCACTGTTTGTGTCATATGTCAAAAGACAAGTCGTGGTTTCAATTGACAACTCTAATTTGTGTTAAATCGTTTCGAGTTGATAATAAAGGATTGCACTGCCAAGAAAATGTCAACGTTTCGTTCGTAACTGAACTCGGGCGATCCAAAAAGATAATGATCATATGAAATCAGAGGATCGTCAAAAAAAGGCTCAATAAAAAGCTGTCTGTGTACGTTGTAGAGAGGGCAGTATAACAAATAATGTTATGTTGTTTCAATAGCACCACATTGACAAAGCGGGGAATCAACAATATTTTTTTAGTAAAGATGTTGGTTTAAAGAGCTGCAATGCATACGAAGTCTAGAGTGTAGAATTTGACCAAGTCGTTTTCCAATATAATAATAGGGCGTTTTTTGTGGGCGATTGGATTTCAGATTAGATTTGGAAAAATTGACCGAAGTGCTAGACTTGATGCGTTCATGTAAAAGATTCCAAGAACGTATGGTAGCCGGTAAGAAATAATTTGTTAATAAACTAGTTCGTGTCCTTATAGGGGGAATAATAGATGAATTTCTTGTGTTATGACTATGTATACTATTAAGAGAATCTGGAACTAAGTCTGATAAGTACTGTGGCGAAATGTTGTTCTTCATTTTGTAAAAATAAACCAGTCTACGCATTTCCCGACGGTTCTTTAATAGTTTATTCCACCCTGTTTCTAAGCATAGATTATTTAATGAGAATAACCGATTGCCCACAGTTACGATTCTAGCAGCCTCCATTTGTACTTTCTCGATCTTATCAACTAGTTAAGTTATATTATTGTCCCAAATAACGTCAGCATATTCTAATAATGGTCTCATGTAAGTCAAATATATGGTCTCCAATGTTTTTTCTGTCTAGAATAAATTTAAATCTCCGTAAAATATTTAATCGTCTGTACGTTTTCTCTGTTATTAAGTCGATATGAGTATGGTGAGTACCGTCCTTCGAAATATTCAGTCCGTGATGTTTGTGATTGGGAACCTCAGCTATAGGAGTGTCATTCATAAAATGGTTTCAGTTTTCTGTGGATTAAATGAAACCAACCAGTTCGTTGACCAAGAATGAATTTTATATAGGTCCCTATTTAGAATGTCTGCCGTCGTTTGTGGATTGTCTATAATTAAATATAAACTCGTGTCATCAGCAAATAATTTAATCGTAGACTGTATGTCTATAACGATGTCATTTAAAAAAATTATAAAAAATAGCGGCCCTAGAATCGACACTTGGGGCACTCCCGCCTTAATGAAACCCCAGTCAGACGAAACATTGTTGATCACCACTCTTTGTTTCCTTCCAGACAGATCATTTTGAACCCAATCCAAAAGAGACCCTCTTATACCATTTGACTCTAATTTCTTTAGTAAACCTATCAAATACCTTACTAATAACGCAAAATATGACCCTAACTTCCTTACCCTCATCCAATGCCTTACCAAAATCATTTGTAATATTAATAAGTTGATAAATAGCCGAATCACCTTTCGTAAATCCAGTCTGGTTGTTAATGATAATATTATTTTCAAGTTGATAATTATCAATGTGTTTGAATACACATATCTCCATAACCTTTCCTATTACACTAATTAAAGATATAGGTCTGTAATTGTTATTGTTACTTGGGGAATCTTTTCTTGAAAATGGGAGTGACATTGGCACATTTCCAATTAGTAGGAACTATTCCAGTTCTAAGAGATAAATTAAAAAGTCTACAAAGGGAGGATTTAAAAATTTGGGTAGCTTCTTTTAATAATCTTGGACTAACAGCATCAGGTCCCGAAGCTTTGGATATGTCTACAAATTTTAGTATATCTTCAGCCTCGTTCTCAGTAATAACTATATGTCCAAGACGTCCCTGTTGTCTAAGAAATATATTTGGGGTGGGAATATTAGTATCATCAAGGTCAGATTGATTACAAAAGAAATCATTAAAAATATTGGCCTTTTCTTTGTTGTCGCATATTAAATCTCCGTCTACTTGTAAGGGGGGAATAGATCAGCTATCGGTAGAGTCATAGTTCATCAACGATTTTATTACATTCCAATATTACTTACTACCACGTGATTCCGAAGCAATTTTTGACGATAATTTTGTAAAATAATAATTTTTTTGAGTTAATCACAAGTTTGTTGCATCTGTTCCTAATTCGTCGAAATTTTTCCCAGTCATCTGCCAAATCACTTTTTTTTGCACGTTTGGGTTGTCTATTTTTTTACGGATATTGTTTTTATTTCTGTGGTTAACCAAGAAGGATTGTCTTTCCTTATTGTAATTATTCGGTTCGGTATTGCTTTGTCTGCTTCATTTATAAGTATCTGTACAATCGAGCGAGCTATAGAATCAATATCATCTCATGCAAACAAGTTGTCAAAATTAACCTGTGCGAGTTGTTCTCGGTAAGAACTGAAATCAGCTCTCTCATATAGATATACCTTACGTTTAAATGAATTATTTAATTTACATGGTTGATCGATTACACCAATCACAGGTAAA
Source organism: Bathymodiolus septemdierum (assembly GCA_963383655.1). Lineage (NCBI taxonomy): Eukaryota > Metazoa > Mollusca > Bivalvia > Mytilida > Modiolidae > Bathymodiolus > Bathymodiolus septemdierum. The sequence goes on from OY726518.1 coordinate 78,846,341, forward strand.
TAGTATCGGACTTGATCCAGTAACGGAATACCTACTTCTGACAACAAAATAGTTCTAGGATTATTTACAAGAATAAGATCCAATAACGATGAACTATGCTCAGTAAAAACTGTGAATATACCATGTATACGTGTTGAGCGTAATACATAAATCTACGATTTTATTACTGGGTCGTCTTCTCTACTGGTGAACTATTAGTCCCCGAGTGTATAATTCGCTCAATAGAATTAAGGACAATAGCATCTGATGATAATGCAATCACTATTGGGATGTTTAACCTGATTCATTTAAATCCATCACTTAGCCACAAATGTTAGTAAAGGATGTCAAATATCACATGAAATGTACCAATATCCCTCATTCCCTCCCATATACATCCCAGAACTTTAAATACATACCTGAAACTGCTTCGTAAAAGAACAAACTGGAAATAAGTCAATTGACTGTCAGGAGCTATCCTTCATTCGAAATTATTCAAAATTTAATACGAGATATCCAATTTCAATAGTTAGCAAAAGTTTGAAGCTTACTTTTAATAGTTAAATTCAGAAATATATTTAATAACTTGCATATTGATGACATTTTTAACCTACAAATATTTTACATTTTTATAATTATATAATTTCCCTTAAAGATGATGTCTCAGCAATATGCAAAGGGAAACAAAAGAGTATGTACTGTTTTTATAATTTATATACAAATAACACAATAGAAAATGACGTTAACAAATAAAACAATAGAAAATGATGTTAACACATAACACAATAGAAAATGACGTTTACAAATAACACAATAGAAAATGACGTTAACAAATAACACAATAGAAAATGACGTTTACAAATAACACAATAGAAAATGACGTTAACAAATAACACCATAGAAAATGATGTTAACAAAGACTACAATAGAAAATGACGTTAACAAAGACTACAATAGAAAACGACGTTAACAAATAACACAATATAAAATGACGTTAACAAATGACACAATATAAAATGACGTTAACAAATAACACCATAGAAAATGACGTTAACAAAAAACACAATAGAAAATGACGTTAACAAATAACACAATAGAAAATGACGTTAACAAATAACACAATATAAAATGACGTTAGCAAATAACACAATAGAAAATGACGTTAACAAATAACACAATATAAAATGACGTTAACATATAACACAATATAAAATGACGTTAGTAAATAACACAATATAAAATGACGTTAACAAATAACACAATAGAAAATGACGTTAGCAAATAACACCATAGAAAATGAGGTTAACAAAGACTACAATAGCAAATGACGTTCATTATGATTGGACTTAATCCTATATGAAACTAAATGTTTGCTAAACGTTTGCATAAAGTGAATCTCCGGTTAGATGTTCTTTAATAGTCCTGTAGCAGTATTCGTATTGGTCCTGTAAATATGTAGTAAATGAAATACAAATGTATGCATATCATTATATATCGTTGTTTCCTTATTTTCTTATATATTATCTTCATTTTGTTTTGGAGTATGTACTGTCACATCTTTCAATGGATATATATTCATATCAATTGCACCAAATAAAAAAGGCATTCAATTGAAAGAAACATAACTGAATTGAATTATTCAACTTTTGTAAATGAACTCCATCAACAAGGACGTTCTGATTTACTTAAACTTCTTGGGCTTTGTTTAAAAAAATTGCATATTTCATTATCAAAAAATAAAACAACACTTTACAGTACGTGTGTGCCGACGCCAGCAATGTACACCTAAAGTGATAACATGCACTTCACTATAAAGTAATACAAATGTACATGTATCAATCGCCCTCTCTCAATTCGCACGTAACATGATGTGATTTTGAGATATTAAACACTTAACGTAAGCACGAAACGTTCTCACATTTTCATAATATTACCACAACCAAATAGACATTTACGTGACTTTGAAAATATCATTACATAGTACAGCAGCTTTATATTACATCATGCAATTAGTATTATGTCACATGGATGATTTATGCGCCCGAATTACACGAAACATCATCAATAAAGAGCATGGCTAATATCATAACATCTGATTTCGGTTACTTATTTTTTTTAATTGTCTATGCATGATATTTTATTATGACTACAAGGTAGACGACAAACACGACGTATATAAATTTTGTTCAGAAATATTTGTGCAATGGAGAGAAGGTTTTGCCTTCATTTTTCATCGCATTACAAACTTCCAATAAATCCGGTATATTGAACCAGAATGCATAATGATTAAAATATATGGACCGATAAATGATATTCATCGTCAATTGGTAGTCTGCAAATAACGATTGTTTCGTTGATATTGAGGCATGATTTTAGCCATTGGAGACAAAGTACATTTTTCACATTTTAACTGTGGTTATCATGTGAGAATCACATGACATGCGGCTGCCGTGGTCGTAATCATAGAGTAGTTGGATTTACAATTACCTGTGCAATCAGTGCCTATCATCACTAAAGTGGTGAGTTCGAATCCTACCCATGGCGAGATGCACTCGATACAACAATATGTGATATTGTTTGCCAGCGACTTGCGACAGGTCGGTGGTTTTCTCCGGGTACTCAGGTGTCCTCCATCAATACAAACAGTACAACAAACCGTCACGATATAACTGAAATATTGTTGAAAGTGACATTAAACATCATAACGCATAAGCCATGATATGGTGGTATAAATGTCTGTAAACATTTTCTACATTTCGTTGTGCGTTCATTGTTGTAATTTTTTGTTTTATTAATCAATTATTTTGGATTGCCAGTGTCATACAGGACTGTTTAAATCGGATGCAATGTCAAACATCCGTATTGAAGATTTAATTTCTATAAAGGGTACAATAAAAGCATTGAACCTGTATTTTAGATACAATTGCAAATTAATATTTTAAATAATTTAGATTACTTTGTCTGTATTGTTCGTTTTTATAATTTTTTTTTTTTTGTTATTGTAGTTGCATTATCTGTTGCCTATTATTAATGTTGAAATAACGATGATGAAACATCAGAGATGGTGGTTGAGATCTCATTAAGTGGTTTAATACCGCCACCATTTGTATGTCATATCCCAATCCAATATCTAGATTTTCAACACAATGTCGTGGTTTTTGCTTTGTTGTATTCAGTTGGTTGAAATGAGAGGGAGTTGTTCGTGTAGTTGATATTGATGGAATTGTTGACGGTCACTGTTTTAATTTTCTTTTCATCAATAAAAACTTACAAAATTAGAGAAAAACTCTGGTCTCCTTATTTGCATTGCTCTGACAACTTGGAATATATCAACTTCACCATCCATTTCAATTTTCTCGAAAACCAAACTGAGGGCAACAAACAGACCACTTCTGTCACAACCATTCCTTTAAATTATGACAAAAATATTACATAAAATACATTTCAGTAGTTATATATGCGACAAAGTAACGACACAACTTGCTCTTTGGGACTATGTATTGTTTAGTGGAATGCCCTTTTATATATAGGAAACATGGCGTAGCAAGTACAATGTAAACAATTAATGACAATTCAAATCATCTCGTATTTTATCAACACAGATAGGAGAAAATGCCCAACAGAATATACTAAGCTAACTCTAATGGCTTAATTGATGAGTAAACATTGAATAACATACGATATTTCATTCGATTGAACTCACCTACAAACAACCGCCACAGAACCAGGGCGTTGCTTACGCCGGCGAGAAACTCTGTTGATAAGTTCCAACATACATTTCTCTGATGTTGGAACATTCGTTGTATTCCATTCATCCATAATCATCGTATCCACAGCTTTGGTATCGTTTTTCTCCTGTATATAATATATGTATGTTGCATTATTGTAACGTCAAGGGATCCCTATTGCAGATACATAGACAAATCATTAATTATAAATCACCATATAGGTCAGAAGGTGGCATTGGGATGACCATTAGGGATTTCCAGAAGTACAAAGGGAGATACTGGGTATGATGGAACAATTGCTTTGTGCAGGAAGTGTGAGATTCCAAATAAGCGGTCCTTTTTTAAGGTTTGATTGTTGTTAGTATTTCAGCTACAGTCATGACGAGAACTTTTATATATAAAAACTGTATCTGGTAAGTTATATGGTGGCACTTTGATGGCCCTGTGGGTGGAAATATAAATTCAGCAGGAAATACAAGATATGTTATTATATTTCATGTAAATTTCCTGTCTTCTCATTGCTTAAGGAGCGTGTGCCAACTTAGTCTATCACATGGCAGAGGGTGATAATTTAGTCTATCACATGGCAGAGGGTAATAATTATCACATGGCATTGCTGACAACATTGCTCACTTTTCATTTAAGGACACCCATTTGTATAAAACATACACCAAAATGGCAGACACATATTAACAAATACAAAAAATGTATGTAATTTTATGTATTACACATCATCGATATCACAGTTTAACACCTTTAAAGACAACAACAATTGAAATTCAGGGCATCAAAGTCATAAAAAAGAATGAAACCAGGAGAAAAGAACATTCAGTATAATAAAACAAATAACACATAGCTGAGAGGGTGGTAGAGCAGATTGTTACCCCTCGCCTCGCCTCGGTTGACCATGCATTTCTCGGATTAACAATAATTGGACTGTGAGTGTTTGTTTGCAATGTTTGATTGGTGTGCCGTTGGAAAGTACAATGTCTCAACAATATACCATTATAGAAATAACATATAGCTGAGAGGGTGGTAGAGCAGAGTGGTACCCCTAGGTTACTCCTAGAAATGTCATTGTCAACCACGGCTTCGCCCCGGTTGACAATGCATTTCTCGTGGTAACACTCTGCTCTACCACCCTCTCAGCTATGTGTTACCTCGCTTGGCAATGAATTTCTCGAGATAACAATCTGCTCTACCACCCTCTCAAATATGTGTTATTTACATTTGTATATAATGGAATATGGTTGAGGCATTGTACTTTCCAGTGGCACACCAATCAAACATTTCAAACAAACACTCACAGTCCAATTTCTATTCCCCGGTAATCCATCATGTACAGTCCCTGAGGATAGTATTGTACATGATACATACATATTACCAAGTATTTGTGAGAATTTGCATCTCGCCTCGGAGAAACTATGTCTATATCATAGAATTCCTAAGAGGTCAACATTTGATAAACAAACTAGCCGTAATTTATCTTTTAATAAACAATAAGGTGAAACGTGACATTGCAAATGACTTGATTGCGATCAAGTTTTGACTTTAAGGTACCCGATGAAGGTTATTCAAAAACATATAGTGTGCACTAAGTAAGATTTCGATCTTTTATTGAAGTCCCTGGGTTGATACCTCTGCTGGTGGACTATTATTCCCGTGTGTATCATCCGACCAGTAATCAGTGTTTCGGAACTCATATGTATATATTTATTATTAAAATCTACATATTTTAAATACTAATGTAACATCATCTTCCATCCCCTTTCGACATAGGTAACGTTGGCCGATGTTCGGTTACTCTGTATAGGCCGTTCGGTTTTCTTGTTCCTCAAGATGTTTATATGTATTTGTCTTCCAAACCTTTACTTATGTCGTATTATCTAAGCAGTGGAGATCACTAACGTTACTACAAGTATAGCTGGGATTAATGTCTAATATATTATTATTTCCTTTCCTTCTTTTACAACGTTTGATTTTAATATATATAAAAAAGAATATTTGTCATGTATACTAGTATTTAACAATTGTTGACAAAATTATCTCAAACACATCAAACCAGTATTGCATGATATAAGATACTGACTTCACCAAATCAATTGTGTCCTTATAGAAGAGAAATGAGAAGGCAACTCTTAAGTGGAGAAAAATTACAGAATTAGTGTTAGAAAGTAATTCTAAAATACAGTTTGGTCAGCAAAAATAAGATCATTTACAATATCAACATGTTGTATGATTTTTATAATGCTTTATCAATGAGTAAAAAAATAAACCTTATGATTTATGATGACGTTAAATGAATCGTGAGACTTGTCAGTACTTTGTCTGATCTTGAAGACTTCGAATTCCAGTTGTATGTCCTTGTTTGGCCATAGAGGGATATTCTGAAAATAAAATGATAAACAGAAAATATCACATTTTCAGTACAGTTCCAAAATCCAATTAAATAAATCGTAGAAAAAGGAACAACAACACTTTTATTACACAAATACATGAAATTATAAAACAATATCGATATATTTATTATGCAACCTGGTTCAGAACAGTATCAAACGTTTATATATATTTACCAATCAGAAAATAGTAAGATATATTGGAAATACACAATGATAATAAAACCCTGACATGTTATATTTCTGACGTCCTTGACCCAGTTATAAAACTG